>VZSF01011133.1:0-27594 GCA_013398295.1 Chionis minor
CTGCGTCCCCCCTGGTGTCTCCGTGTCCCCCCTTGGGTCCTGCGTGCCCCCGGTGTCTCTTGCCTGTCATCTCTTGCGTGTGTGCCCCCCCCGCCCCCCAAGGCCAAGTGCCACGGTGGTGCTGGGCGTATATTTCTTCCCTCCCTCCCTGTGCGTGCCCGTCATTAATTTATTGTCATTGAGACAATTATTCTCTCACCCGATGAGCCCTCCTGACCCGGGAAGGGGAATTGGGAAGAAAACAAGGAAACTTGGGGCTTGAAATATAAACAGATTTAATAGAATAAGACTAGGTAGTTAATAATACTGACGAGCCAATATTGATCCCGATGCCAATATAAAATATACGAGGATCATACTCAGCCCATTTTATCCGTAGAAAGCCACGCGCTCCTAGCAGTGGGCAGCAAACATGGGACACTGCGAGCGCCACGGCTTCGGGAGGAAGGGAAGGGCTCAGGGCTCNGAAATATAAACAGATTTAATAGAATAAGACTAGGTAGTTAATAATACTGACGAGCCAATATTGATCCCGATGCCAATATAAAATATACGAGGATCATACTCAGCCCATTTTATCCGTAGAAAGCCCCGCGCTCCTAGCAGTGGGCAGCAAACATGGGACACTGCGAGCGCCACGGCTTCGGGAGGAAGGGAAGGGCTCAGGGCTCCGGCAGCAGGACAAGAAGTTCTCCGGATCGCCGCCATCAAGGCAGAGAGAGCTTCGCAGCAAACTTTCTAATTTATATTGACTGTGACGTCCATGGTATGAAATAACCCTGCTGGCAGCTTGGGGCAAGCGCTCAGGTCTCGCTCCTCCTCATCCCTGCACCTGGCCAGCTCGGAAACACTGAGACCTTGAAACGCACACACCATAGCTGGCTATAAAGTAAATATTTTCACAAATTCGGACACTGGAGTCTTCTAAAAATGCCATTTGCCCTAGCATTAGAAGGCACCGAAAAGTAAAATTAGCGACAGAGAAGTTAATCCTGTGTCGCTCAAACCAGGCCCTCGGCTCCTGTTGACGGTACAGCCCGCAGAGCTCCGCAGCGCTGCCTCGCCCCCGCTTCGAAAGGCCTGATACAAACTAAAGCGATAAAGAAGTTCTCCGAGGACTCTTTCACTGTCCTTATCAGCAAGGAATTATAAAAGAGGAGATAGAAAAGTGTGTTTTGCCCCTGGAGGAGAAAGTAGCCATGTCCGCGCAGGTGTTTAGATTCAGCGGCAGTTTTCCATGCCGGAGCGTTCCCGGAGCGCTCTGCAGGTTTGCTGTGTTATGGCGGTCACCTCCCTCCTACGAGCAGTAAATTTCAGCAGTAAATACCGTGCTGCAATTCCGCTTTCCAGGGTTCCCCCCACCCCCGGCCACCTCAAGCTCTCACAGGTTTTGGTGTAATTTCTGCCATTTCTGGGCTTCACCCCGGCAGCGGCACCCATGAGCTCTGGGGGCGCAGTGATTTTTCAGGGAGGACTTTTCGCGCCGTCTCACCACGTCGCACTTTTTCTGCAAGTGGGTGGTTCACACGTTCTGAAAAAGGAAGAGCCAGACCCAGAGGCCCGAAAAGTCGCCAGTCCCTTTTTCGAAACACTCTTGCCGTGTTTTAGTTCCGTCGGCTTTTCACAGCTACTCGGCGGGTGGCTTTTTCTGCCTTGCGTTCCGGTGAGGGGGGCTGGCCCGTTGCATGCACGTTTGGCCTGGTTAGTGGTATTTTTAACATGAATTTCTGTCTGATAGACTTGTAGCGGTTTGTTTAATGCTTATTTTCCCCAAGGCTCTTCCTTCTCTTCCTCCGTCCCCCCTATCCAAACTGACCATCCCTGATAACCATCTGCCAGCTCTATTTCCCCCACATTCCATTTTGCTTTCCAGTTTACCCAAGCTGATACTCATTAAAGCGATATTTCCCATGGAATTGTGTTTCTTTTCCTTCTGCAAGATAACCGAGGGTAACCAGCACTGCTAATTCACCCGCTAGAAGTGGCGATGCCCTTTTCCATGGAAGCCCATCTGTATTTTTGCCAAGGTCTCCATCAGCGGCTCCCCGGGGACCTGCCCTGGCAGCTGTGTCCTCGGGACCCAAGTGGGGCTGGAGGGGGCAGAGAGAGGGTCCCTCTGCCACCGTCACCGGCTCCCTACGGCACTCAATGGCAGAGGCTGGTAAGAAGACAGCAAACCCACAGCAATGCTGCCCTGCTCCACTGTTCCCAGCAGCTGGTGGCCTCTTGGAGAGCAAAACCTTGTGTTTACTGTCAACCTCCCTGGGCCTCCTCCCCAGCACGCATGGCCCGGAGGAATTTGCTTCCTGGCACCTTATCTGCCCTCCGCTCCCCAGTCTGCCCCTTTATCCCCCTTCATCGGCTGGCAGGATTCTCACAGCCTTAGTGCCCGGGTGGTTGCTGAGAAAGGACGGCTTGTTATTTTTCAAACCTTTAGCAAATTACTCTAGAAATTTAATTTTTTTTTTTTTCCTTTTTGCCTGCCCAGGTGTGCTTTTACCCTTCCGCTCGCTCAGAGGTGGCTCGAGCGCTTTGTAGGGGTCCTTCCAAGAGTCACGTGTGATATTTTGCTTTCTTGGCCTGGTTTGCGTCTCGGAAGAAGTGTTTTGGTGGGTGACACAATCTGGTCCAAGACTTTGTTGTGCCTCCCAGGGCTGCACGTGTGGGCAGAGGCTCGAGGGCGGTGGGAGCCTCTGTGGTGCCTGCCTGCCCGCCCTCTCCCCAGCACATCCCTTTCCTTTGCCGTTTGCTCCTTCAGATCACAAGAGGATGAATGATCTGACTTGAATTACCTAGTTTGAGGGTGACCACGCTTGGTCTCTCTAATACATCTTAAATTTTGTGGCACTGAAACACTGTGACTGTTTTTCTAAGACAAACACGGAGGCTCACTTTATGGCCTCCACTTTTTTTTAAGAGCCTGGGTCAGTGGTCTCTGGCAAACCTCGCAAGAAAAGTGAGCAATGCTTCGTTCGCCCTTAGGTCGTTATCTCTAACATCAGGAAGGTCACGCTGCAAAAATAGAATTCCTGTTTGTGCGGGCAGCAGCGTCCTGCGCACACGTGGGAAGAGCATCAGGCGCGGGCTGCTCGGCCGCCGCCGTGATGGCCCCCGCACTGTCCTCTCCGCTCTTACAGAAGAGCCGCCCTGGGAATTCAAATTTCCCACCTTCTGCTTTCCCCTCGGTTCAGCTTCTCATACACCAAGGTGTACCTTTCTGCAGCAGCTGGGGAAGCAGCTGGGCACCTTCCCCTCGGGTGTCACTGTGGATTACAAACCTCCTGGTTTTCAGTTGCAGCTTTTGGGGGTGTTTTTGTGTATCTGGCCCCAAGAATGTGATTTTGAGCATTGGCCATGCAAGGTCTCCCGGGTTAGGGTCCCTGCTCCTTGGGAACCACAGCCCCACTCCCCTCGGCAGTGTCCAGCCCAGGGGGAAGGCTGCATCATTTCTCAGGAAAAGCTCATTAAGCAAGCACTGGATTTCTTTTAAAAAAGCACCTCATGTGTTTTCCAGAACCGGATTTATTGTATTTGCAGTTGTCTTATGTTTTTTCAATCTTCCTCTGTAAAGACTTTGCATGCCCTCACCTTGCCTGCTGCAAGGGCTGTCGGCACCCTCATTCAGGCACTTTATTATTTTTTCCTTCTGAGAATGGCGATAAACTATGAATCTCCCCATCTTTTATGCTGGGTGCAAAGTATTTATCTGGCATAGAGATGCTTAAAGTCTATTTTGTTAAATCTTTAGGTCAATTTTCTGTTTCATGCATTTTATTGGTATTCTCACAATACAAAGAGAAGCCTCAGAACTAAACCAATCCGTTTATGGAGAGAGACGGACACATATGGTTTCATACCAAGTTTATTTCTTTTTTTTTTTTTTTTCTCATAATCACTTCTTTTGCACAACAACAACCTCAAGTTGACAATGAAATGCACGCGGTAGACCGAAGGGAACCGGACAAGCCTCTGTTAGTGATGGAAAGTCCTTCCATGACACCATGCCAGCTCCCCACCCGGCTGCCCACCCGGCACGAGCAAAGGTGGCCCAGGATGCGGCAGGAGGAGAGAATCCTGCCCAGGAGGACAGCCGGGGCGCTGAGCCCGGGGTTATGGCTCAGCCCCGCGGCCACGCAGTCACCTTCCAAACCTCTGCCTGCAGCCCTGGGCCACTTTGTTCCCCCGGGGGTGGAGAGTTGCGTACCACGACTCGGTACTTTGGTACTTTCCATTTTCAGAGCACTTTAGAGATAGGGATGCTTTGGCTCTCCCACGGTCCCCGGAGGTTAGGGAGCATCCGTGTCCCCTTGTCACGGGAACGGAGAAACTGAGGCATGGGGGATGGCGGGGCTGGGATGCCCGGCTGTCCCCTGTGCTCAGGTCCCACCGTGCCTGCGGCGGGTGGGGGCGGCTGCCTCCCTGCACCCTGGGGACCACAGAGCACCCCAACGTAGGTGTTGGCCAGTACCCCTCTTCTGCTTTACTTCAAGACAACTGACTACAAAGGTGGAGTTTATTGGTCTTACTATGTCATCTCATCCCTAGCATGGATAGTAAGAAATCTCTAGCACCGTAAACAGCCATTCCCTGACTCATTTCAAGTGGTTTAAGAGTGTATGTGCATATATCATTTCCACATATGCGTTCCTGTGCGCGTGTGCACAGCCGAGTGCACAGCCACTGCGAGGGAAGAAAGTAATGCAGCGGGACGGGATCAAACGAACCCCATGAGACAGGCTTTGCAGAGCCAGGGCCAGAGAGTCACGCCGGGCTAAGCAAAAGCAAGCAAGCTGAAGTTTATATTTTAAAAGGAGCAGCGATACCGACCTACCCCCAAGGTAAGGATGCATGCAATCGTGAGCTGCCACCGTCCCTGGAAGGTCAACTCAAAGGTAACCCCACGTCTGGGTTAGAGCAAGATTTTTTTAATGACTCAAAAAAATAATAAGACAAGGAAATAGGCTCAGTCCAGAAGCAGTCTGAGGGGCCAGCATCCTTGAAAGCACCCATTTACGGGCAGAGCTGAGCTCTTTGCTGTAAGGGATAATGTGAGCGCAGAGCTTTAATTTGGGATATGAGGCCAGTCGTCCCAACTCTCATGCAGTTTCACTCATCACCCGGCTGTCGGTGCCAGCTGGGAATTCATTTAGCTTCAGCTTCTCTGTTTTGCTCAAATCAGAGGCTCTTCTCCATGACAGCTCTTGGAAAGGTCTCTGCATGCACGTGATAAATTGTCACCATCTCATTTTTCCTCCCTTACACAAACGCTCGTGGTCCAGGCAGGGGCGCTGCCGGCTGCCTCAAGGATGCTCTCCCTACCAGACATAAAATCTCACGTTCATACACTGCTGCAAAAACGGGGCTGCTGACCCTCGTTACAAAGCTTAGTTAATAAACATCTACGGGAATCAATGAAGAACCTCAAGCCCTGCCGTAAGGAAGGTGGCCCCTGGAACTGGGGGATTGCATGCCATGTCCATGACCACGGTATGTGGGAATGGTCCAGGAATGAGGGACGGTAAGGATGTTAATGAGGATACTTAATTAGTTTCGATTGAGGCATGAAGTATGCTGCTGCACACAACCATTAGCAACCCTGGGAGATGGAAAGGCATGAAATAACCGTGATCCCGGACTGTGCTGCACGCTGCCAGCTGGGCCTGGCACCACATGAGCTGCTGGCACCGGCAGTGCCGTCCCCGTGGGTTTGGAGCAGCGCTGTGGGTGGGTGGACACCCCTTGTCCAGCCAAAACCATGGAAGTTGGGGCACGCAGCCAAAGCAATCACACATTTCCCTGATAGCGTCCAGTGGCACTGGACAAATGTCAAGCTCCCCAACATCCTTACTACATTCATCTGCAGCAGGCAAATATCGCGCTGCCACACCTAAAGCATCTGGCCCCACGGATGAGGTTGTTTCCTTGGCACGATGTGTCTCGGCAGCAGTAACTGAGGCAGTCCCTTGCCCTTGCCAACGCAAAACTCTCCCTGTGCATCCCTGCTGCTCTGCCACAGGAGCTTACCTGGCACTGACAGGTTTTCCAGCCACATCCACTGTCCCTCACAGCACTGACCCGACAGAGGTGAGAAAAATGAGTTTCCCGGTGCTCACACCTGCATGAGCACCATGTGCCGGGCCACTCTCCTGTGCATTTCCCATGGGACTTTTTTTGCCAGACAAAGCTATTGCAAGAATAAGTCCCCTCCTGAGATCCAGGCTGGCCTCCAGGGAGGGGAGGAGAGTTGGCACGGGGCAGCACAAAGGACTGAGATGGAAGATCCAGGCAGGAACCGAGTCCAGAGACTCAGTAGCCATTAGGGGAGGACGGCTCTAACCAGCACAACCTGTCACTAGCCGCTCCTTCTCCAGCACATGCCAAACCTCACAGCTCCTCCAGCTTCCCCCGGCGCTGCAGGGAAGAGCCTGGACCCCTTCGCACAAGGAGGTTTGGGTTAACCCTAAATTATATGTCCCAGAATTGAAGCATCACCTCTATTCCACCTCCCAGCCCTTCTTTCTCCTCCCAGAACGAGGAGTAGCCCGTCCCTGCTCTCACCGCCCTGCCCGCAGGACTCAGCTGCCTCTCCATGATTTTCCAGCTGCCCTCCCGTCTGGCATCCCACCCTGCTGACACCCTGCCTTCACCCGGCCCAGCCTCCGACTCCTTCTGAGCCCCAAGGAGGGAGTGAAAATGGTCCTTTCTCTTGTTTTAAACTCCTGCTCATGAGTACAACATTTCTGATAATAATCATAATAATAATCATAATAATCATAGTACTAAAAACAGTATTTACAACAAGCTCCAGGTCAGAATTACACACCAAGCAAACACTCAGCACCACAGAGAGTAGGACAGGGTTAATATCTCGCAGATACCTTCTCAGATCCCACCAACGCGGGACACAGACATTTGACAGTTTCAACCATTTCTTACACACAAACATTTCGTTTAAATTACTTTTAAATTTTTTTTTTTTAAACTTTTTAAAATTTCTCGTCACTATATGAATGAGGTGATGCTGGCGGTGATGCCGCGCTCTACACAGATGCTTATCTAAGACAGCTGCTACTATAAACTGATCATTAGCTACTGTTAAGAAATTCAACCCTCAGTTTCTTTCCTCTTAGCCCCAGATCTTACTTTTTTATCACTGGGCAGCGCTGGGGCTTTCTAACAGTCCTGTCCTCCCCCCCCCCAGCCCAGGCGGAGGGGTTTGGGAGTAAGGTAGCCCTTCCTTTTAGGAGCACGGTGTGCCCTAACATCAAACTGTGGCCATCAAGGGATTTATCCCAAATCCTGCTGGGACTTCTGGGGAGATTAGCAAAGAGCCCCAGGATTTGATCTCCCGCAGCTGCTGCTCTTTGGCTTTCTGTGGGGTTTCTGTGACCGCCTGATGCTCACCCCAGGCCATAATCAATTCTTTACCTAATTAAAGCACAGGATAGGCAGAAAACTTCAGCTCCTAACAAGGCTCAGGGATGATTTCCTTTTCAGAGGGAAGGAGAGGCAAGGGGATCACTATTCCTCACGCAAATCCCTCATCTGCTCTCGCTCCTCGTCGCTGCCCGGCACAGCTGTGCAGAGCATGGTCCCCGGGAGCCCCGGGCTGGGCTGTGTCTGTGCCCCGCTGCCGGGCTTCCCGTCCCCACCTCTGCACCCCCTACATGCTTAAATTAAAACATTCCCGCAGGATCCTGCAAAGCCCACCTCGAGAGTCCCTCATCCCACCCACAGAATGGCTCTTTGGAGGCACAGCGTGCAGAGGACGCCGATTACTAATAATGAAACCTCTTGGTGCCTTGGATGCCCCTTTGGTTTATTCCGGGGTCTGAGAGGGCAGCCAGGGCGGATCGGCCATCAAGAGGTGGAGATGAGCGGTGCCCTGGTGTAAATACCACCCAGGCACCCTGCGCCCTGTCCCCGAAACACTGCACCGGTCCGTTAAAAAAGGAACAACCCAGTAATCTCTAATCACTGGACAGTAGGGAATTCTTAATACCTTCTGCTTCAAATGAAAGCAGCTTCCACTGTCTCCTCTGCACCACCTTGCCACAGGACCACGCTCCTGCAGGCCTGAGTCCCCAGCACCGCGTCCTACGAGGCCTAGCTTGCCGGAAGGTGGCCATTCCCTGCTCTTCAGATTCAGGTTTCCACTTAATTTTTCAAGGCAGAGGCAGAGCTGGGGCAAGGTGAGCAGGTCTGTGGACGGCAGCGGGAGGGTGGCAGCCCCTCACAGTGCACGGTGGCTGCGTGGCCCTTGGCTACCTCCACAAGCCGTGGCTCTAGAAGATTAGGAAGTCCATGGGCTTTGACAGTCACCTATTTAGATTGCATGTTCTCTGCTCATCCCTACCTGCATCAAGAGACATTTGTTTCTTAAAAAATAGGCCTTGAAAAGCTAAAGGAACGAGCACGGGCACATCTCTTCACCCCTGCTGAAGAATTGCTCCCCTCTTAGCTCCCTCTCATCCAAAGCCACAGGTCTGCAGGTACCAGGCAGGCGGCTGGTGTTCCCTGCCTCCCAGGCTGCTGCCTACGAGCCAGAGCTCCGGGGCTCACCTGGCCTTCTCTGGTCTGGGTGTCTGCTCTGTAATGGCACTGAAAAGTCATATCCGCCTTTGGAAAGAGGGAAGGATGGTTATTCTGTTCACTAACAGGCTATTTCACACCCATGCACCATCTCTATTGGATTTTTTTGTCTTACTAGAGTGAAACCTAATGCTCTGAGAGTGCTGGAGAGCCCCCAGAGCGAGTGTCCTCTCCCAAGGCTCCCGTGGAGCCAGGGATGCCATTGCTATTTGTGGTTCTCCCGGACTGCTCGGCCAAGGCCTCTCAATCCTGGTCTCCAGCGAGATGGCAGCTCAGTCTATGGGCTCCTCCAGCCCGTGGCCAACCAGGGCGCCAGGCGGTGCTTGCTGTGACGAGGACCTTCCATGACGTGGCACCTGGCACCGAGCTCTGGGTGGAAACGCTCACCTACTTCCACTTGGGCTATCAAAGAATTGTCCAAAGATGAGGACTTTGGGTCACTGCCTGCCTGGGCTGGCTCCAGATACAGCCACGAGATGGGGGGTCTGCGCGCCACGACTCCGGAGCCATCTCATCCCTCTCATTCCTCTCTCCTACCACTGGCAAACACGGGGCTGTTCCCTATTCCACTTCACACACAGAAATTATCACTTACTTCCCATTATTCTGAAACTGATATTTGGTTCAGAGCAAACACCAAGAGGAGTAAAAGCCCCGGATAAGAAATCCGTATCTCTGTGACACTGCTGGTTGAACTTATTAATATCTTAATTTTTTTTTACATCAGTTTAAGAAATATTTTTTTTTTTAAAAAAAGGACAAAACCCTCCAAATAAGCTGTTTGATTGATCAATTCTCTATTTCATGTGAACTAGTTGCTATTCTGCTTAGAGGTCCCTATGATCTGTGAATCCCCACAAGTACTGAGATTAAGGATGCAGAGATAGAGAAGCGTGTAGCTGGGGGACGAACACCAGGGGAGGGGGGGGATGGAGAACCGAATGTTGCATCTAGACAAACAAAATAAAATGTGTTGGTTGGTCGATTGGTTGGTTTGTTAACAGGAATCAGGTGCTAGATGTGTAGAAAAGCCCTTTATCCAGAGATCTCCTCCCGCTGTTCCTTGTTCCTGCGAACTTCAGCTGCGTGCAGTTCCTGCAAAGATGGGAGAGACGACACCAGACTAACACTTTCTGCTCTTGCAGCCTCTATTTTCCTTCTCCCCTGCACACAGGATTTGCACCAGCCAAATAAAAAAAAAAAAAAGACCAGTTTCCCACGTGACGCACCCCGAGGACAGAGGATTACACCTGCAAGGAGTGAAGCATCTCGTCTGCGGGAGCCTGGTGGTGATGTGAACCTACAGCGAACGCGTTCATGGTTCCCTTCTTCTGCAAAGCCCTTTGGCCACACAGCCCCTGGGTGTAGGGTGGGCCTGATCCTGTGCCTTTGACTTTGCACCGATCGGGATCAGCTGGATGGTATTTTCTCTACTGACCTTGAAGGACACATCCCCCTTTCTCGTACTGCTCCGGAGCAGAGCTGCTCCACAGCCCGTTTCCCAGCAGAAAAAAACCCACCCGCTCCCCGGTGACCATCGCTCCAGGACGATCCCACAGGGACCAGACCCCAACCCACCCATGGGCATCAGCACCCAGCCCTTTCCTGGGGCACGGCACTCGCCTTCTCGCGGAGCCGCTCCCTCAAGGCGGCGAGATGTGCTTCGCGGATCTCCCTGCTCAGCTCCATCTTGTAGTTGAGCTTCTCCTCGGCCAGGCGGCTGAAGTTGTTGTTCTCCTCCAGCGCCTTGTGCAGCACCTCCCGCTCGTGTTCCCGCTTCTCCGCCAGCTGCTTCAGCACCTGCGCCTCCTGGGTCTGTCGAGGCAAGGCGTCGGGAGAGGTGTAAGGCAACCAAACAGGCTCTTCCAGCCTCCAACTCGCCAGAGAGGCTTCCTGACCATCTCCTCTGCTCCAAAGCCCTCTGCCACCCCCCTCCATCCCATACAGCACTTGCTTGGAAGACGCTTTGACACGTTTTTCCTGCTATGGGGCAGTGTCTGCTGGTCCAGTGCCCGGAGAGGGCAGGCGCCCACCAGCTCAGCAAAGCGGAGGTGACGGGCATCAGGGTGCAGAGTCCCCTCTCAGAGTGTCACCTCATTCTTTGAATTATTTCAGCTTGCTTTCCTCTTACTCACCAACATTGGTAACATTTATACTTCGTTTTAATCTTCTAGTTTTCTCCTTTTCAATGGTTTTCACCAGAAGGTGTTTTATACAGCACTTAGAATACAATGGCACAGTCAGCTCTTAGGAACCCAAGGCTCTGGGTAGGTTTGAGGTTTAAGTCGGGTGCGTGACCAACTGCTACATCGGCAGAATTAGCTGGCAAGAACTGTCCCCCCAGCCAGGTCCCACACAGAGGACTGAGAGGACCCCATACGTTGTGGTTTTAAGAACAGGAGGTGCAGGATGACGAGGGAGTCTAATTCCCTGCCTAAACCAGGCTGCAAAACCTCCCTCCATGAATCCCGTGTCTCACCTGACAATTTATAGTGGAATACAATAATAAGCCATTTTAGATTGCTCTTGCTAAGGTGGTTTTAGCGTTTGGTGCAATTAGTAGCTGCCACAGAAAAGTCACTGCTTCTACAGGACATCTCATTACCTTCCTCCTCTCTTCTGCAGCCTCCAGCCTCCTCTGCAGCTCCTCCAGGGACAGGTCCTTCTTCTTGGGAGGGGAGGAAAGGATCGGGCTCTCAGGAGATAAATCTGAAGGGGACTTCAGGATCACTTCGAAGCTCTGGCCTGATGCCCTCTTATCCAGCTGCTTCACCTCCATGTCTTTGGGGGGAAAAAAAACAAGGGCTCTGTGGACCTGTGACATTCAGGAGAGTGTTCACCTAAGGGCACCGAGCTCTTCACATTGTAATTAGGGTGTTCCCTTGTCCCGACATGGGTCATTTCGTTCTGTCTCCAAAATTTCCCGATTAGTGATCAGCTTCACCCCCCTCCAAGTCAATGCAATTAATTTAAATCCACAGTGTCATTACAGAAAGGCCATACTGCTGTTAACATCTTGTATATCACCCCCGCACGAAGCAGACAGCCTCTGCAAGCAGTTTCTTTCTGGGAAAACGTGGGTTACGTTAATAAAATAAACTGTGAAAGGAGGCTAAACAGAAAAGCCCCAGGCTGAGACATGGATCACTGCTCCGGGGTGGGACAGCCCAGCGCGCTGACAAGTGCCCACATTGCCTGCAGGAGCATCATACAAAGGATGCTGTAGCTCCTGCGGGAGCAGGTTACGTACCTCCATACTGGTAGATGGTATTAGGATGGGGCTGGGTGTGGAAACAGGAGCAGATGAGGGAGAGCAGAGACAGCTCCTTCATTTTCTCCTTGTAGGCTGAAAAATATGAAATAACAATGAGAAGAAAGTCTAATGGCAATGGCAGCCCTTCTTCATGGAGAAACGAAGCAAGTAGACACAAAGAAACCCATTTGCAGCTCCCAGACTTGATGGAGGCTTTTCCAGGCTGCCATAGCTTGCCAAGAGGTCCCCAAGGAGCGTCTGTTCCCATGTGGCAAATATCAGGGGCAGACACACAGCAGGAAATCACCACATCTAGAGGTTCAAGTTTCTATGCAGGATTTTCCCTCCAAAGGAGCTGAAACGCTGCAGCCCGTGTCATTACCCACGCTGGCACAGCTGCCCAGAGCCTTCCTCCCTTCCCCTTCCAGGCTCAGAGGTCAAATGATGCCCATCGACATCTGGGAACTTTGGTCAACCCCTGGCAAGTTCCTGATATTTCACAGTTCGGCATTTCTGACATGAGGGTGAAGAGGCAAGATGCAGTTGGCTATGTGGAGAATAAATGGGCATTTGAGTGAAGAAATGGTCGTGGGGTGCTGCCAACGGGGGGAAGTGCTGTAATCCCACTTCCCGAGGTACCTCCTTCCCTGCAGAAGCAGACAAGGGAGGGTGTGAGTGGATTCTGTCACCACCTTGGTGCACAGAGGCAGAGGTTGATACTGGCCTGCAATCACAGTAAACGCCGTCCCCTGCAAAGGACGGGGAAATACACAATCCCTTTGAGCTCCGCTGTTGTGAGCCCTCCAGTTTGCTCGACATTCCTGTCACTGGAGGACACATCGCAGCACCCTCAGTGATCACACGTGCACAGGGTGCTGCCCTAACGGCGTCAGCACCCACGGCTTACATTGGGTCTGATTCTAGGCCAATCTTCACCTGTATTTTTGGATTTTAGCACATTTAAGACAGTGAACTGTTAGCACACGGTTGACAAAGAACTTCAGAATAGAAGAAGGACTTGAAAACAGAGAGGTGCGCTGTCAGGCCATCAAGTTCTTTATCACATCAGTGTGACCCGCACAGCATCACTGCCATGTCGCAGGTCAGCAGCTGACGGCTCAGTGGTGGGTGCTGCTGTCTCACAGATTCTGCCTGGCTCTGCCCTGGACCAGCTGCTCAGGGGACACCCAGGCACATGGGGACAGACTCTTCATGGCTGTGTGTCCTGCCAAACCTGCCCTGAGCCTCCTTGTGCCATCCTGCCTCCTGCCTCCACCACAGAGCACAGGCATTCCAGTGTCCTGCCTTGGCTCTGCCTCTGGATTTCCCACATGTCCTTGTGCTTCATGTCTTGGTTTGTCCCTTCCTGACTGAGCTTCTGTTTTGACCTCCAGCCAGAGGTGAATCTGCAACCTGGCTGCCAATGCCACCTTCATAGCAAAAGCCTCCACTGGCCCAGGAAAGGGAAATCCCCCAAACTTGGTGATATGAAAAGGCACTAGAGGCAGAACAATTCTGGGGGAAAAAAAAAAAAGAAAAAAAAAAAAATCCTGTGTACCATATGCTCTCAGGAACACCTTTCAGATCTTCTCCTCTGCCTTCCTGCAATGACTCGGGTGGGAAAACAGAGGTTTAATATGCCAAGTTCATACTTGCACTTATTTTTCCTCCTAGGCACAGAACTTCATCCTAATTAATGCCCTCTTTTTGCTAACTGACAGTCCCTAAAGCTCAGATCTTTATTGAGCATTTTCCAGTTAGCTCCACATTTTGATTTTAATACCCTGCCCAGTCCTGTTGTTAAATGTAAACCAAATAGGAACAGTTTACATCAGCAGTGCCAGCCACAGAGCAGGACATCTTTGATTTTGTTCTTAATGAAAAAAGTCTTTGGAAAGCCTCTGAGAGTGCTGTATGGTGCTAGAAGTCATGGCATGCAGCAGCAGTAAGCTAATGTATCTCATAATGCGCTGCCAGGAGCCCAGAAGAGGGTGACCTGGACTAAATGAGAGACATTATCATTTGACAGAAACAAACCACGCACCGAGGTCGTTGCTCTACCATTATGTCTGATCCTGGGTGAAATCAAGACATTAGGCAGATGTGCCACATCCCTGACCCACTAGTTTAATCATCTCCTAGCTCCTGTTAGAGACCACGGTGCTCTGTATTTCATTACTTGAACTTCGGTAGGTCTCCTCTGTGCTGGTTTCATGGTCCTCTGCGTAGATGAGCGCATGCTGCAGTCCCTGCCTTTCAGGAGGTCTCTTGTAGTGTTTTTGCAGCTGCCTCCGTTCCATTGGGATCTTCCCTGTCCTGCTTTCCCTTCTGTAGAGCAAACTGACCGTCCCTCTCCGCCAATTAAAATGAAAAGGAGCGAGAGGACAAAAGGACACCGCTCCACTGAGCTGCGGCAGTGCTTTAATGAGCTGGGGAAGCGCTGGGCATCCTTCTCCCGGCGCCGGAGCCCGCAGCTGCACCCCGGCGCCAGCCATCAGATGCAATTAGCAGCGCGGGGGCACACGGTCCCGCGGGGGAGCGGGGCTGGGAGCTGCCGGGGCCCCGGAGACCGGGAGGGAGGGGGAGCAGACCCCGAAGAGCCACGTCCAGCCGGGCAGCCCTCGCTGCCGGGCAAACCCGCTCCAGCCTTCCCGCTGCTGGGGCGGGAGGGGCGGGGGGGACACGACGGGGGGAGCGGCGGGAGCGGCGGGAGCGGACCGAGACCCCCCGGCCGCGACCGCGGAGGCTCCGCTCGGCCGTTCCGCTCCCCGGCGCGGGAGCTGTCCGTTCAGCACCACCCGGCACCCCGGGCGCGGGAGTTGTCCGTTCAGCACCACCACCCCCGGCACCCTGGCCCCGGCGCTGTCCGTTCAGCACCACCGCCGGGGAGCCCCCGAGCAGCCCCAAGGCCCAGGGCTTTGGCGTGAAGAGGGAGAAGGAGCGACCCCCGAAGGAATCACCCCTGAGTCACGACCCCGGAAATACACGGGCCCCTGAGCCCCGCCCCTGCTCCGCAGGCAGCGGTGTCACACGGGGGGCGCAGAAGCACCCCCAGAGATGCCCCCGTCCTCAGGCACTTTTGAGCTGACACATTTAGTGACCAACATCAGACAGTACGTGTGTCCAACACGCTGTTAGTAGGCTAAAATAATTGAATCATAGGGTCACAGCAGGGTTAGAGTTGGAAGGGACCTTGAAGATCATCTAGTTCTAACCCCCTGCCCGGGGCAGGGACACCTCCCACGAGACCAGGTTGCTCAAAGCCCCGTCCAACCTCGTCTTGAACACCTCCAGGGATGGGCCATCCACTACTTCCCTGGGCGACCCATTCCTCTGTCTCACCACCACCAGCGTAAAGAATTTCTTCTTAATATCTAATCTAAATCCACCAGAAAAGGCACCCTGTGCGGAGAGGTAGGTCCAGGATAATTCGGTAAATAAAGGTAAGAAACATAACCTCTGCATTACTATTTAGGAGACTGTGTCAATGAAGATCAAACCCAAGATCTCCTGAAGCAAGACTATGTCTCAATCACAGCTGCATCAGAAAGGGCATGCTTAAAACTCTCAGGGGTAAAAGATCAGCATTGCAAACCTCAGCACTAAAATGTGCTTCAGAAGTATCTGCACTCACATTTGCCAATAGGTATGAGGTTTCGAGGACATATTTATGCCAGTGGACAAAATCCTTGAACCAAGACAAGAGAGCTGGCTGGCCAGAATATGACTTGGCCAACAAGTCCCTTCCAGGAATGACTGTATGTCTTCCAATGCTGTAATGTACATACATTAAGATCAATTAGACAGGAAAATAAGAACTTTGGATTTAAGTATCTAATTGCATTTTTTACTTCTCCTAAGTTAGTAAAAATAAATTCAGCTTACACTGAGCAAATATGGGCTGGGTATATAAATTAGGTAGGCGATCGGACTCAGTTCCTAAGGGACTTTACACCAAAGCATCATTTTGGCCTCAGAGGTGCAACAAGAGCTTTGTCTCAGTGATGGGGGGAGGAGTAGGACAGGCAGCTCATTCAGGTATGAATTACTAATGTTTTATGCTTCTGTTTAGGCAAACACTGCGATAGAAGGATCAGTAGCAAATTCACCCACTCTGGTATGGTCACAACACTCACCGGCTTTCATATTAGAACTGGGGTGAAACAGTGTTGTATAACCGAGTTGTATAAATTAAGAAGTGAATAAACTGTAGAAATTATAGAAAACATATCAGAGTCTCATCCTGTAAAATGGGATAAACTTGCATTTTGTTGGCTTCATAGGACCCCAGGTGGTGATTAAGCCACAATTCCATCTAAAAAGGTGTTGTCAGTTCCTCGACATTTCTGATTGTTTATGCCCTGTAATCAGCACGGTCTGATCCTGCTCTGTTTATATTCCGTTGCACACCCCATGCGACAATTAATCTTTCTTAAAATGTTTTGCCTGACTTTTACCTGCACTGTATATATTGTATAGGCAAAATTACTTTCTCCGTGTTGCAAGGAGAAGAAGGGAGATTGGCCGGGCCTTCACCAAGCCAGCGGGAGGGTCAGGGTGCACTCATCCTGCTTTCTCTCTAGAGACTCATTTCCTCTGCTCCCTCTAGTGCTCCACAGCACAAACTGCATTTCCATAACCCTGCTGCTTCGCATGAGGACTATATGTACGGCATTTATCCCTGTGTTTATCTCCAAGTTAACCCCTGGAGACACTATCCAGCTGCTCCCCAGCGGCTGCGGTGCAGGAGATGGAGGAAGAGCTGGGGACAGGTGTGGCACGTGAGCAACGGGAACCATCTTCCCACCGGCGATGAGCCTGGACAGCGGGACTCACCACCTATTATTCATTAAAAAGTTTTGTTCTCTGCTTCCTAAGCAGATAAAATTCAACTGTTGACTGAGCAGCCTGTCTTTTTATCCGGCATTTAATGACATCCAGTGAAACAAAGTGAGGCCATTCAGGCAGAACACTGATACGGAGTTGTTCATAATGAACCAGAGGCACAGCGAGAATAATTTATGTGAGTTCAGGCAAATGAAGTGGATGAGACTGGATGTGCTATGTCTGATAGCAAGGTCAAAGGAAGGTTATTGCAAGAAAATAATTTGGTTTGCAAAGATAACTTTGGGGAAGTAAAAATTGTTTCCATAAAGAATATTATATCATGAAAAAATGAGAACAGTCCAATTACAGATGTAGCCAAAGCACAAACAGAAGGTAGGGCAGCCAGAGAGACAGGGAACCAAGTCCTTCAGCACAAAGACTGCAGTGCCCTGCACACAACAAAAGCAACCATAGTCCTCAATAAGCCTTGAGAGTACAACAGTCTCTAGATATTCTCACCTGCCATGAACCCGGTCATAAAAATAACAACCAAACCTTCACTTCAGTCTAACTCGCTTCCATCTTCTTGCTCCCCAAATCCCAAACACAGCTCAGCAGGAGAGCTCACACAACCAGAAAACACTAGCATTTTTTTTTTTTCCACATCAGTTATTGTACCTCACACTGAGGCCATACATCATCTCAGCCGCTCGCTGTGAGATTTGAGGCCCAGAAGTTACCACGGGCTCGCGTGGAATCATCCATGAGAAGAGGCAGATGCGAGGGTTACTCTGCCTTCTGTTGGACATCTGCTAAACTATCACCCAGGAATGGTTTCCAATCATCCAGCTCCTTCCCCCCTAGGTTTCATTTGCAGCTCACAAATGCCACATCAACCCGCGTTATGCACAGCCGGTGGATTAGCAAATCACTCAAGTTGTAGCACTGGAACATGTGGGCTGCCCTCAGGAAAATAACCAGGGAAATCTCTTCTACAGGCTCAGCAAGAGAGAAGGGCCCAAGCTGTGCAGCAGAGACCCGGCAGCCTGGGTTGGGTGGGTGATTGATTGTCAGGAAGGAGAGAAGCATGGCCTGGGTCGCTTGAAAAAGCAGAGGAAGGAGCTAAATGGAGGCAGCTGACCCAGAGCATCTGTGGATTTGGGGCAAACATAGGTTCAGAAGGTCAAGTTTGGATGAGACGAAGAGCTACAAAGGAGCTGGGGACTGGATAAGGCAGCAGTTCATGAGACAGTCAAAGACAGGACTCCAATGCCACGATGTGCACACAGCCATGCTGTGTGACCACAGACAGTCATTTGGTTTCTTTGGATCTTGGTTTCCTTTGCATTAACTGAGGATTATTGTACTTACCCATGATACAGTGGCATTATGTGTATAAACGCATTCAGAGAATATAAGATTCTCTAGTACAGCACTAAACATTGTAGAGGTACCTTGAAAGACCAAAAGGATTGTTTGGAAATATGCTGGGCAGCTCCTCACCAGTTGGGATGTGCCAAAGTGCTACAGCACATGCACGTGCTTCTTCGTTGCCCTCTAGCTCTTTTGTATTTCTAACTTACAGGCAAAGATTTGACCATCGGTTTAACTCTCCTCTGGATAGGAGATTTTTTTAAAAAACCATAAGCTTACACCTGGGACAATAAAGCCCATGTCAGTAGGGCAACTGGGAGGGATTAGCCAGGCATGCTGTTCCCAGTTAATCTAGGGGTATAGAATTTTTAGTGAGCTTCAGTTCCTTCCAAGAATTCTCAAGAACCATCAGCACCGTTCACCCTAAGCAAGCCTGAAGTTGCAATCCATCCTGCTGTCCACACTGCTGCCACAAAGGTTTTATCTGCAGCCTTCCAGTTGCTACATCAGACCACTAAATCTCAGCTTTTCCTTTGCAGAAGGAGAATGTGTTCATCTGATAAAACAATGCATTTACCAGATCTGAACCAACATTGATAGGCTCCAAGAAAGGGCTCTTTTGAGATATTTAAGGGATCCTCACAGAATCTACAAGGTGCCATTAAAGAAGATATGACTGATATTTTAGAAAGAACAAATATTTTCCACTGATTTAGATCCCTTGTTTGTATACAGTGGTAAAAAAGAAATAAGCATATATATATATATATATAAATGCCTACAATAGATTATTTTGGCTTGTAAAACTGAAGTCCCAATAAAAGTATTGTAAATTTCTAAGGCCATATAGACTCCATCAACACCTGAAGAAAAAGAAAATAGTGATTTCTTGAGAACACAGAGAGATGGAGAGTTCGATAGAAAGGACTCTGACTCTGCAGCATGGGTAGCAGAAGAGCCAGGACAGGGCAATACCATATGGTCTCCACCAACACCATCCGGAAAAGGAATTAAGGGGATAACCCAGACCTCCATAAAGCCCCACAACTCTTACACCGCAGTGCAGGAAGGGGAAACCTTGGGATCTAACAAGGCCCATTTACCACGCCCAGTCGTGAGGCCAGGAATGACGAGCCGGTGTTCCCTCTTGGCTCCACCTTCTCAGCCATGCTAACGTCGCAGAAAAGCCCATGAAGCTGTCACCTTACTGCATCATTTCACAATTTTGTGACTCGTATTCAACCCGCACACCTACAAACGGTGGGGGAAGTCATACGCTCCTGCGGGGTCCAGCCAGACACCCCTCCGGGGTGCACGACCGCACAAAGGGTGGTGCAGACGCTGCGGGGAGGAGGTGTGAGGGCTCTGTCCCTGCAAGGTCTGCCCGGCGGCACGGCCAGCACCGCAGCTG
This sequence comes from Chionis minor, assembly GCA_013398295.1. Classification (NCBI taxonomy): domain Eukaryota; kingdom Metazoa; phylum Chordata; class Aves; order Charadriiformes; family Chionidae; genus Chionis; species Chionis minor. Next base: position 19,458 of record VZSF01011133.1, read on the forward strand.
AGCCTGCACTGAGCATGTGCTGCCACGTCCTCTGCTCCTGCACCGAAAACAACCTCCACGGCCAGCAAAAAAAAATCCCAAGGTGGCAGGAAGAAGAGAGAGAGAGAGGACTGCTGGGCTGGGGGAAGCAAGCCCTGGTTCTTTTCATCCCAGGGATTTGTTTGTTTAAACAAACCCAAGAAAATCTTCCCAAGGGGGATAAGCCCCCGGGCATCAGCTGCAGAAAATCACAGCTGTTCTCCCTTCAGCACGGGTTTGCTTTTGCTGCGGATAAAGGAGAAAATAATGAAGAAAGCAAACAAGACTCTTTCCTTAATTTAAGGATTTTCTTGTCTTTTTCTCCTGCCATTCCAGGCTATTCTCCGTTCCTGCTATAAGTGCTATAGGCCACGGGGAGCTGCTCCCTGCACAGGCAGCTGGGCAAGGCTAAGCCCCGCTCCCTTCTTTGGCAAACATTTCCCTATGCTTTTTCCTCCTGCCACAGCACTGCTTCCCCATGACTTTCCACTCCTCGAAAAATTGTCTCTCCACTTGATCAGCCACAAGGAAGCGCAGTTTCTCTGAAGCCCACGCTTCTTCACGATCCTAAGTCTCCTTTGGCAGTAAAACTGCACCTTGGGGAAGATGAAATATGCCGTCGGCGTGTGGTGGGTTGGGAGGGCGAGAATGCACCAAACGGAAAATGCGTGTTGTGCCTATGCGTGTTTCATCCGCCACCTCGTCCATCTCAAGTTCGATGCAACCTTGGCTTAGATGGCTGGTGAGCCTGAGCCGTCCCTCCCGCCCCCACCCTGCAGGCCAGCTCCAATCCTGGTCAGTAGGAGAGGAAGGCAGATGGGTGGGACCTCCCAAGCGTGCTCTGCCGCACACGTACATTGAGACAGGGACACCCGCAGAAATATATACAATAGCTGGAAATTTTCTAGCGTAGAGACACATTTTTACAATGCTGCTTTACCGCCTTTAATTGCATGCAAAGCCCACTCGGGATCAACTGCACCCTTACACACGCCCCCCACATCCCCCCTCCGTCTCTCTGTCCTTCACTCCCCTGCGTCTACTGGTCTTTTAAAAGGAGAAAGGAATGGAAAATGCCCAGCGGGAGACATGGGAAAGGCCAGTGAAAGAAGCAAGAAGTGTTGCCTGGTCTCCTTCTGGCTGGTTCCCCGCCTGGGGCGGAGGCGAGGGGGCACAAAGCACTGCCCGCTTTTCCTTTTTGTCTGCTGTTCCTCTTCAGCCTTACATCCTCCAGGATTTACCTTCCCCCACCCAAACCCCTCTTTATGCACTGCAGAATTCAAAGCCATTCCAAGAGAAAACTTGGTTTTGGTTTTTGTTTTTTTTAAAGAAAAAAACCTCTAGACCCACCCACTGTTCATTGTACCATTTCAGGCTTTTCTTCTTCACCCACATTCCCAGTTTCAGCCATTTGAATCCCTCCTCCCCAGCTAAAAAGGGCAAGACACATCTTTAGGAAGCAGCTGGACCAAAGCAGCGCAGCATCCTCAGGGCAGACTGGCATCCCGCAGCCAAAACTGAGCCCGGTGGCAGGATCCTGGGCAGCCACGCTGTGATTCCCATTCTTGCTGCAGGAGGGAGGAAGGGCTTCCCTTGCAGCATTTGATTTCACCCAACGCCATCAGAGGACCGCTCCCCTGTAGCATCTTCTAGCAAAGAAATGTGAGCTGTGGAAGAAATCTAGGGATGGAAAGCCCTGAGAATACAGAGAAACCCATCCAGGTTATTCTGGTTGGGTTTGGGGGATTTTCTAGGGCATTACTCTCTGTCTCTTGCCTGTGTCTTTCTTTCCATTACCCATTTAGGTAATACACCATCTTCACGAAACAAAATATTATTGCTGATTTCTCTGCATCCAGCTACACAGCGTGCAAATTTTTCTTGGGGGGAGGGGGGGAAGCTGTATCACATTACAAAAATAATAATGAATTGGCATGAGGCAGCATCTTCTCACGGCACAACGTAACGCCAGCAATATTTTAAATTGGCAAGTTTATCACACGTGTATATTCATATTAAAATAAAAAACCCACCTGCTATCTTGCCTCAGAGGGGGGTGTGTGTACGGGGGAGGAAGGGGAACAATGCTGCCATACCAGCTGCCTCCTCAGCAGAGAATTCCCCCGAAACACACCAGAAAAAAAAACAACACCCAAACCCTCAGAATAATGATTAAAAGAAATAAGAAAACCTGGTGGTTCTATAAGGGGGTTGATGCCTAGCCCCCCCTTCGCCCCAAAAGATGCCTGTCCTACCTGAGACGGTGCTGGCCATGCTGCTGCGGCGGGAGCGAAGCGGGTGCTGCAGGAGAAGGCGCGGGTGCTGCGGCGGTGCTGCAATGCTGCGGGGAGGGAGGACTGACTCAGCTGGAGGGGGCTGCAGCCATCCGCGGCAGGGAGAGGCTGGAGAGCCCAGAGAAAGGGAAGGGGTGGAAAGAAAAAGCAGGGTCACTAGTTCAGAATATTAATTAGCGTATCAGGCCTCCTTTCCTGGGTGGCTTTGACGGCAGATCCCTCCCAGGCAAGGCTGCCTGCCAGAAACACAGACCCACCGCGGGGGGGGGGCGAGGAGACACACCCAGCCGGGCTCCGGCAAAAGATGATTTTTCCTCCTCTTCTTCCCTTTCTTGTCTACTCTAGACGGGCTAAACTGCTTTTTGTCTTGCTGAAAGCAGAAATAAGCAAATTCATTGATTTTTATGTTTTTTTTAAACCGTGCGTTCTAAGGCGGTGCCCACCCATGGGGCCAAGTCTGGGCTCTGGCTTGGCCAGGCTGGGGTGTAAAACCCAAACCCCAAACCTTGCCGCAGCTGTCGGCAAACAGCGAAGGGAGGAGGGATCCTGGCCAGGCTCAGCAATTGTTGGCGTGGTTTTTTTGCACCAGCACTGGGGCACAAAAGGGGCTGCAGGTTGGGGACGACAACACGGGCACTGCTGTAAAAGTAGAGGAGGAAGAGCAGAATGGAGCCTTCTGAATTCAGTGGGACTTCTCTGGGTTCCCCCTCTCCTCCCTTCCCAGGCATCAGGATCTCTTTCCTTTTCCTTTTCTGTTCTGTTTTCTCTCATTTCTATCATTCCCATTAGTGGCTGTTGCCAGGGGCCAAGGCATCTGTGGTTTTAGACCACCACACACAAATTAGGGACCAAGGAACCATCCCCGGTCCCCAACGACGGCTGCACAAGCCCCACCTCGGTGCCTGCAGTTGCCATTCCATGCGATCCCGTGTGACCCTCCCGGGCTCCAGCCCTGGCACGCCAGACACTCTCCTGCTGGCTGCACGTCCCCTCTGGCTGAAAACACTCCAAATCTCCCAGCACGCTGCAATGCAGACGCTCCCAAACAATTCCAGCAGCTGCAGAGAACTAAAGGTTGTTCCAGTAGGTGCCAGCGCTCTGGCTCGGACAGGGGCAGAAGCCACAGGCAGCGCCTGGTAAGTTCAGTTAAAAACACAGAGATCTCCCTTTTTTCCTATTTTTTTCCCCTCCCAGTCTCCAAGCGTGCTATTCCTTCAACACTGTATGTAAAAAGAAAAAAAAAAAAAAGACAGGAAAAAGTCTAATTCAGAATAATAATGCAATCCACAAATTTTCAATGTGCGTTTGGAACAGGAGATTTTTTATTACCCTTAACTGCTCCCTGTTCTGTCCAAGGCTGGTTTTGTAGTTGCAATTTCCTCTACTTTCTCCGTGGGTTGACTCTCTAAGACTTTACAGGTTATCTTGAAGGCAGCAGGCTGAACTGGGTATGTTTCAAAAATGCACTCCCCATTAACAGACGAAGGCAGCTATCCCAGGCACCGGAATGCTGGAATAATTTCCCATCTCTATTCAGGATGAGCTCTGGCTTTGAGTTACCTACCAGCCCTGAGAGGGTCTGTCAACCTCTTGCAAAACTCTGGAGCTTCTGGGTATAAATCCAGTACACATTCTATTCCGTTTATTTCGAAAAAGGTACAGAGTGTTTTCAAGGTGCCATGGCATACGTCCCAGTGGAATACATGGCGAGAAATAGTGGGAAAACTGGATTTATGTGTCTACGTCACACATCATATGCTGTAGCTCCAATATTGTTCACACTTTCTACAAAATCTGTTGTATAGATAATATTAATACAATTCATTCTGGATCCATCTGTAACACTGGGAGATAATTCTTCCCTATTTTACAGGTAACTATCTTTTCAAGTTCTCCCTGATTTTCACTAGGGAGCATCTGGAGGCACTGGCTAGTTTTTTCAAGATAGGGATTAGGGAAAATTGGTGAGTATTTGCCTAACACTTCCTGTGCCTTCGTCACACATGACTTCTGACCAGGCAGACTGTCAGGAAACAACAGAATTTCATGGAAAATCAGCAAAGAATTTGGTTTTGTAGCATGCACTTCTTTCACTATCTCATTACAAATATTTTCAACATTTTTTACAATTAAATACTCCTAGATGTCTTTCAACATAGGAAGGGCTTCTTCCAACAACTCATACTTTCCACAATGCTGAAAACAAAAGAAAAACTCCCAAACTGACGGAAAAGATGGTTTCTTCTACTCATCCCAAAACAGGGACGCATAACAATCCTCATGTTTCATTCCAGGGAATGTTCACCTAGGACACTTCACAGGGGAATATTGGCAAGGTGTGGTTGTTACCAAAAGGGTGGCAAGCCGGGCACACGTTATGCTGCTATTTGTGGCTGCAAGCTTGGCAGAAGTATGGCTTGCAACCAGAAATATTTGGGGAACAGTTTTATCTAGTGACTAATGAAACAATATCGAAAGATGGAAATCAGCTGGTCTAAAAGGAAGAGCACGGACTGCGGTAGGGGAGGCTGTAACTCCTGGCACCCAGGTGATAGCATCGACATGAGACCTCCTGGTACCATTTGCAGTCTCAGGTTGGGAGAAGCTGCCTTAGTTGGCAAGAAATAATAATAATAAGAAGAAGAATTCCACATAGGGCAGCAGTCAACCCCCTGAAAATGTAAAATAATACAAAAGAAAGGAGAAAAAGGATCGAGGGAGAGAAACCAGTAACAGCCCCATCAACAGTAACTCAGGAAGGTGTTTCCCTGAAGGCAGTAGAGAAACGAGAGGGTTGTTCTGCTGTTTCCTCTTTCGCATTTATCATACGCACTTGAGAAATGAGGCCACGTTGTACAAAGGATCTGGAAGAAGAGGAAGAGTTGTACGGATCCAGTCACGTAAAGGTGTGAATTCAGGTCACCCTAGGGTTGCACTGCACGGACACACGGATGTACGTCACTGACCCCACCTGCTTCAGCTTCTTCATCGGTAAAATGGGTCTTTACTCACCTTCCTAATAACAGGATGATTGTGATTAAAATTGGAGCGTCAAAGAGGAAAGTAGTTTTATTTCCCAACAGTAAAGAGACAGAAAAGCTCTGGATTATCTGGATTCAAAGGATTCAAATAATTTTGCGGTCAAACAAAAGTTTTAGAGTGTTGCTATGGGAACCATCGCATCTCCTCAGGCAGACAACGAATGGCAACTTAATCCTCTCCCATCTGAAAGGGGAGAAATAACCTTCATGTGAACTGTAGGAGCTTCACAGCTGGTTGTGTGGCTCTTCAAACTCCTTTGTCCCATTCCTCGAGATTCTCGCTTTTCTGGGAGGAGAATCCTGCCTAGGCGGCCTCTGAACAAAAATGACAATTATCTGCTTTGTATTTCTGCACCGGACAAGCGTTCTGTTTGACAGGCTCTCTGCAGTTCAGTTCAGATACTCACACACCTACTTCCTTACAGAGTTGAAGGATCATCTTTTCCAAGGTTTTATCTATTGCACTTCTGTTTTTTTCCTTGAAGGCACCACTTCACATAAAAAATAGCTTATTCAAGATCGTCACCATCCACTAACAAGCAAGCAGCGGAGAGGCCCTGGCTCCTGCCGTCTGGGTAGCAGGTAGAGGCCGTTACAGGTGTAGGGACTGGCCTTTCATACGATCTTCTGTGCTGCCCTGACAAATTTTTCCAAAACTCTCCTCCCTCTCCAAACTCTTGCCTTATAAGAACTCAGGGTTTATTCTAGGAAGCCAGTCACCAGAATGACAACCCGGGTGCAAGACCAGCACCTTTATTTATCATGGCTGTATCCCAACACAAACAGATGTTCTAGCTTCAGTAAACCTTCACTTTTGCAACCTTAATACATTTTTCTCTTCCCACTTACAAAATTTTGTTTTCTCTGTCCTTGTTTTTTCAGAAGAAACTGGTGTAGCAATGCTGAAGACGGATTTGCCAACGCTGGCACCGCAGCCTTGGTCACGTAAGGTGAACGGTGCAGAGAAACAACCCTCCAGAAGGAGAGCGAACGCTCAGCCTGCGCTGACTCATGTTTGCCGCTGGACACCAGCGCATCTGCTGACTCACCCTCCTTTTTGGGTCTGGTAACCTTCCAGCTCTTCTCTCTCCTGAAGCAGAAGGTAACGCTGCTTCAATCAACAATACTTAAATAAGAGTTAAAATAATCAGATTTGATAGACTATTGATACTATTCCTCAATGTAGGAGAGAGATATTTACAGGAAATAATAATGACACAGTATTCCACATGAGTTGTAAACCTTTATTCTCCATTATAAATACCTTATTCCCCACTCTCATTTTACAATCTTTACAAAGTCATTTCTTTCGCAGCTTAATCTTGCACTGCTGGTATCAAGTTAAAGAGTTCACAGTCAGAGACACGAACAAAATCAGCTGTTACATTTTGTGTGGAGTGCCACGAAGATCCGAAGGAATAACTCGATGCTCTCTAGCCCACTGGCTACAATTAAAGACAGTTTACAATCCAGACAAGTTCAGCTCAAGGAGCTTAAAGGCTGGCAACCAAAAGAGCAACACCCATAAACTCCCCTAACCAAACCCCTAGAAGACACAGAACGTACCAGAAGTTTGAGAAGAGATCACATAATATACTCAAGTTCCTTTTAATAGTTATTTTTCTTTCAATATCAGGGCATCTCTACATACAAACAAGCTGCGCAGCTTACTAGGAATAAAGGCATTTTAATGTTACAATCTTCTACATCTCTGCAGTAACCATCTAACAGCATGAGATGGAGCAATAAAGTACAGAGACACATGTAAAATATTTTCTTCTCATTTTCCTCTCATAACAGCATAAAATATGGTTTTGCTAAATTTGAGGATCTGGGTAAACCATGCCTATCCGTGTACTAAAGCGCTTACAAACCGCATAATCCATCAATCCAGAGCAGCGCAGAATTCACTACAATCACACACGTGGAGCCAGCCCTCAGCCTGAGCGACTGAAAAGCCTACGCAGCCATTCCTGGCCATGTGCACAGACATAGATGGGGAAGTGAAGGCCGAAAGAATCCTGCTGAAGCAAATCAGGGAACAAAGGAGCCGCACATTCACCCCTAACAAAAGCCACCTGTCAGTGTTTGCAATGCAGAAGCTACAAGGCTCAACAGAACAACACATAAACTCTTACATCTTAAATGCCGAGAGTTTCAACACAGAATCCTGGAATATTCTGCCTTCTCCTATGCACAGTACCGCTGAAGGGTGACAGACTTGCAGCACAAAGCAGAACAGTGCTGGAGAGAAAATCTGATCATGGACATTGTTTATCACGTGGCTCCCCTGGGTCGCTCAGGGAGGGGAGAAACGCCAGTGTAGGACAGCCGTCGCCCCAGCGAGCTCACACACCCCAGGGACGCGAGCAGGGCCGAGAGGCTTTAGAAATGGAGCTGCTTTGCCGCTATTAGCACGCAAGTAGCCAACCTTCCGCCTCTGCGCGTCCAAACCTCGGCCTCCGGCCCGGGCACAGCGGGGGAGGCGGCTGGGGGACACCCCCACCCCCGCTGCTGAACCACCCAGGCTCTGAGGCGGCGGGGCACGCGGAGGCCTCTCCCCAGGCCCGGGGCCCCGCTTCCCTCCGGCCCGACAAGGCCAAAACCCCACCGCACGTGATGGCCGCCCCCTCGGGCCCCCACAGCGCCTCACAGGGGACGGCACCGCACCCCCAGCCCCGCTCGCCGCCCCTCCGGCCCAGGCCCCGCCGCCAGCGCCCCGGCCCACCGGCCGGCCGCCCGCCCACAGCCACCGCCCCGCCCCGTCCCGTCCCGCCCCGTCCC
>VZSF01011133.1:32979-143482 GCA_013398295.1 Chionis minor
AAAAAAAAAAAAAAAAAAAGGCTGTTGCAATAAGTTGTCCTTGTTTTATGGACAGAAAATGAAACCCTTGAAAACTCTGTTGAGGAAACAAAACTGCTGGCACCTTCATGCAACTTGGAGTAGTTCATGAATTATAGTATAAGGCAGATTACATTCCACTTCTATAAATGGCAAAAAGGCCAAATGTTCATAAATTAAAAAATAAAATAAAATTTTAAAAAAATCTCTGACCACCTTAAGCAAAGAAGCATTGTGAAATGAAGTTATATGATCTGATACTGTCGGGGTGTTTTCAGAGCATCCACTCCTCGCAAAGATGACACAAGCATAAATTTGTAAAAACAGGACAAATCCCCCTGCTTCACCCCCCCACTCCTCCCAGATCCCTATCTGCAAAAATAGTGACTTAAATTAATTGTGATTAAACTTGGATATCCTTCTTTGGTACTCCATAAACTTCTACGTGATGCATTTTGTCACCTTCATTTCCAGAGAAAATTATTCTGTGGTTTATATATTAAGTAGCCACAGCAATTACTTGCTGTTTTCTTATTTTATTAAAAAAAAATTAAAAATATTCAAAATACATGAAAATTCAAATCTGTCTCATGAGCCAATTTCTCAGTCATTCAAATCTGTATGTCTCTGTAACCTTTTTGTCCATTCCCTCATTCTCTTCTTTGTCTTTTAGAGCCGGAGAGCGCACAACTTGGACCTGAAGGGGACTGTGGTAATACTTGATGAAGCTCACAATGTGGTAAGTATTTATCTGGTCTGTTGATATTCTTCAAACTTCACACAAATTGAAAAACAGACCCGTGCCCTATTACAAACCATCTGTAAAATCCATACTTAGCTAATTCAGTTGATAATGTTCATTATCGTGAACGTGTCTTGTTTCCGTGACAGTTAAAGCTTTGCAGTTTAATTAATGGTCCTTTGACGCTACTGTGATTTTCTGCAAGGTGATAGTTTCTTCCTGAAGGGTGGATCTCCAAATTTATGAGGGCACTCATTTTCGTGTTTGGAGGGACCTTTAAGATCATTAAGACCATCATTCGAGGGTGTGAGGAATCATGAAGGATCCATTCTTGAAGCTCAGCTGCATTGGCTGTCCAAGTGCAGTAGATGGCAAATGTGACTCTTGTAATATTTCCAAGTCTTCACTCATAGAGGGGAAAAAAGGAAGGAAAAAAAAAGGCACTGTATTATGAGATCTCGCTCTTAGTTGGCTCGAAACTGCAGCCCTTTGCATAAATAATGAAATGCAAAGCAACATTTGAAATGTGTCCCTTTTTTTCTACCACATGGGCAACCTCCCAGTGGGACTTCTGCTAAACAGCTGCAAAGTGAATTTTCTGATTGCATGTTCTTTCAGTAAACAGGCCACTGGAGGGTGTGCTAGGTTTCACTAGGCATAGTTGCCGAGTTGTGTCCAGTATGTGCTGTTTTCGTCAGAACATCTTTTCTTCTATTGAAAAATGGGTGGAGATCTAGTCAGAGTTTGTTTGGATTTTGGTGGATTTTTTTCCCCCTTTATAGTGTTTTGAAAATATTAATTAATGCCTGCACGTTAGCCACAACAGGTACTCCAGAACTACTCGTTTTGCAATAGCTTTCCCATGATACTGTCCCTTCCAGGTTAATATGTGGAAACTTAGTGATTACCCTGAAGGAAAACAGACATCCTTCTGATTAGATTATTTACACATGCAGCTAGTTCAACATTTTTTTTTCTTTGTAACTTGTTTCTTCATAGCTATTGCAGTGAAATTTTTGTGTAGGCAAGTCCTTACTATTTCTCTTCATTCCTCAGGAAAAATTATTCTTTTTGTGACGGAAAAATTTGTTACAAAACAATATGTGACTTACTTTTCAGTGTCATAGAGAGTTTTGTCAAACTTAGCAGTTTGGTGAGTGTTGAAAATTCTTAGTACTTTTTTTATTTTATTTTATTACAAAGTTAGTATGTTTCCTTCCTTCCCTATAATAAGATTTGTTCTGGCATACATCTTGGCTCAAATTTTACATATGAATAATATGCATTTTACTGCTTTTTTTTTTTTTCATGGCCCCCTCCTTCCCTTTTTGTCTCCATGCCCCCTCCTCTGACTGCAAGATCATGAAGGGCAGGGGCTGTGTCTTCACATGAGCGAATATAGGGATAGGAGTATTTCCCAGGAGTGTGAGAGGGACCGGGAAGTAGCTGTTTTGAAGGACAAACTGATTCTCCAACTAAAAAACTTGCTACTTGAACCATTTGTCATCAGACAGCAATGCCTGAGCGAATAGCACACTGAGCAGTCCAAGTAACGCTTCCATTCCTTACATTTTAGGAGAAGTTGTGTGAGGAGTCGTCATCTTTTGACTTGACCCCCTACGATTTGGCTTCTGCGATGGATGCTGTAAACGTCGTGCTGGAAGAGCAAGCCAAAGTGGTTCAACAGAATGAAATAAATGCTGAATTCAATATGGAGCTGGCCAGTTCAGGTGTGTTGGCAGCTACAAACCACTGTTTCACTGAGATTATAGGGTGCCACTACCAAGAACCAGAAAATAACTTTTCCTAGCAGTTTCTGGAAAATTTACACTCAGTAGTAGGTACATTATTGTTCCTAAGTTCACTGTCAGATGAACATGAGAAGATTTGGCCAAACCAATGTGACATGAGGGGTCTTGAAACAGAACAGTGAGTGGAATACAGATGTCTTTCCCTATATGCAGTTACAGCCTTCGTATCCATAATTTCTGAAAAGCCATAAAGAAACTAGGAGTGAAACAGACATGAAACATCCTCTTTGAAATCTTTCCTTTCTTCCACAGGACTGAACATGGAACTTGAAGATATAGCAAAGATAAAGAGTAAGGTTATTTGTTGTGTTGTTGAAAATTGTTATTGAAACAGTTTCAGAAGGCCAGCACCTATAAATCAGGTTCATGTAGCGTTTCTGTAGATATTGTTCATAACTGATAAATTCGTGGAGGTTTGTTGTCTCTCTTTTTCAGAGAATTTTGCGAAATGATTAGTTAGCTTTCCCCCCCAAAATGAGAGATTTGGCAGATGAGTGCATTGCTTCCTTCTTTGCTAGAAGTTCTGTTGTTTTCTAATCGGTATGCTGGAATTGTATTAGTTGCATCATTCTGCTGTAAGAACATGATACTACATAAAGTTAGTAGCAAGAGCTTGAGATGTCTCATTTTTACAAAGCATTGCCAAGAACAACTTCCCCAGTCTATACAGAAGAGGTTAACATTTAGCTGACAAATTAAGCTTCATCTAAGAATTGAGGTCATAGAAGTTCTTAAAGGTGAATATGAATAATTAGAGATGATATCTAGGAAATTGGTTTTGATCATTTTGATTTGCTTACAGAATCAAGAAAACAGCTAGGTTGCTGCTTTTGGTAACAGCCTTTGTAATAAAGTACATATGAAAAGGAGGCTTACATGTGTCCCAGAAGTGAGTTTCTGTGAATTCTAACTTTTTTCCCACCTTGATTCTCTTAAAGAAATTCTTCTTCAGCTAGAAAGTGCTATTGATGCAGTGGAGCTGCCACCGAATGATAGTGGAGTCACCAAAGAGGGAAGGTAAATGTATTGTTGTTCATGTGTTTGCATGTTAAAAGTACAGTAGATTCTAGACCCAGGTGAAACTGGGTCAGCTGTTAGGATTGGTAGAATTATAGAATTGTCTAGGTTGGAAGGGACCTTTAAGCTCATCAAGTCCAACCATCAACCCAGCACTGCCAAAACCAGCACTAAACTGTGTCCCTCACCACCATGTCTGCCTGGCTGTTAAACACCTCCAGGGGTGGCGATTCCACCACTGCCCTGGGCAGCCTGTTTTCCAGTGTTTGATAAGCCTTGTGGTGAAGAAATTTTTCCCAATATCCAATCTAAACCTCCCCTGGTGCAACTTGAGGCCATTTCCTCTTGTCTTATCGCTTGTTACTTGGGAGAAGAGACCGACCCCCATGGGTACCCCCTCCTTTCAGGGAGCTGTAGAGAGTGAGAAGGTCTCCCCTCAGCCTCCTTTTCTCTAGGCTGGACAACCCCACTTCCCTCAGGTGCTCCTCAGGAGACTTGCGCTCCAGACCCCTCACCACCTCCCCTGCCCTTCTCAGGACACGCTCCAGCACCTCAGTGTCTGTCTTGGAGTGAGGGGCCCAAAACTGAACACAATATTCAAGGTGGGGCCTCACCAGTGCCAAGTCCAGGGGGACAATCACTGCCCCAGTCCTACTGGCCACACTATTCCTGATAGAGGCCAGGATGCTGTTAGCCTTCTTGGCCACCTGGTCACACTGGCTGGCTCCTCTTCAGCCAACTGTCAACCAACCCCCCCAGGTCCTTTTCTGCCAGGCGACTTTTCCAGCCACTCTGCCCCGAGCCTCTAGTGCTGCGTAGGACCCGGCACCTGGCCTTGTTGAACCTCATCCCGTTGGCCTCAGCCCATCAATCCAGCCTGTCCCGATCCCTCTGTAGCGCCATCCTGCCCTTGGGCAGATCAACACTCCCACCCAACTTGGTGTCATCTGCAAACTGACTGAGGGTGCACTCGGTCCCCTCGTCCAGGTCATTAGTAAAGATATTGAACAGAACTGGCTGCAAGCTGAAGCTGGGGAACACCAGTTCTGTCTGGTGGTAGTACCGTTCTAGGTTCTGGGAACAGTGTTTGTTCAAGGTTTTGAGTTTCCTTAAATCCCCTTTCTGTAGTAATCATTATTTCTGGTGCAACTCCGTTTTAAAGTGTTTCAAGAGTGGAAAATTCTATGCTCTCTCTATGCCTATTGGGGATTTTGAGCTGGAAGAAGCTCCTCACTGCTTCTTTCAGTTGTGCATCATGATTTAAACAGGTACTAGCACTGCAGTAGTTTGGTTTGAGGTATCTCAGAGCTCTGTAAATCTGTTTCTAAGCTAATGCATATCATACGTTGTAAAAAAAAAAAAGGGAAATTGTGTGCAAATCTGTTTCTAAATTAATGCATATTTTATGTTGAAGAGAAATCAGGGAAAATATGAAGGATGTGGTCAGTGCTTTCTGTCACGTCAATATTGTCTGCTATCTGTTTAGCCAAATAGTTATTTTTATTCTTGTAAATTTTTCTTTCTCATGGAGACAAGAACATGTTTTTCTGCTAAACGGTGAAGTTGTTGTTGTTATAAAACAGTAACAGTTATTGTGACTGATTTTTTTTTTGCAGTGTTTACCCATTTGTGCTTTTTCTTTGTAAATTGCAGCTACATCTTTGATCTGTTTGCAGAGGCCCAAATAACATTCCAGACTAAATCCTCACTCTTGGAGTCGCTAGAGCAGATTTTACAGTTTCTTTCAGGCCGTAAGTTTAAATTTGTTAGTTGTTTCACTCTGACTTTTCTCCGTAATGTAAGTAATTGGAAGTTTGCATTGTTCGGGGAGAGGAGGAAAAAGGCTTCTTTGTTTAGATTTTAGTTTTTAAAAGCTTTATAATTTAAATCTGACCTGTAGGACCTATGTCTTTTTATTAAGATGTGCTGTGAGGTCCTCTTCTGGGAAGCGTGTTTTATGTCTGTTCATGCAACAGAACGAGTTTTAGGAATCGCTTTGTGTCAAAACCTGTGCGTGTACCAATACATGTATGTACATACATGTGCATACGTAGAGGATTTTTGCACATAACCTTCATTTTCTCCAAACCCAGAAGAATTGTTCACATTTTGAAGGTGGCACTTCTGGTGTCTTGAGTCATTCCCTGGTCATGGAGTTAGGAAACAGGAATATTGGGAATCACATAATGTGTTTGGGTGTTTTTTTAATTGATTTAGCAAGCTTCTATTCTACTCTTCTATTCTTAATTTGCCCTTCTGCGAAGAAAAATCTCCAACTTCTACATGTGCTAAGAAAGTGATTTAGTTAGTTCTCACTAGCGGACTCTTCAGTAAAAGCATTGAAGAGAGCAAGCCCACTCCATGGAGACTAGAATAGAGACTGTCGCTTCTGGAAGCGCATCCTTTGAGAACACATTTATCCTTCCTTTTCCTTCCCCCAGCATCTTTCTCCTTTTAGGCTGTTTGCCCTCTGGCTTAACAGGTGCATCTGTTAATTGTTTCCGTTCTCATTTTTTCTCATCATCAGTGTATTTTGTATGTTGTTTTATTCCTCTGTAGTCACTGTTTTAAGCATACTAGAGGCACGGATGTGACTGTAAAGGGCTAGTTGTAGCGATAGCAAAGGTTAGTTTTGTCTCTCTCCGCATAACAGGGTAGTCAGTTTTCTGGCTTTTTTCATGAGACTAATATTAGCGGTGTGAGCTTTTGAAAAAAGTAACCAAACAGTTTAAGCATGCTTAGCTTTGTCTTAATTATCTCCTTTCCAATTTTTTAATTGAAAATGTTTTAAGTGGCAGAGGAGCCTTGAGAAGTTTATGTAATTGTCTCAGCAGACAGCTTCCCAGTGCGTCAGTGATGTGAAACTGCCTTTGGAATGCCAATTTTATGTTTCTCCTTGCATCTTGGATAATGGTGAAAAACTTGAAATAATTTACTTCTTTCAGATAATATTTTCAAGCTATTGCATTCATGGTGTTGTGCTGTTCAAATAGCATATGCGTATATATACAAGTGGATGTATATTTGTGTTGTAAAAGTAATTATGTGTTACTCTCTCTAGGTACTGGGGTATTTGTCAATACATCTGGATTGCATAAGCTCTCAGATATTATCCAGGTAAATAACTAATGCTGCTTCTGTATATGTCTGAAGGATAGAAGAGTTGGTTTAAAAAATGTGGAAAGACATTGGATCCATTTTATTCTTGATTGTATGTAGGTTTGTGCATTGGCGGAAGTCTACGGATTTTTGAGGAGAAGGTTGCTGCCTAATGGGATGTTCTACTTTGATTTTTACCCAGGTTGTTCTTTTATAGTTTGATGTCCCTTTTTGGACAATCTCGATTTAAATTGGTCTGGTTTTAGCCTCCACCAGGTGGAGCTTGGTTATTGAGCTGTTTCTAGCAGCGGTGTTTGGGAATATGAGCCCTTCTAATGAAATAACAGGACAGGCTAAGGAAAAAAGCAATCAAAAGATAATTTAACTGTATTTTTGTCAGTGAATTATTAAGTTAAAAGATCTGAAAAATAAAAATATTTTTTAATGCCGCAGGAACTGAATGGGACACTTGTGGGTATCCATGTGGTGCTGTCAGTTCTCTCCCTGTTGTGCACTTGCAAAACATTATGAAAACCCAGGGCCCATTAAAATAGAAGGTACAGTGGACCAGTGGCTTGAAATTCAATTTCTAGCTTCCTTCTGAAGTTGACCAAAGCTCTAATGTTGTTGAGTGATACTCAGAAAGAGGGTAATGTTTGCACAGCTTGAAGTCCAAACAAAGTAATACCTTAGCTGTAATGTTACATATTGGAAAATCTACTGATGCTTGGGATGAAGTTCACTATATTCACAGAATTTGGTGATTTCAGAGCATCGTCTTGGACTGTGTTACTGGGTGTCAGGTTGAATTAGACCTTTTCCTGACAGTGAAATAGGGCCTTTACTTCCCAAATATTTGAGGTTTTTTCGGATCAAAAAGATCTCTCTACCCATCTTTAGTGGTAATAATGATGGCATTTTAATGTGTGTTACTAATTGCTTTTCTGTCTTAGTGCAATGATTATATTTTATTTTTTTCTATTAAAAATTATAATTCAGCCATTGATGCAAGAAATTCCCTGATGATAAAGTTTGTCGTGGCTGGCAATGTTCAATCTCTTTGTAGTCCTCTGGTTTTGTTCTACTTGCTGGTAGCCTGCTTAATAGATTAACTGCCATACTTTTTCGGAAATGCTTGATGTCATAGATCCTTCTTCTGGAAAATGTGCTGCTTACAAGTGTAATCTACGTTTATAGGAAGCACGGGAGTGTCAAAAAAAGGTGATAAAGTAATGGAAACACAGGCAAGAGGAGAGTAAAATCTATGTAAGAGCAAAAATGAGGAAGAACACAGCAATTTATTTAATCTGAGAAGTGAATTGCTTCTGTGTCCAGCTCTGCATTTGGCAGCAGCAAATGAACTCTATTCCTTCCTCAATATTCTTGCTTATTTCCAGAACACTTGTTAGAAGATTTGTAATGAAATTTTTGTTTTGGTTTGAGTGCGGTACTGACTGTATACTTCAGTTTTCCCTTTTTGCTGAAGGACTGATAACATTTCCACTTACATTTCCCTTTACCTGAGATTATTACTGTTTATAGGTTTTAGTGTCCCTTTTAAGTAAATTAGGAGGGGTTAGATCGTGTAGATTTGTATTTAGCCATGTTCTCTAAAAGTCCTAACCCAAGTCTTGGATTTTATTTATTTACTTCGAATGACACGGTTCAGGCTTGTTTTGTCATATTTACCAAAATCTACTCACAACATTCGGGTTGTCTTCCTGCTGATTGCTAGAACATCTTACAAAGAGGAAGTGCAAATTGTTCGGTATTGTTGCTTTTCACCGAAGAATGTACTTGCTATCTTAGCTTAATTGTGAATCATCTTCTTCTAGAATTAGAATTTAATAGAAAAGGATATTTGTAGTTTAAAAATTTCCTAAAAACTTTTTTAGATGTTTGTAGGAGAACATTGAGAAGTCGGCTCAAGTTAATACAGTAATTCCTATAGATGATTAACTTTTCTTACTTAATAAGACTTTCTGTGCTTACATTGTCTGGTGGTAGTGTCTGAAGTCATGTCACACCAGTTATGCTGGTTGAGAGCAGCATACGTGTCCAAAAGGACGCCATAGAATAACACCCTGTGTAAAACTAAAAGTGAAGAAACGTCTACAAAATTTGCAGACCTGCATGATAAAGACGAGTTGTGGAGCTGTATTTTGAACGGTCCTTGTAGGTTTGTAATACTGAACTCACTGAATGCGTGGATGTGTTTGAGAGTGTATTCGCAGTGGCATACACAGTATTTCATTTTCATAGCAGTGGTTCAAGAAAACCTACATGAATGATTTGTGTTGGAAAGTGTCACCGTTCTTCTGTGGGGAAGGTGAGGTATCCTTAATTTAAATGAGTTTTCCAGGGTTTCAAAGCTGAGAGATGAGAAGATCCAGAAGTAGAAACCAGGTCTCCTGATCCCAGTGACTGGAACCTGCACACCAGTGTGTGCAACAGGACTGGGGATAATTGTCTGTGTGTGCTCTTTTAGCCTGTGGATAGAGGAAACGTGATTTGAATTGGAAAAACACTCTTTTGCTGAAAGCTACGATCCCTTTTCTGCTGCTGCTGAGGACATGCACATGGACAGTTATTGCAAATCACCTGCCACGAGTTTGTTATCTTGAGATATTTTTAAGTAGGACTAGGTCACAGAGTCTTCTCTGGCTGAACACAGTGCTTTCTTGCAACAGAGCCTTGTCTTCAAGACTTAATTTATAACCAGCTTGGTTTTATTAATAATAATTTTTTAATTCCCTTTAGAAGAGCACTTACTGAAATCTTTTTGGTACACCCTATCTTTGGCTATTTTTCAGAAGTTAATATTTCCAGGAATTGTGCTTTTTTTTGTTGGCTGGTGGAGAACATCTTTCTTGTTGCAACTAGCTTAATATTCTTATGAGCTTGGATAATTCCTTTTAAATGTCTGAAGAAATTTTGTTTAGAAAAATTAACAGAAGTTATAAATATTTGAGAACCACAGCTGTTTTCACTGCAATTGCACTGGAATGCCATGTGTTTGAAAGAGCATCGCCCTTAGTCGTAAAACATCACGTGCAGGAAGAAGCATAACTGCGCAGAAGAGTTGACAGAAGCTTTTAATTTAATGTATGAACAACTAGATACGGTTACAACTAGGGTTTTTTTTCTAAGCAGAGTATTATTAGTGTAGGGTACCATGACTGAAATTTTAAACTAAGGGAATTCAAAAAGTTCTTTTACCCTCAGTTGTGACTCTATGATCTCATGAAGAGGTACTGTATTTATATTTATTTACAGCCATAAGTCATGAACAGTCTGAATAATAATACTGTATATTGAATATTGAATATACTTGAGTATATTTATATAGTTTGATATATTTAGATACCGGGTTGCATTTTTTGGAACAATTGCCTGTAAAAAATGAATTTATTCAAGATTCTCTATCTTTATTTAATAACAGGAATAAGGAGATATATTTAGGGCTATCACGGCAGGAACTTTTGTGGAGATACTTCTCAGTGCAAAGATACATTAGGGATTTTGCTGGAAACAGTTTTTAAATCTTTCCCTTTGTTTACATCCATTTTCCAGACAGTATTCAACATCGATCCTCCGGAAGGTGCAACAGGTTTCACGCCACATCAGTCAATATCTAAATATTATAAGGTATGGGATGCTTTGTGTTGTACATTTTTCCTCACTGGCATTTAATATCTGTATTTAGTGTATCCAAGACTCAGAAGGATGTGGACAGTATAGCAAGTGATCATGTTGATTATAGGGAGGATCTTATAATATAATAAATAAAAAATAAAATAATAAAAATAATAAAAGCCAAATAAAAAAACTGAAAACTACCAAAGGAACTGTGGTTAGTTTAGGTTCCAAGGAAAAAGAGGAACTACAATGTAATTTTTAAAGAAGCTCAAAAATGAAATTAGGAAAGTGCAGCAAATGTGAATTACTGAAATCTTTGTAACTGCATATTATGCAAGAATTTATGTGTTCTTCCAATATCTGTTCTCTTGACTTTAGTTTATTACCAAGCAGGTGCAGTAGAACCACTGAACGTCATCTCCCAAAATCCTTGTAGTTTACTTCATGTTTGTGACTTACGGGCTGTGATGCTGTAATGAAATTTAGGAACAAACCTTTTTTTAGATAGAAGGTAACTTTCATATTAAGTTTAAGACTTGATACTATTTTTGTTGCCAAATGAAGGAAGTCCTTCTAACAATATTTTTTTTTCTATTCTGTGTGTTTTATTCTGATAGACAATACACAAATAATGGGGTTCTTTGTCTTTGCTCAGGGCAGCCCATGAAAACCTGCTCCCATAAACTGCCTCAAAATGGCTGGTTAAATGGTGATATACTTCTTTGCTCCTTGTTAGCTACGTTATGAAAGACTGTAAACCAAATAAGAAAGACAGACAGGCAATAATACGACCATACTAACACTGTAAAAGTGACACTGAATACGTTAAGTACCCTTAATACGGGCTGGCTTTTTTGAGGTATGAAGTGCAAGTTTATTTCTGTAGCTATCTCCAGAACTGTTTCTGTTATTTTCCTTCAGGTACATATTCATGTGGATAACAGTAATCAGAAGAAGAAACAAAGGACAGATCTCTGGAATTCATCGTCTACCAAAAAACAAGGTACAGGACTTGGTCTTGGGGAGGCTCATGCAAAAGCTCAACTACTCCTTCCTGATTCAAATAAGAGAAAAAGATTGAAGACATTCCAATTGACATTGCTTCACATTCGTGAACAGGGAGTC
The DNA here is from genome assembly GCA_013398295.1 of Chionis minor. Taxonomy (NCBI): domain Eukaryota; kingdom Metazoa; phylum Chordata; class Aves; order Charadriiformes; family Chionidae; genus Chionis; species Chionis minor. The sequence goes on from VZSF01011133.1 coordinate 44,431, forward strand.
CTCTGGCAAATGTTGGAATACCGTTGTATGATTTTGAGTGAAACACTACCTATGTTATCTCAAATGTTCAAAATGATGCAGAGGAATGAAGGGCTGAACAGAATAACTCAATGAGGGAACTCTAGAGAGCTGGCTATATGCCAAAAATTTTTTAAACCCAAATGGCGTAGTACTGCTCCTCATGGAGCTGGAGAGTCTTAAGGGTGTTACTAGTACGACTTGTTGCCATGGTCCAAGTTAAAACCACCAGTAGATGTGGGATTGGGAAAGATTTCTTTTTTTCCCCTCCACTAAGTTAGCAGAGAACCAGTGATTGGTTTGGTTGTAGGTTTGGGGTTTTTTTGTCATCTTCTGTAAGATGAAGAGACTTAGGGCATTTGTGTTACCCCAGAGCTCTCTTCCTCTAGAACAGGGTAGGTTTTTGAGGCTTTGGGACTCTGAAGAATTCTAGGATTGTTTGAGGGTGTTTCTTTGCAGTTTTGTGTTTCCAGGTACAGCTCCATTGTGAATACAATGAGTCAAGGAGGTGCTTTTCAGTTTTGTAGTTACGTCTAAAGGGGAGGTGACATAAGCAGTGTCAATATAGAACATTCTTGTACTGGTGTTGCTTTGTGCGCTGCTGGAAAAGTTCTAGTGCAATTTTTCCAGTGAAAGAAAATCATCTCCATTATGGAATGGTTGCTTGTATTGGTGCAGGGAAAATCTTCAGACCAGCCCAAGAATGGGAAAGTGTCCTTCAGGATTGATGTTGAGATTTATGAAATGTGCTGTTATCCTCATACCAGCTATATTTCTCTGTATTACTGTGTTGTGTGAAACACAAAATTAGTGTTGCTAATGCTGTAGCTACCTTTTACAAGGAGGAGATTCATGTATAGATATGATACTGAAAATGTGTGATGAAGGTATTGTAATAGTAAATGCTATGAAAGTTCTTAATTTCTGTTAAAATCAATTGTATGTGGTGCAGGAATTTGAATTAGTTGGCCCATTCTGAAGCTCTGTAGTGAAGCTTCATGTGATGTCCCAGAGAAATAACGCTTGAGAATGTGAAATGCCTGCCAGGTAACAGCCTCAGGGCACTGTTACCTTCTCTGAGATGTCCTTTTTTTGAGCAACTTTGTAAGTTCTTCAGGGCACATTGTCACTTCTTGATAGTTTCACCCTCAACTATACTTTCAGTCCTTGTTCAATTGAGATTTCCCCCTCTCCTTGTCTCTCTCCTCCCGCCTATTTTGTTCCTTATGGTCTTGGTATCTGGCACTGCCCCAATATAACCATGCTTCAAAACAGCATATTTAGAAGAGAAGAAACTTGGCTTCTGAATCAAAGGCTTCTCCTAAGGCTTCTATAAAGCAACACCGAGCTTGGCTTTGTTAGGCTTTGACATTCTTTCTGAAATTTAAATTTATTTTTTAATAAATACCATAAGATGGAAATCAAAGACAGAAGACAGATGCATATCCCTTTACCTAAGCCTTCTTAATAGAATACTTTCCAAGGATCTTTGTAAACATTTTGTCTCATAACTATCTACTTAAATACTCAGTTAAACACTCTTGAGAATTTAAGTATTTGTTTCACAGAAGTCCTTTCCTTAAGAACAAAAGTAATGTTTTTCGAAGAATGAATTTCCATGAATTTGGTGGTTTTGGACATAATATTCCCTTAAGTGTTTCTACAAAATAAGTTCTGCTCTGTTTCTGAACAGAAGCACGCTGTTTGGGAATCTGCAAATATTGTTTTCACAGGGTATTGCTCAATTGGAGTTTGAAATTACAGGAATAATTCTAAGTAGATATTGTTCAATATGTGTGCAGAAAAAGGCTAATAGAAATACTGTAGGTTTATTGCATAATTTGGAGGATTTATACACGAAATCAGTACAAAGCAATCACATGATTCTTCTGTGACCTAGTAGACACATACTGATATATTTGCTTTTCAAATAAAAGCAGCATTTGCAAGTACCAATGCAGCAGACTAGCAATTTGTTGGGACTTGCACTATGTGCAAACCTAGCAGAGGCCAGACAAGCCTGATCAAGTCTTCAGTCTCCTGTAGTGGTCTAGCAGATTGTATAGAAATAATGCAAACCTTTTAAGAATAGCTCTTTTCATAGGCTTTTGTGGAAATTATTCACTCATGCCTAATTCTCTACAAACTGTAATTGGTGAGAAGTGGCATAGCTTGGGATAGGTGGTGACTGCCCCGGATATCTCTTCTGTGGCAGATGCCACTTAGGAAAGCGTTATCGAACTGTTGCAGTTTTACACTGAGGTAAAATGCTTTTACTCTTGGTTTGCTCTAAATCGCCATGTTGTAAACTATTAGCAAACCGCTTCTCCGTGGATCAGGTGTCCTTGTACCAGGAATGGAAAAAGCTGCTGCAGAGATCTACTTTGTGTAACATCCAATAGTTGGTGAATGGGACCTTTAAAACTTATTTAATATTGTTAAGTGTTAAGACAAAATTGCAGAACACAAGGCTAAAAATGTACAATTCTAGCTTCTCCGAGGACTGGGCAGCTGGTGCCTGGCAGTCGTCCTGCAGCGTTACAGAGAATTACATTTTAAACTGAGCACTGGCGAGGCAAATGTGAGTGGTTGGTGTTCTTTTCTTGTAGGCCCTCCCATATCAATAGTTTGCTTTATGCTGGAATTTCTTAGGCTCCTGACATAAGTGACTTTGCTCTTATCTGTAGATAGAATCATAGAATGGTTAGAGTTGGAAGCGACCTTAAAGATCATCAAGTTCCAACCCCCCTGCCATGGGCAGGGACACCTCTCACTAGAGCAGGTTGCTCAAAGGCCCATCCAGCCTGGCCTTAAACACTTCCAGGGATGGGGCATCCACAGCTTCTCTGGGCAACCTGTTCCAGTGCCTCACCACCCTCACAGTAAAGAACTTCTTCCTAATATCTAATCTGAATCTCCCCTCTTCCAATTTAAAACCATTACCCCTTGTCCTATCACTAGACTTCCTGACAAAGAGTCCCTCCCCAGCTCTCCTGTAGGCTCCCTTCGGATACTGAAAGGCTGCTCTCAGGTCTCCCCGGAGCCTACTCTTCTCCAGGCTGAACAGCCCCAGCTCTCTCAGCCTGTCTTCATAGGAGAGGTGCTCCATCCCTCTAATCATCTTAGTGGCCCTTTGCTGGACCTGTTCCAACAGTTCCATGTCCTTTCTATGTTGAGGACTCCAGAGCTGGACACAGTACTCCAGGTGGGGTCTCACAAGTGCAGAGTAGAGGGGGAGAATCACCTCCCGTGCCCTGCTGGTCATGCTTGTTTTGATGCAACCCAGGATACGGTTGGCTTTCTGGGCTGCCAGCGCGCACTGCCGGCTCATGTTGAGCTTTTCATCCATGAGCACTCCCAAGTCCTTCTCCTCAGGGCTGCTCTCCAGCCATTCTCTGCCCAGCCTGTATTTATGCCTGGGATTGCCACGTCCCAGGTGTAGGACTCTGCACTTGGCTTGGTTGAACTTCATGCCATTTGCATTAGCCCACCTCTAAAGCCTGTCCAGGTCCCTCTGGATGGCATCCCTTCCCTCCAGTGTGTCGTACTTACAGGCCTGTACATATACAGATCCTAACTGTAATTTGCCCCAATTCTCAGTGTGAATTGAAGAGGTACAGCATTTGCTAAATTTTGCAGTTTGATTCTTATAAAATCTGGACATTGTCTGGATGGATTTGCCCAGATGAGATGGAAGGATAAAACTTTAGCTTAAAATAAATGTGCTCGTGTAATTCTAAGCAGTAAGTGACTCACTGGGCACATATTGCAGGGGATTTCCTGAAACTGTCAGCTCCTTTTTGGAAATACAGTCTTTGAATGAGGTGGGAACATTTAAAAGACATGCACATGATATGTCGATGCTAGGTGGGTTTTTTTAAACTGAAACTAATAATGCAAAACAGAATCAGAAACGGAAACAAAAGCTAATGTTTTATTTGGCTGCTCTTATTGTTGACATAGATGATTGTTTCATTCCCTTGTTCCGTTGACTGGCTCTGAGAAGCTGTTGCTAAGTTTTCAGCAATGGTACAACTATAAGCTGAGTAATGAAGGAAATGAGTAGTGTGATTTATCCATTTTTCTTTATATTCTTTCTGTTGATAATTTATAGTGTACCATATTTTCAGTATCATGCACATTGTATATCCACATCCCGCAAAAGATTTGAGCAGAAGTTGAAAGGTTTGGCAGTTGACTGGGGGTGGAGGGGGGAAGGAAAGTTTAGGTGAAAGGTTTTATAGCCATTGGAAATTCCTCATGGAGAAGGGGTTCTCTTTTCAAGCAAGAGCAGGGGTGGAAATATTTTTTTTTTTAGTAACTTCAATCATTTGTCCTTCATCCCAGTATTCTGCAGTTCTACCATGCTTCCCCTTCCAACTGACCTTGACAGCAGGAAGTGAATCACTGGATGGAGGACTGAGCAGTTTTATCTGCTGACAAAAGGACCTGATGTTCTGTCTTATCTATAACTGTCTTTTGATTAAAAGTGTAATCTACTTCAGGTGCAAGGGAGCAATGACTTTTTAAACTATGTTTTGAGCTGGCATAGTAATTAAATCTAGGAAGGACCAAGGCAGAACATGCCGTACATCTGAAATTTTATCTTCAGATGCTGGCCGGTTTACTTTCAGAAGTTCAGATGCCACATGCTGTATGCTAGTCATATTCTTACAGACTTGCTCCTTAGTGTTTTCTCTTTATTTGATATAGGAAAGACCTTAAGCTATTGGTGTTTCAGCCCTGGATACAGCATGCATGAGCTTGTTCGACAGGGAGTCAGGACAATTATCCTTACTAGTGGAACTCTCTCCCCCCTCTCGTCATTTACAATGGAAATGCAGATGTAAGTACCTAAATGTGTGAACAGCACCATTACTGAAAATCCACCATCCGCTCTTGTGATTTTAGGTTTTATCTCAAGATTTTTGAGTGTTCTGGCCTGGTAGCCAGTAAGGATTCATATAGTGTGACTGGGATCTTATTTTTGTGTTTCTTTAGCCCTTTTCCTGTTTGCTTGGAGAATCCTCATGTCATTGATAAACACCAGCTCTGGGTTGGGATCATTCCTAAGGGACCTGATGGAGCTGTCCTTACTTCTACCTATGAAAGAAGGTAATGAACTTCCGTGTGGAATTCTGCTTTGAAGTCTTGGGTTCCAACATTTTGAGTTCTGCTTAAAGGAGGGTGCTAGTGAAATAAATGGTCTCTGTAGTTCTTTTCTTGGATAAACACTATGCTGAATAACAACACCCTTTAACCACTGCTGTTGAGAATTTATAACTGGGGGGCTGGAAGGGATCAGATGTCAGGGCACTAAGCACACTAATAGTCCTTAATGGCCCCGACCAGCCTCAGCTGGGACCTGCACCCACAACCATTATCTGGGAGCTCCATTTGAGGTCAGACTTAGGCCTTCAGTCACTCCCCAAGCTTTAGACCTGTCTGTCTCCAGCTCCATCATAACCACATTGGCCATGGGCCCTGTTGATCTCACCCTGACCTACTTATTGACTTACTGATTTGACCTTGGACCTCCCTGTCACCGTGGACCTGCCTTGCCATGCCTGGACTGTGACACTCCTTACTGTCACTGGATCCACTCCTGGTTTACTGATTTGCGTTCCTGGCTTGACCTTGGACCTTGCCCATCAGCTTGACTTTGCCTGATGATCTGGGCTTGTGATTAAGCCTGGCTACTGCATTTGGGTCTTTCCTGCCTGCTTTCCTCCCTTAGCGTGGGTCTGGGCCCTGGCTGGCAAGGCCCCTGCCCTGCCTTCATCACGAAGAAGACGCCTTCATCTTCTGCTCAGGTGCCACCTCCCTGTGGTGGTACCATGGTGATGATTTTCGTCATAATTTTTTCTTTTTGCTTTTCTCTGGTCTTTTGTCATTTTGCCTGTGTCTTTCATTTTTCAGAGTGGCCAGTGCTTCTGCTGCAGCTTCCACTGCCAGCAGAATATACTGCCAGGAAGCAAGTCCAAAACTTGATTTCATTGTATATTGGCTTCTGTTGTGCAATATCATAGTCCCATTGACATCTCTGCATATAATTTTAAAAGGCAGTTTCATGCTTTTGCTGCACATGGCAGAAGATTCTGTGCTTGCCAGTTCTCTGCAGTTACTAAAGAGTGGCGTCACACTGGTGCTGGTATTGTGTTTAGGGATGTGATCCTTCTGTAGGATTTTGAAACGAGGATTAGTTCCTTGTGTACGATACATGTGTTCTTCCATTTAACTTTCTTTCTGTAGTTTGCATGTTTTTATGTGTTAGTACAGTCTTAAATCCATTTCAATTTCAACATTATAGACAAACCTCTGGCTAAGATTTCTGTAACTTAGCCTGCTGCAGGCCTCACTGTTTTTCAGCAATACAGAAATATAAAAAAATAGATCTCCAAGAGCTTTCACTGAAGAAAAGGGGAAAATGCTAGATGTTCCACAGAACTGGAAAGGAACTTAGAAATTGTAATTGATTTTTACAGAGAAGAAGAAGTCTGGAAAGCCCTCAGACTTTATTTTTCATTTTCAGAAGCTTGGTGTGCCATTTCAGCATATTTTATTGAAGATACTGTCTTTTGAAGGAGGAAGGTTTGGGATTCCCCCCCGCCTAAGGCCTAGAACAGCTCTTTTTTTTTTTTTTTGAAGGAAGGGAGTTCACAGTGTTTGTGTTTTGACAACATCTATGTGGTGATACAGGTATTTGTAGGTCGTATAAAAATAAATATGTTCTTTTTTTTCCCCCCCCCTGCATATGTAAGCTTCCTGGGAAAACAGTATGCAAAACTAGAGGGCACTAAAAAGAAAAAACCATAAAGGCATGAGAGAACTGGTGAATTTTCAGTCAGGGCTGGAAGAAATAGGTAAATACTGCTCATTGTAGAGCAGTACTTTTTGAGTCAAAGCAAAAGTAATTTACTTGGCTTATGCCATGAGTAAATATTAACCATAGTAACCAAATTCACCCTTTTTGCCCCGCAGCCTCACCACACCTTAGTTCATCAATAATTATTTTAAATAGTTGTAGCATTAGTCAGGCTTGGCAGCATCTGCTGACTTTTCTGGCAGAACTTTCTCCCTTAAATTGTTAGTATTATCATAAAACTCATATGGCTGCCCATTTCCACTTGTTACATTTTGATAATATTGAAGCTTAGATCAGCTTCAGTGCTAATAATAAGAATATTTAATAGTAATGTGTAGTCAAGATATTGGTAGTTTTGTGTCCTTGGTATGGCTTACCACAGGAAGGAGAGCAATTAGGAGTATGAATATGCTATTCTAGATCAATATCAAGAGGAAGTCAATATGTATAAGAAAACATGGAAAAGAAAATACAATTATGTTACTTGATTTTTCTTCTTTGTAGGTTTTCAGAGGATTATTTATCTTCTCTGGGGAAAACAATTGGTAAGTGAAGTGTGCGTATTTCAGAAATGAGTTGTTGCACAGGATTTTTAGAAATCCCGTAGAAGGAGAAATACTACAGAAGACATCATAAGATCGAGAAAGGTAAAAGATTGCATTGCGTATTTAAATGCTGTCTGGTTTTGTATGCTTCTGTTGGCTCAGGCAGCTGGCTAGTGTAACTGCATACAAAAAAGAGTTTGAGTCTTTGGCTTAATATTTCCAAGTTAGGAGTTCATTTTTATTGTCAGGTGTTTGTGTTTGGGTCAAAAATGTGGCTTCTAAACATGGTCAGAAAGTGGGGCAGACTAGAAAATCAGTGCACGGAGATGATGCAGCCAAGCATCATTTGCTGAGCAATTAAAGATCACAAGAAGTTAATGCAATTTCTTGTGATATTTTTAAAGGCACTGTGTCAAGCACACCTTATGTCAGCATTTATTGTTTCAGTAAAGTTTTACAAATATAATAGAACTACAAAATTTTAACATGTGACAACAGAATAAAAGGAGAACGTTTGTGACATACGGTTGAATAAATCTAGAAATGTTTGAAGGAAACAGAGGAGAGTGCTCTGAGGTGTTCAGCTGGGCCTAAAAAATGAAATTAAGAAAATGCTTACTAAACAAACATTAATCTGATATTTTGTGAAAAGTGTATACTATTTGACTAGGAAAGTGTATACTATTTGACTACAAAACTCTCAAAAGCAATCTTGTGGTATCTCATCCATTGCTTTGTCCACTGCAGTCTAAACATTCAAAGAATGGAGAAAATAATCTAAAAATAGATTCTATTGTCATAGGGGAAAATACAGCAGATGATGTTGTATCTCTTTCACCTATAGTGCTTGGTGTAGCTCATAGTATCTTTTATCCTGTTAACACTACACTGAAAGCTACTTGGGCATCTGTATTAAACTTTATACCTTGACAACAAGATTATTGAAATGACTTTTAACAAGTGTAACAAATTCTAATACATGAACATTCATGTTAAGAAAGAAGAGAAGATTTTGGAAGGTAGCCATGTTGTTAGTTTATTTTTCCTCTGTGTACTCCATCCCAGGATGAAAATGCCCTCGGCTATAAACTGGCCTATCTCATTGCAGGTAACCTTGTGCGAGTTGTACCCCATGGGCTGCTGGTGTTCTTCCCATCGTATCCTGTCATGGATAAGAGCCTAGAATATTGGAGAGTATGTTAATTACTCTGTCTTTATTAGGTGGTTTGGTTACACATGTCAGACAGTTTGTACCTATGCTTATCTAGCCATCCTCATTAAAAATTCTTTGTTAATAAGTAAATTATAAACAAAGTAAGTAAAAACCCAGGTCAGGCTTCTTTTATTTTGATCGCAACACACTGAAATTCAATATTGTAGGAACCAAGCCCAAAAGAATCTTAATACATTATCTCATCTGATCTGCTCCCAGAGCTCATTTAATTTCATCAGGCTTCTCTTTATTAAACCTCCAAATTATGGTTGGTCTAAGTGTTTCAGCTCTTAGGGGGGAAAAAAAAACCCCAATGTGAACATTTCTCTCTTAATTTGTAACTCTTGCAACTGTAACTTTTGTAACTGCTATGCTCATGACTTGAGTGTCCCCCATGAGCCTTAGTAGAACCGTTCTGTTTTAAACGCTCTTCCTTAAGAGGGAATGCTGGGACAGGGGTGTCACACTGCGGAGCGGCTCTCTGGCAGGTGCACATTGGGAACTTGTGAGTTGGAAGGAAAAGAAATGCTCCTCCCATCTGGGTAATGTCTGAGGTGCACCCACTGCAAGGGGTGGTCGTTAGCGTTGTTAGGATTGCACGTTTCTTCTTCCATCTCTGCCTGCGTTTGGCAAGAGAGGAACAGGCTGTGCTGGGGAAGTCTGTGGTGACCGCTCCTGAGCAGTTCCTTTCCTGCGGGCCCTTCTGCTGTGTGCTTGCTTTCACGTGGCCGTTTCTGATATGTTCGTTGTCTGTTTAACAGGAGCACGATTTTGCTAAGAGAATAGAAGACGTGAAGCCAATGTTTGTGGAACCCAGGAACAAAGGAAGCTTTTCAGAGGTTGATTATTTGCATTACATGCCTGTAACATTTTCAGAAACTGGTTTTATGTTTAAATACCTTTTCTAAGGTGTGTTTGGGTATGAAACACCTGAATTTTATCCTAGGATAAATTTAAAACTCCCTGAGGGCTTCTTTGAATTATAGCTCTTCTACGCATCCTTCTTTTACTCTTTTGGCCCATTGTGCAGGGTGCAGTCTCCGTTTGAAATCCAGTGATGTAAGAGTGGCTAACATACATACGCATGGAGTAATCGACATGGTAGAAAGCTTTTGCTTCAGTACTCAGCACCTTCTAATGTTCTGCAGGATATTTACTCCCAGCCTGTCATGCTTTGGGTGTTACAGAATTCTGCGGCATCATCTTGCTTATTTATGGCCACTCTGTGGCTATTAATAGCCATGCTTCTTAGACTAAATATCCTTGAATTGCTTTCCTGGTTTGCCTGTTTTCCTCAAGGATCTGCGGAAACACAGGACAGACCATGTTTTACCTTCTCATCAGAAGTGTCTGGTATTACTATTTTGTGCTTACCCAGATGTATTCTAGATTTCATGGTAACGTAAGGCTTTTGCTAAGCAAATGGCTTCTGTCATTTGCGATTAGTGAAAGTAAAGAAAATTATACTAAGCCAAATTAATCACATTTAAACCTTAGTATACGAGTCAAATTTAGCTAGTACCGATTTCTATTTATGCATATGCAAAGGATAATACCATTCTTGCTCTTGCTTAAACTACTTTATCTTTTAGGTAATGGATGCGTACTACGATAAAGTTGTCTGTCCCAAGTCCAACGGAGCTGCTTTTTTGGCAGTGTGTCGGGGGAAGGTAATTTTTTTTCCTACTTTGGGAGCATGAAGGGCAAAGTTAGTTGGTTTTGGTTTGGGTTTTTTTTTTTTTAGTTAGGGCCTTGGGGTTTTTTGTGTAAGGTTGTTCTTTTCATGCTCTTATTGGCCTCAGGGATTTCCCTTGTGCCAATGGGAGAAAATGTCCATAAATAACAATGTACGCGCTGACAAGCTCCGCATGGATCATAGTGCATGCTGTGATTGCTCTTAGTGGCAGTGCTGGCTTAAGCCGAGTAGAGTTGGTCATTCCACCTCCCCCATCCCTGATGTTATATTCCATCACAGCTGCTTGTGTGGCATGGTAAGTAAGTTTGGAGAGTGGATTCAGCTGGAAAAACAAACCGACTTTTTTTTTTTTTTACCCCTGAATTATTTTTCAATCTGTTCAACTGTGATTTTGTTCGTTTCACAAACTGATTTGCCAACACAGCATCGGATGTGAGCATGTATGGGGTGGGGATGAGTGACAAATACTTGAGCAGCGCAGCTGGTGGGTATGACGCTATGATTCTGAGAAGATTTCTGGTAGCTTTCCATTATCGCTTTGAAATGATTCTGCTCATTTTTAATGTCAGAGAAGGTTTGCTATGTTCTTATCAAGTCTTGTTAACAATTCAGGGTATGGAAGGTTTAAACAGAGGTATTGACTGATATGTAAGACATCTTCTGAATACAACTGTTCTGCTTATCCAGGAATAAGACACGTGCATTAATGGCATAGGCTGAGGTTATGCTTTGTCCAGGGCCTCTTAGAGGAAAAAGCTAAGTTTAAAGTCCTGGTAATAAAAGCAGAAAATCTAGTTGAAACTATTAGTAACATATTCATAAACTACACTTGGCTAGAGATTTAATTTAATGGAGGAAAAAAGACCAATAACTGCTGAATTGCTCTGAAATGTTACTTCAAAGCCTGTTGATAATGGCAAACACTGTCTCTTCAGGCCAGTGAAGGCTTGGACTTTGCAGACATAAATGGACGAGGAGTCATTATTACTGGGCTTCCGTTTCCTCCTCGTATGGAGCCCAGAGTCGTTTTAAAGATGCAGTTCCTCGATGAAATGAGAAGAAGTGGTGCAGGTGCACAGGTAATATTGGGCAGCTTCTCACTGTTGGCTCTTTGCAGTTCATGTTATTGTTTCTCCCTCTTGTCCCAGTGGATTTTAGCCTTTGTTATCCTCCCAGCCTCATGGGACCTTGAATCAAAAGGTCAAACATCCTTAGGAATTTGTCACAAATAGTCACCTTTTTTTTTAAATAGTGTTAAGGGTTCCAAATTCTGTCTCTAGCAACACAGTCTCAATCAAAGATAGGCTCAAAAAATGGTATAATTAAAGTTTTGGTCAAAATCTTTCTATGCATGTTATCCATATATCTTTCTGGGGGAATTATTTTATCCATAGAGAGGGTGAGCAGGAAGAATTGCCTGTGCTGGCTGGTTTGGAGATTTTTGTTTTGGTGGTTTGGGGGTGTGTGCGTGCTTGGGTTTTTGTGTTACATTTTGGTTTGGGTTTGTTTTTTCTATTGCTTCAGGCATGAGAATGAATGGCATTATAAATTTAGTTTATCATCCTGCAGGATAGTTAGTGGGTCTTAAATAATATGGTGAGTCTGTTGTACTACCAAGGCTGTCAGTGTATTATATACTAAATAGCCCCTCAAATTGGGTATTACTACTTGAATTTTCTGTGCACCATTAAGTCAGGTGTGATACTTGAGTCAATCTGTATGTGCTTTTTCAAGGCTTTTAGAGATTTGTAGATCTTGTTGGATACGTTGTTTTATTTCTTTAGAAAGAAGTAGTGACTGTACAGCACGGAGAGTAAATTTTGGCTGGTAAATAATGTTAATTCTTTCTCCCACCTATTGCAGTATTTATCTGGGCGCGAGTGGTACAGTCAGCAAGCTTCCCGGGCTGTGAATCAGGCTATCGGCAGGGTCATCAGGCATCGCCAAGACTATGGTGCTATCTTCTTATGTGACCACAGGTGAAACCTTGGCTCTGGAACATAAACGTACATCAACATCTTTATATCCCAACATGGGTATTGGTATTTTGCATATGAATGTGTTGATGTTACTGCTTGGAGAAGGCTATAGTTCGTAAGTAATTAAATTACTTTGTATAAGAGGTTATACCAATGTTGCACTACTTTAAGAAAGCAGATAGATTGTTGTCGTCTGCTGCCAAAACATACTGTCTTGGAGCTGCAGAAAGAGATTAATGGTGTTAATACAAAATAAGCCGATCTGTTGAATTTGTGTTTGTAATGCTACTGGAAATCATGTGATAATAACTTACAGTTTTGCATTTTCTTCATCTCTCATTTGAGAGGGCGGTCACCAGCACTGCAGTTTTTTGAGAGGAGGAGGATGAAAATGAGGAAAGATTATATTGCTGAAACTATATAATCTATACTAATATACTTACTATAAATCAATGTAATATTAATTAATATAATAAGTATATAATAAGCAATAAGCAAGAGTTTAATTGGTAGCCTTCAATGCTGAGGCTCGACTAGGGACAGAGAGCACATCACAGTTCAGAACTACTGTTATTGTTGCACAGCTAAAGATTTTAGGCATGAAAGATAAGAATTGGCTGATTGCATAGTACATGGTATCAACAAAGCCCTTTCCTCCTCAGTGCAGACATCACCCGATTATATTTACTGCACTGTTTCAATCTTTTGTTGTCTTGCTGCTTCTCCCTTCTCCTTTTGGACCCTGATCTAGCATTTGTTTAATTCCAATTAACTGCTGGCCCACCCAGCAGATAATTCTTTCCTTTTCCAATCCTGCCCAGGTTCACCACTGGTGATGCCAGAGGCAAGCTGCCTTCATGGGTCCGCCCTTACGTGAATGTTTATGACAACTTTGGACATGCAGTCAGAAGTGTCTCCCTCTTCTTCCGTGTTGCTCAAGAAATCGTAAGTGTCTTGGGGGGAGGAGGGGGTGAAAAAACCCAACAAATTTTCTTGATAGCATTGGAAACTGGTAATCTAATCCTGGGAAGAGATGCGACGGGGTCAGTTGCCTTGTCACTTCTAAACGTTGGGAGCTCTATGGGAAAGGAGATATTGCCTCATCTTTCTCCAGGAGTGAGCTGGGACAGGATGTGTTGTCATGCTGTGCAACTCATTAGGTTAGATCACAAAAATAACTTCCTTTTCCAGTCCCTTCTAAATAAACAAAGCTTTCATTGGGTGGTACGCAAATAGTGGAATTGGTGTGAGCATCACAAAGCTTTCTGCCTCACCCTTAGGGAGAAAGTGTATGTGTGGAAAAATCTGTCAAACCCTTAAGTGTAAGTCCAGGCTGAGTGGTATAAAGAGTGAGACAAGCCCATCCGTTACTATTACCATTCATCACTGGGTGGTCTTTACTAATATGGCTTCTCTCTTAGCCTTAAGAAGCTCTTTTTTTCTCAGTTCCTTCATTTAAAAAGTAATATTGTGAAAAGACTTTCTAATTGATTGGAGAAAGTTGTAGCAAAAAGTGGGCTGGAAGCCAGAACGGGGAATTCTTTGTCCCAAAAATGGAGATTAATATAAAATCTTAAAATGTTGCATAGAGACTTGGATGACTTCCTGGAAGAAGCATTAGCCAAATACAAGTTGTTCAGAACAATAAGTTACAGATGGATGATACTGGATAACTTGATGATCTTTTCTGATGTTAAATGGGAGTTTCATGCTAAATAAGAACCACAACCCACTGTACTTTGCCAGGAGCTATGTTGCAGGGATAGTGTTAGGAAGCAATTTCTCTTTATTAGGGTTATGACCCTTTTTCTGTTACGCAGGTCACTTAGTGCTAAGCCTGCTTACTACACGTCATCTATCTGTATTGCTTCGTAGTTATTTGATCCTGTCATCAAAAGCACATAAACTCAGAATGCTTAGCAATCTTGCTGTCAAGTGCTATTTGAGAAAAAGGAGATGTCTCTTTGGGTTGTTGCTGGGATTTTTAGTTGCAAAGGAAGTGGAGGGGAAGAGTAACTTTTGCCTCCTGTAACATTTTGTAAACTGTTTGCAGATGCCCCTGCCACAGCGCCCTTCTGGCTCTGCTGGTTCCCTAAGTGAAAGCGATATGGCACCATCTACTTCATCTGAGCAGAGCCTCTCCCTGAAAAAAGCCAAAAACTTGGACGACCATGTTCCCAGTTTGAAGAGGAAAAGAAAACGTAGGTCTGGGTCCTCACAGATACACATTTTTGTTTCAAGCTGAACCAAAAAAGGAGGAACAAGAGACTAGAAACTGGAATGGGAGAGAAAGCAAGGAGAGTTCAAAGACCACTAAAAGTCTGATCAGAAGGGACATAGCTCAGCATTAGAAAATGGATGAACCAGTCGTAACTACAGAGCAAAGAGGCAGATGGGGCCTGAAAAGGTGTCCTGCAGAGCAGGAGTTTGGTGGAATATCATAGATAATTTTAAAAAATTAGAACTGGAAGTCTGTTTCTGACTAGCACTGATTTTCATATGTCCTTCTTCCATCCTGTAGTATAAATGACTCCTACACAGTAATCTGACTGAGAAAACAAAAAGAGGGCATTGACCTTGGAAGAAAGTCGTATTTTGAAATTTGTGGTTAGATAACACCAAAGAGTAAAGTATTTCTCATGTCAGATATTCTTTCAGGACGTTCCACTCTCGATTGCTTGCTGTTTTGGAACAGAACGATTAAGTTGTGTTTAAAACTGCGGTTCCAAACCAGTTAACGACTGTGAGGATGATTTCACATTACAGCTAAGGCAGTGTTATGGCTGGTTGTGGTTGGCCACCACTTCTTTCCTCCCTCAATTTCCAACCATGCACTTATGCTCATTCGCTTGATTTGAATCCATCTGTTATGCAGCTGCAGAGCAAGAGCTTGCTGAACCAGTGACTTTCATCCACGTGGCCAGTAGATCTATCTCAAAGGATGGGCTGGAATGTGTGACTGGAGGTGAAGGGAAGAAGCTGCATTGCCTCTTGATACAGATTTTCAGTTGCATTGCATTAGCTGTAATGTCAAACTGCACCTGTAGTCATACTTTTGGCTAAGGAGTTTCTTGGACTAACTTTTTAGTTTATAGCTTAATATACTTCCATTCTTCTCAAAATAGTGACTTTTCATAGAAACTGACCCACATTTCACAAAATAGCAGAAATATTTTGAAGAGAATGCCTTTTAGAAGTAGCAAACTGATACTAATTTAACACTACCTACAGCTCTAAAGTCTTATATTTAAAACAAAATATACCTGGATCCTGGTGAGTGAGAATATGTATTCTTGGGACCTGAGGGTGACTGTGTTTTATAATTACTGATACTGTGAGAATTGTAGGCTTTTAAAAAAAACTTATTCTATTTAAAAATAATGTATCCTATTTCATGCCAGCTTATCTTAAAAACAGGACTTTGGTTTTTGGGAAATCCATAAAGCTAAATAGTTAAACACAGACAACTGCTGCAGTGAGACTTTTTTTCCATTGATCCTAAGCCATTTTGAGAGGTTAAATGTGACCATTACTTCAGGAAAAGTTTGAGAGCCGTCAATTGCTTGAGCAATTTTGGCAGTGATTAACCAAACCAGTTTTCTTACTAAATCATATAATGGAATTTTGCAAGATGTGGAAGATTAAATAAACTAACACATCTTTGTGGATTGCTGCTTAAGATTTTGAGGTATTACTAAATCAAAGAAAATGCAAGAGCCAATGTGGAATGTTACTTTGTCATCTGTATTATGCTGTGATGCCAGTAAATGCAGATGGATCACCCGGCCTATGCATGGAATACGAACAAGAGCTGGTCTCGCCTAGAAGACAATGTATTGGGCTCTTGGATGCATTGGAGCGCAATGAGAAGAGCAGCGAAGACGCAGAGGAGGAAAGTGACTTGTGGGGAGAGGAAAAGGTAATGGCAATGGTGTCGCAAAATACTTGCTTATAGGTAAAACACGTAGGCTCTAAAGCAAAATGGATTTGGCGTTGATTTAAGAGTGCTGCCAGTACAACCCTCTTTCAAGAAAAAGTGACTGTAATCGGCACATCAGTAATGAGGATGTGTTCTTCTTGCTTTCCTAAAATCCCTGTTTGCACTTGTTGGTGGGGTAGCTCCCTTACCTGGCTGCCATCAGCAGGGATTAAACTGCTGGCTTGCAGGCTCAGTTTGGCTGATGACTAGTATGTGGACTCCAGGAACCCCTATTGCGACACATCTAAGCACTTTGCTTAGGGGAAGGATACCTGAGGGGAAAATGTGGAGGTGTAAGGAATATCTAGGGAGTATCTAAGGAGTCCTAAGGGAGAGGGATGGAGACGTACAAAACAGAGTGAATGCACAAACCTGGAGAAACGAACAAGGGTAGAGAATAACTTGCATGCAGCTGCTTGAGAAATTGGCTCCATCACTCCTGGGCCACCACAGCGTGGACACCAGAACGTATTCTTTGGAAAGCCTGACACCTCCAGGGTCTTGGTAACTCAGCTACAGTATCTTATTAAAACAGCTGCGCTGCATTTGCATAGTTCAGCATTTCCTTAACTCAGATAAGCTGATAGTCCTAATGGCTTGGTGTGAGTCAACTTGTGTCCCCTTTCTATATTTGGCATTATTACTCATCTGTGGCTTGCAGCGAACTGTGGGGTCATCCTGTGCTGTACCTAAATCGATGACCTCTGGCACCAGAAATCTGGGCAGTGTAGTCCTGAGACACGCAATGCCTCCGAGGGAGCCAGCTTTTGCTCAGAGTCTAGTATTGAGCTGGATTTGGACTGATAAAGGGGTTGGTGTGTTTTCCTATCTTTCTTCAACATCCATCATAGTATCTGTTACCATTTTTTCTTTTATCAAGATTATACCGTACCCTGTTCCCTAAATAATGGAAATTTGCTGCTGTCATTCTGAATCATGTTGCTTGGGGTGAAAAAGAAGAAGCCTTTGTCATTTCAAAAAATCAAAATACAAGAAATGGTGTCTCAATCCATTTAAAACATGATTTGACAGTTCCCCGTAATCAGTTTTCGTTGTGAGATATGCCTTATGGAAACTTTTCTTTTAGAAGCCTTATTTCTTCTGGATCATGTTATTTAAGGTGGTGCTTTTACATTGTCCAGCATTAAGAAGCTGGTTTTGATCATTTTTCTGGCTTATTGCATTTATTATAAATGTTTGACTTGCTGCTTGTAGTCCAGTTCTTCATTCCGTTACATGATGCTTAAATAAAATATATTTAAATATGCACTTAAATGTGGTCAGGTTTGTCTGGAATTCAGTGTCCTTGCAGTATTGTGAGTCCACTGAAGGTTGTGTTTCTGAGTACCAGCAACTGACTCTACAAACTGGCAAATATGAGGTTATTGGCTTAGGGTTTTGTTTATTTTTAGGGTGGTTGTTTTAGTTGTAGGTAGTTTAATTTGATTCTGAAACTTTGTGATCTGAACGGACATATTTAGAAGTCACTGTGGAATGCAGGGATACTATTACGTTTCACTGGTTCCTCTCACAAACACTATTCTGTAAATGCCCTGATACTCACATACTTGCTATGAAATTCTTTTATTGCACAAGAGCAAAGAAATAAATCACTTCACATACCTGCTTTCTCAACAGGTATGTGGAAACCTGCTGGCAATATGGGTCTATCCCGCAGTTTCTGCTGTTACTTAAGTGGTTGTAATGTGGTTGATACTGGCTTGATCTAATATTGAAGAGACTGCTATTAGGAAATTCTACTCCTGTTACACCCAGTTACTTCTCTTTTGGAGCTTTGCGTATACCAGTATTCCCAGTTGCTTCAGTACAAGCACAATTCTTTGTCACTGGGAATGGGAAATGCTAAAGAGTTTGTCAAGCCACGAGTGTTTCTGCTACTGTCTCATCCCGTCTGCCCTGATATTTTCTACAAGAGTGCTTAGGCTTCCTTTCTGATAGAGGTTTTCTTCAGAAGAGAAGTACTTCCAGGCAGGAAAGTGAAGGGGCATGTGAGGCACCAGTTACACGCAGATATGTGTACGCTTTGGGACTATCCTGAAAGAGTCAGCTGCAAGTCCAGCTTTGCTTAATAAGGAATCTGCACCCTCAAGGCCAACTGTCTCTTTAATTTCCTCTGGTTTGGTCTCTCTTTCTGAATTGTCCAGTAAGTGATTACCTTCTAGAAACACATTGTGTGTCCCAGGCTCTGTTGCAATAATTTAGGTTGACTTGTTTCACTTTCTTGAATGGTGTCACAAACTGGGTTAACAACCTTTACTACTGGAAATGGCTAAATTGAATGGACAGTAACTTTGAAAAGCATTTTTTGGACCTTTCTTCGTTTCTTTTAATCTTCACAGGCACAACGTCTGTCAACACTTTCCCTTCAGTATGAGAAGAGGTTAACAGATGAACAGAAAGGAGGAAGGAAGAAAATAAAACTAGTCAGCAATACAGTATGTGTTTTCATGTGTCTGTGTCATCCCTGTGATCTGCAGACTGCTTTAATTTGAATTGGAAATTTCCAGGTAGACAGATGACTGATGCCAGAACAATTGTGGTTTTTCTCCAATTTGTAACTATACATCTGTGCACATCTGAAAGCTGTTTTTGTCATGCTCTTTTTCCAGTCTAAACATCACAGACCCAATCAAGTACAGGTAGGGCTAGTAAGTGAAAAGAATTGCTTATTGGCATTGACTACCTCGTGAACTTCTTCTCCCATTGACCAGGTGTGGTGGGTGGCTTCATTCCTTTTGATTGGAATAAAATCAAACAGTTCAGTTGGAAGGGGCCTACAACAATCATCTAGTCCAACTGCTGGTAGAGCCTCAAATGGTATAACTGGCAGGTTTTGTTTGGGTAAGGGGTCGCATCCTAACCCCACCTGCGCTGGTTCATTATTGCGTGTTATGTTTGCAGTCATGCGTTACTGTTTTGCACCATCTCCAAATTCAGTTAACTCATTATGCCGTTACTTGCTTAAGAGTCATGATAAATTCATGAGAATCCCCATGGTGACTGTGTGTGCCAGTAGTTGTCCAAGGTACTGTCCTAACTCCGTGCTGTCTGTCTGTCTGTCTGTCAGGTTCCTAGTCACCTACCCAATAAAATTGATAAAAGCAGTCACAGATCCTGAAGCTGATAATATCCAAGGTGTGAGGAAGGGAGCAGGTTCATTGCAGAAAGGTTATGTTTGCAGTTTGTTGCTATCTGATGTCATGATGAGTCAGCCTTGCCCTCAAGGTTTGGAGTAAATATCATTTCATCAAGCCTTCTCCTAAGAATAGAATTGTGCAATGAAACTTGGCTGCCTTCTCTAGGAATATTCCTCTGAAGCAGGCGGTTTTGTCAACGGTTAAGGTGAATAGCATCGCTGCCCTTCTGTGAGGGAATGAACCCTCAGATGTTACAGGGATTAATGTTTTAGAAATAGATATAATAATCATCTGGGGACATTAATAATATACTTGTGCCTCGGGGTTGCCCCGGTGACCCTGGTTTTTGTCATGAAGACATGTGACAAGGGTCCAACAGCTTTTCTGTTTGAAGTGTGGGAGCACATTGTAATGCACAGTCACTTTCATAAGGCAGAGGTCATTCTGCATCTGGTTCATGTCCCTGATGTTTGCGACTGTGGAAGAACGTTTCCCAGGAGGGAGTAATCTAGTTTGCTCATGTGTATGGTGTCTTAGAGGAACCAAAATGCTCAAACACTTCCCGTTCTTTGTATCTCCTGCTTCAGAGATTCACGTTTTTCAGTTAATCGGACATTTCCAGGAGGTAGGCTGGTTAGATTTGTGTTTATTCTGTGGCACTGAAACTGGGTTTTTTTGGTTTGGGGTTTGGTGTGGTGTTTTTTTGGCTTGGTGTTTTGTTTTTGGGTTTTTTTTGAAATAACACATGGATATGGGGGTGACTACCATAATTGCAAAGGACAGTAACCTGTTAGTTGAAAGCATTCATTGTTCTCTGTGGTGGTGGAATTGTAAATATATTGCTTCCATCTGACTTCATGTGAGAGCAACTCCTCAAGTCATAGTATTTACTGAAAAGTCTTCCTGTCTTTGCAGCAAGCTGATAAGAAAGCAGACCTGATGGAGCCAAAGAAGGCCCGAGCTACGTTGTACATTGCAACAGTGAAGGAGACCCTAAGCCAGCAGAACTATGATCTCTTCTCTAAGGCTCTTCAGCACTACAAGAAGACAGATGACTTCCCTGCTATGTTATCTCAAATGAGCTCCCTTTTTACAGAGGATGAAAAAAAGCATATCTTGTTACGAGGTATGACGGCTTCCCAAGTATAGTTATATGAGGTGACATTTGTCTTTTAAATAAACAGGGGTATTTCAGAGCTAAGTGTTTTAGGTTTGAAGTACAGATCAGTCGAGATGATAACTGTTAAAATTCATTGCTCTATATCCCCAGATCACACAGAAAAGCTTCTCAATATAATTATCATAAGTCAGTTTGCATCAGGCCTGAAAGGAATCGCATTCCATGGAAGCCTGCGTTATTTTAAACCTTGCCTAAAAGTAGGTTAGCTTATGCCCTGGGATTCAGGAGGTAAGATCAAGAGTGTGGCTGTGTGAGTTGGACAGATACATTCATAAGTGTTAAAGAAGTAAATACATAGACAGAGGATCTGGAGAAGTTTTCTATTTAAATAATAGTGAGTGTAAAGCAAGTGATATGGGCAAGTATGGCTAATTTACTGCTTTAGCTGGTATTTTCCTGGCTTTTAACATTGACAGGAACTGGAGTCCCACCAACATTTCTTCTAGTTTAACAGAGTGTTTTCTCTGTAAATATTCATTTCCCTCTTAAGTTGTGAGCAAATGGGCAGATTTTTCTGTGAGTGTTTCATCTACTAAAATAAAAAAGTATAGTTGTGCATCTTGTAAATTGTGTACGGTTAATCTTAACCTTAAGTGCTCAGTACGAGCACTTAGTACTAATAGTAGCGATAGTCTGTTGCCCAATTTGCTGATCTTAGTATATAAATAAGAAAACATTTGATTGCCAAATTAAGGCCTAAGTCTAGTTTTCAAAAGTGGCAGGCATTTGAAATCTAAAGTTCGTTTGACGCGTAGGCTTTTGGTTGGCAAGCATTTTATGGTAAGTAAGATGAGGTGTAAAATTAGCAGTATATCAGTTATTCGAAGTATCAGCCTAGCAGATACTTTGACCCCCGCAGTTTATGAGGTAGCTCAGGACCTTTTGCTCCAAGTACCTGTTTCACCGGGAGGTAAGCTACTTCATACTTACAGTGAAAAATACTGTAATTTTGCTGGTAGTAATATTGCTGGAAGTTTGCATGGTAGCTGGCTTTTGTATAACTTCTAAATGTGCTTACTGTATAAATATTAGATAACAACATTCAGATGTTAAGTTATTTAGCTGCACTCTTTTATCTTCACATTACTTAACCTAGAAGTCCTGTCATTGTAGGTTCCTGTGGCGTGTATTGCATTTATTACTTTTTGTGGACTGATTTTTTTTTTTTTCTTTCCTCCCCACTCTCTTCTCTAATGAAAGAATTTTACCAGTTTGTTCGACCTCAACATAAAAAACAGTTTGATGAAGCCTGTTGCAATCTGACTGGCGTGGGCTGTGGCTACAAACCTGAGCACAGCCTCCTGCGGGAGGAGAGAGAGATACTGGCCAAGAAAATAGGTGAGGAGCTTGTTTCAGCACTGTGTGGTCAGTTGCATCGTTTGATGGACGTTGTCCAGTTGTAGAGCAAGATGCATCTAATGTATAGAAATGTGAGGGTGGAAAGCAGTTGAGTTCAATTAACATTGAGCTAAGTCTCTGCTCTGCCTGATCCTCTCACCTGCTTTCCCATAAGCATGCTCAGACGCCTGAGCATTAGTTACTGCATAGTTAGTAGTGATGCCGTTTTATTTAAAAAGGGGATTTAACAGATCTATTTAAATCTTGAATCTGGTCTGTCGATTTAAAAACTTTATGCGTATTCCTCTGTCTGCTTTGCTACCCACATAGTGCCACCAGAACAGTGTGTAGAGGGTAATCGTGTTCTCACAATGCTTGTGAAATCTTTGAAACTCTGGAACAATAAAGTCCCATAAAAAGCACGGTGTTAGCTCATCCCCTCTTATCGGAGAAATAAATCTACATCTTCAGGTGTTTTCAGCATAGAATGGCTTACTTTAAAATGCACCGTTCTATGTTCATTCTTCCCTAAGTTCACTCTTAATATACTGGTTTGATTTAACAGAAGAAAAACAGAATCAGCAGAAAACAGCATTCTCAAAGGACTTGTGCGCTCAGCTAAACCCTGGGCTCCACTTGAACCAGGGAGGATGCCACCTGACAACAGGACTGAATAGTGCAGGTACCTTTCGTGTTAAATAAAAAACCAGTCCCAAGGTAATACATGTTATGTTTTATTTCGTCACTGACTGTAAATTCTCCTGGAGGGAACCAATGTTTTTTGTGTTCACCTAGCACAGTAGGTCACTGTTGGTAGGTAGGAGTGATGGTAATTCAGAATTTTTAGCAGGGATTGTACAAAATGAAACACAAAAGCCAATAAATTAGATCAAGGTGACAGATCAAGACAGAAACCAAATAAAGCCAGAAGTTTGTGCTAGAGACTGACCTGGCACATGTCAATGAGGGAAAGGATGAGTTGAGCACGAAACTGCTGGGCTTCTGTTTGTCCAGAGTTCATGAAAGACAGCCATTTAAGGAATGTAATTTTAGCTTCACTCAATATGAACCCAGATATGAAAAAGAAAACAGTTCCCGGTTTGTTATTGGTAACATTTACCCTCCTAATGTGGGCAGTCTGCTTTTTTGGCAGAAACAGACGAGTAAATGTATTCTCACAATTGCACGCAATCTCTGTATACATCCCTCTAATCTCATACTGTCCAGTATTTGTCTTTGAAGTCAAAGGCTCAATTATGATTTCATTACAGATCTTCCTGAGAACAGCTGGGAATTTTTTGTATTTCTCACAAGGAAATGAGTAGGATAGCTGGACAGCTTAGAAGTCTTTCTTTAGAGAATAAAGAATAGTCAAAGGCTAATCCTTTTTTTACTTTTAAATAAATAAAGAGCCGATGTTTTCCGTAAGGCTTTAAAAGCTTTTCATATATGAAGCCGTGTTGTTTCTCTTGATTTGTTTTGTTTTGTTTCATATTTTAAGAACATTTGCACAAAACAGGATCTTTGTTAATTATTTTGTACTGAGATCTGTGACAGTGATTTTCGCAGAAACTTGTTTTCACTAAAACTAATAATAGAAAATAATAAATAAATGAGAAAAGAATAGCAATACATGCATATGTTATTTCTGTGGCTTGCTACCTAAGCAGGTAGTGAAAAGCGTTAGAAAGCTGTGTGATATGCAGTAGAAGATACGGGTTATAAAATCCACACCCATGTTTTTCCCCTTTCAGGGAATTGAACTAAGCCCATCTTTTAAAATTTCATTGTTTTCTTCAGTTTCTTTAAAATCTCTTTAGTGAAGAATAAAGACCTAAATGCCAAAAGATGTGGCTTGTTAATTTAAATCAGGTTTTTATAATGTACTTCATCCTTACTTGCTTTCCTTTAATATGCAAAACAGAACTTTTTCCTCTAAAACATGTCAGAAGCCAAAGACTGGTGTTTTGAACAGAAGTTTAGCAGGATGTCCATAGCTGCTCCTATCTTCTCTTGTATTGCTGCATTGCTCTTGTGTTATCTCGTGTATTATTTCAGGTCAGTTATTCTCTTTTAGCGTTATGCTTTCCTGCTGGCGAGGGGGAACGCTGCTCTCAACAGTTTACTTGCCCATGTGTCAGGCCAGCGTTGCTGGTTAAGCCTTTTGTTTAAAATGCTTCTACTCCTTCAAAGTGTAGCACAAAACCCGATTTATTGCTGACCTCCGTGCACAGCATCTTCTGTGTCACCTTTTTCTCATACCCCAGTGACCATCTGACACATCGCTCCATTTAAAAGCTCCAGAACATGCTAAAAGTGATGCCCAGAATTAATTTGCTCAGTTGCCACTTCTAGGAGCAGGTCTTGGCTCTGCTCAAGGCTGTGCAAACAGTGTTGGCTTTACCACTTTACCACAACCACCAGTAGCCCGGTAACCTCCTTCCGAATGAAAAGAGAAGTTGATAGGAAAGAGCGACCTGTTTGTCTCTGTTCCTCCCCAAGCCCTGCTCACACATGTTTTGTCTCTCAGGGCCGAATGCCAGTCGAGCTCCACTGAAAGACACTGAGAAAGCTTCAAGCTCTAGGAGAGATCACCACCAGGTCCTCAGGACTACCTATCTAAACGACGTGAAAAGGGCTTTAAACAAAAGCACTTACAGCCGTTTCTATGAAGCGCTGTTAGCTTACAAGAAGACGGATAACTATGATGCTATGATATCAGTGATAGCAGCCCTCACCACCGAGAGGCCGGAAGACTTTCATCTCCTACAAAGTAAGGGGCTTTTTTAAAGAAATCATTTTTGTGTAGTTGAAAAGAAGACGTAGATGCTGTGATCTCATGTGAACAATAACCTTTCAGTGGTCACTAGTTTGCAAATTCTTCACTTTTAGGATAAATTTTTAGCATTGGTCAAGTTCACTTCTTCAGTTTTTTTGTTTAGCAAACCAGATAAATGGAGCAGCAGGAAAGATGTGTTAAATGAATGTCAGTCAGAGAACAAAAAATGTCAAGGTTATAAAATGTTATCTCTGTTTTTCAGTTAGAAAAGAAATTGTCCATTGAAAGCATTCAATAAGACCTCAGTAATTACTACCCTTCAGTCAAGCTAACTTCAGTCAAATGATTTCATTACCTTTTTTCCTCCTCATCTACTACAAGTGGTTGCTCTTTAGCGCAATAGGCAGCACTGTCTTTTCTCACTCAGTTTTGTTCTCATGACCATTGATTCCTATAGTGGTGCTAAGCTCTCGGAACACTTCCAGGTTTGGGGATAAGAAATCACACTTTTGATCCACTATTCTTTTACAGAACTTTACCTGGGAATAGTTACGGAACTGTGTCATAATTAAGTATCCTCATCGCTCATAATAATCTAGAAATTTCAAGCTGATATTTATTTTCTCAGAAGTGGGGGTTTTTGAGCTTTTTGTTTCTTTCATTGGTGCAATGATGAAAGGATTTAGGAAGCTACAAGCTTTCAAAATTTGGAATTGGGCTTTATGGTTTTAAAAAATAAATAATAAAAAAAAAGACAAAAAGGGGTTATATGCTGGTCTTGATTGCCTTGATGGAGACCTCTTGTCTTGTGCTATGTAACACCTCACTTCCACCTTCTCCCATCTGTCTGGTGTGAAGTCCTGCAGGAAATGATGCAGACAGTGTATGCTGGGAAGTGCTGATGTAGCTTTGTTTGTTGTCTTTAGGAATCTACAATAAGTATTCCATTGACCTTGAATAGATGTCATAGTTTCCAAATTTTTAGAACTTTTTTTTTCTGGTGCGTTAAGTAGTCAGATTAGTCTTGACACAGTGAAGAGTGGGAGGGAAATGAATTGAGTGGCGCTGTGATTCATAATCTCCCCTGAGCATTCCTTCTCACAGAGAGTCAGTATCTTTACTGAGCAAATCTTTTGACCTCAGAGGCAGAATTGTCTGTGCTTGGCAGTAAGTTGTAACTGGGATTTTTTTAGAATTTCTGGATGTGTTGTGAATCCTTGTCAACCGAACAGTAACAAGAAATTTCCTTTTTGAGAAAATATTTTCAGACATTGTGCATATAACAAATTTCCATAGATTAGTTGCCAGGTGAAGGGCTGGATCAAGTATTTTTGCTTAGCTGTAGAGAATGGAAGAATTTCGAAGTAAATTGAGATTATTTTCAATACTAAATACTCATCTGTCTTCAGGCAAGAAAATCCCCGTGAGTATAAAAAAACCAAAAGCATCAAGTGTTCCACCAACCTGAAGATACTCTGAGGAATATGCCTGATATTGTTCAGCTTCTAAAGAATTTCTCCTCTCCAAAGCAAGGAGCCATCCATGGTCAAGCATTTATTTTCCTATGCATTTGACTGTGTTTTCTTTTGGGCAGGGTTTTACATGTTTGTGCGCCCTCATCACAAAGAGCAGTTCAAGCAGATGTGTAAAGATTTGACTGGAATGGTCTGCGGCGAGGGAGAGAAGCACTTGCAGCAGCAGGTGCAAGGTGAAGGGAGCCCTCTGAGTTTGGAGAGTTGGTGCACTGAAGGAGAAAACGGCCACGTACAAGGTTGGGAATGAACATTTGTCTGAAGTTTAGAATCTTATTTATTATTCTGATGGGTAGTGTCCAACAGCCTTAGCTGTGGGCTAGGGCCTCCCTGCACTAGATGTGTAAAGGAAGATCAAAGCAATTGGCCGTGTCCAAATTGTGTTAAAAATAAAAACCAGGTGTAAGAAAGAAGGCAATGTGAGATGAGGAAGTGCAAGGAAACAAGAAAATATTATAGTGCCATAAGATGGCACACTGTGGAGTGTGTTATGGGTGAAGGCAGAATTTTTGCATCTATGTGGGGTGGGAGCAGAAGTGGGTTGAGATCCGCTCTGTCAAGGAAGGATTTCTAAAGAACTTTTTCAATATAAAGGGTCCCTTTCAGTAATAATGCGCGTGTTGCTATCAGAAACTTCTGTTACTAGCCAGCATGGCATAAAAAAAATACTTATTCAACTATTCAATGTGTTTTTCTCGTTATACAGTGAGAACTTACTGAACTTACTGCTAATTGTGTTTTATGAAGCCTGACTATTGTGTTCTGCATTATATTGTTTGTATGCTGGGGTTTTTTTACGACCAGATGCAGCCACTTCTAAGGTTGAGGTGCCAGAGAAGATTCAGAGGAAGATTTCGTCCTTCTGCCTTAACCAGAAAAGCAAACTTGAATTGCCAAAGACCAGTGTACCAAAAGAAACCAGTAATGTGAGAGCACCCACGGACTCTGGAGCTGTTCCTATTTTTCCTTTAGAGATGGAGCCAGAGTGTGGTAGGTATGGGTGACATTTTGGATGCAACTCTCTAATAAGAAGCTTCTCTAATGAGAAGCTCAACATGAGCCGGCAGTGCGCGCTGGCAGCCCAGAAAGCCAACCGTATCCTGGGTTGCATCAAAAGAAGCGTGGCCAGCAGGGCACGGGAGGTGATTCTCCCCCTCTACTCTGCACTTGTGAGACCCCACCTGGAGTACTGTGTCCAGCTCTGGAGTCCTCAACATAGAAAGGACATGGAACTGTTGGAACAGGTCCAGCGAAGGGCCACTAAGATGATTAGAGGGATGGAGCACCTCTCCTATGAGGACAGGCTGAGAGAGCTGGGGCTGTTCGGCCTGGAGAAGAGAAGGCTCTGGGGAGACCTGAGAGCAGCCTTTCAGTATCCGAAGGGAGCCTACAGGAGAGCTGGAGAGGGACTCTTTGTCAGGAAGTCTAGTGATAGGACAAGGGGTAATGGTTTTAAATTGGAAGAGGGGAGATTCAGATTAGATATTAGGAAGAAGTTCTTTACTGTGAGGGTGGTGAGGCACTGGAACAGGTTACCCAGGGAAGTTGTAGATGCCCCATCCCTGGAAGTGTTTAAGGCCAGGCTGGATGGGGCTTTGAGCAACCTGCTCTAGTGAGAGGTGTCCCTGCCCATGGCAGGGGGGTTGGAACTTGATGATCTTTAAGGTCCCTTCCAACTCTAACTATTCTATGATTCTATGAATATTTGGGAATAAAGATAAGTTACAGAAGTAAGAATTATGCTCATGAACTATTAAATATTGACTGGTTTATGCCGGTATTTGCTCAGGTGCAATAATGATTAGCACAGTTTGCAAAGTAGAATTTGTACTTTCTGCCACTTGCCTATGTTTTCTCAAAGTACGTAATTGTTTTATCACAATGATGTAAGTTTCCTAAGAACTTACGGATTTTTCTCGACAACTTCCTTGTAAAGCGAGGATGTAACCTCAGTTTCTAAATGCAGATCTGAAGGACCGAGAGAATGACTGAGGTCATGTGAAAGGAATAATGTAACAGGGCCAGGTATTGCACTGTTATGATAGTTTGTAAAGCTCATGGTCATTGTTTTCTGGACTGCACTGGAAACGTATGCTTGAGAATTTCACAGATAATTACTGGAATTTAGTCATTTCCTCCCTTTCTCTTTTCCCCTATCCCCACCCTCCCTCTGTTCTAGGAAGATTCCACTGCTCTAACTGCAAATCTGAGGATGATGTGCCTTTTAAATGTCCATTATGTGACTTCACTTGCTGCAAAACATGCTGGGAGCAGTTCTTAAAGGTTGTCTTGTTTACTGGTTTCAGTTTTTCCTGAAACTCCTGGTGAATTTTGTGCTCTTCACGTGGACAGCCCTGTAAACAGAATTCCTCTGTTTGCAGAGAGAACACCTAAATCCTGATGGAAGATTTACCACTTTACTTTCCATATTCTGCAATGTGATCGGTGGCAGACCTCTGCCTTATGCTGTCTTTTTACACCTTTGCAGCTCCTTCTGAGCTTCCTTCAAATGTTTTCCCATCTAGAGCTGTGCAGACAACGAGCTGTGGAGTCAACTTGAAAAACAATATTTTTTCCTCCATCTGAACCTTTAGTTTGATTTTCTTTTCTTGCTTAGTTCATAATTGAAAAACCTACTCTGAAGCACTATCACGATACGAGGCAAATGCATGCTCAGATATCTTCTGGATTATCCTATCCTTTGGTTTTTCAGGTCAAGTAAATTGAGTGTTGAAATTCTTTAGATAAGAGGATGTAGCTGATCCCATAGTGCATGTGGTTGGTAGCATCTTACACAATGTTTGATTTGGCAGCCAGGTATTAATATTCTGTGACCCTGGGTATGGAAGTCTAATACAAGAGTTGAGTGGTTTCTAAACATTCATAGGTGATGAAGGTGACTAATGATCAATGGAGCTCAGGAACCTACAAAAAGAGGACGGAAGGAAAAGACGTTTTTTCAACCTGTGAATCTATAAGCAAGTACAAAATAATCAGTCATTCCAAATTACAAAGAAAGGTCTTTTTCTCAGGAAGAAGACACTGAATTTTGTCAGCTAAGTGTAGGAAATAAACATCCAAATAAAATATAACGACCAAGACAGACTTGGTCCAAGATGAATATAGAATAATGTCCACACTGATGTTCTCAGATAGGTATCTCCTCGAGGGATTTCAGAATAGCTGTTCAACTAAATTTTGTCCTCAGTCTGCTATGCCATATTTCTTTTAAAATGTTAAAATCCAAAAGAATTGGATTGTAAGGAATATATGTAAGAAAGTACAAGAAACCCAAAGGAAGGCGTCTCGTGTTTGCTGCAGATTGGGCAGTCAAACCAATTGCCTTGACTAGGCATTACTGCTGAATGCTCAATTGTTCCTTTTATGCCAAAGTATAATGGGGATCAACATCTGACAGTCAACGTGCTCCGCTTCAGAAAAGGCTCTAGGAATGTCATGACAAGAATTTTACTAGCATGCATTTGTAATCTCTGCTGCTTGAGGCTCAAGTTGATTCAGGAGCAGAATGAGCTCCCTGGGGAGGTTTTTTTTTGGTTAGTCAGGCATTTATTATCCCACAGGGAGACCGTGTTATCTCAGCCCATGAATTTTTTTTATGTTATAAACGTTTGGGGAAAAACTCTCTCCTTTTGCCGGTAAGATGTAACTGTAATTGTTGCTTCGTCAGCTTAAGAATCCACAAAATTAGAACTGTTGTATATTGAGCAATTGTACAGCCCTGCTCTGTGATTGATTTTTTTTTTTTGTCTTGAAATTGGTAACACTGAGGTCTGGCTTTCTCCTTAATCCCCCAGTTAATGTGCATTTTCATAGTTCATAGATAAATCACAGAACCTGCACAGCCTAAGTTTTTTTTTTAATCACTCCTTTATCTGATTGCACAACTTTTAGACTGGGGATTAAAATAGTCTGGTCTGGTAGATTGGACTGTATTTCAGATTTAGGTACTTGAATGCATCCAGAGGAGGGCAACA
Organism: Chionis minor; assembly: GCA_013398295.1. Taxonomy (NCBI): domain Eukaryota; kingdom Metazoa; phylum Chordata; class Aves; order Charadriiformes; family Chionidae; genus Chionis; species Chionis minor. Next base: position 74,708 of record VZSF01011133.1, read on the forward strand.
AAGCTGGTGGAAGGCCTGGAATGTGCGTCCTGTGAGGAGCGGCTGAGGATTTTGCGTTTGCCCAGTTTGGAGGAGGGAGGCTGAGGGGCGACTTCGTTGCTCTGCACAGCTTCCCAAGGAGGGGACGTGGAGAGGGAGGTGCTGTGCTCTTCTCCCTTGCATCCAGTGACGGGATGCGTGGGAGCGGTTCAAAGCTGCGCCAGGGGAGGTTCAGACTAGATATTAGGAAACATTTCTTAACCGAGACGGTCAAATACTGGAACTGCCTTCCTAGGGAGGTGGTCGATGCCCTGGTGCCCTTAGTAATATGCTTTAACTTTTGTTCAGCTCTGAAGTGGTTGGGCAGTTGAACTTAGATGATCATTGTAGGTCGTTCTTTCTGTTCTATTCCGATATCCAATACAAAGCCACATTTGAGGAAATGAGTCATTCCCCATGGGTCATTTGCTGTTAATGACTTCCATATTTGCCACTTACCTGAGTAATCCTGCTAGTTACAGTGAAACTTCATCCCACGTTGTACCAGGTGATGGCAGGGAAAGAAAATATCAGTGTTTTTCTTAGCAAGATGAATCAGAGCTTTGCTTTGTGATAGCACACCACAGCCCTTTGAGGTGAATGCAGTCTTATAGTTTGTAAAGATCAGGAAAGACAGATATAGTTTGAATTAAATTATCAGCGTAAGAGCAGACGTACTGAGTCAGAGTAACCCAGCATTCTGTCTCTGACAATGGCCAAAAAAGGATGGCTAGGAAAGGATAAAAGAACATGGCAGGCATGAGTGATCTTGCAGGTGATCTCTCAGCCCCGAAGCTATTTTCAGCACAGGAATTCCCTGAGCCAAAGGTTTATCTATATATTAAGAAATCTCTGATGCATTTCCATCACATCGGCCAATTCTCTTTGAACGCAAATGAACTTGTCATCCATGTCCTGCGGCAGGCAATTCCACGGCTTAGCCAAATGTTATGTGAAGAACCATCTCATTTTATTGTTGTCATTTTGAACCTACTTTTTGGTAGTTCAGTGGAATGCCCCACTTGTTTTAAAAGGACAAACAAAATAACAATTCTCAAGAAAACGTATTATGGATGTCCCGTCCTTTGTAAGGGCAGCTTTGGAGTCTTTCTACGTACACCAACAGTGTGATCCATTTGCCTCCTCCACAGACAACATACATCAAAGTCCTAATTTCTAAGAATTTTTTTTTTCTTGCTCTGAGCAACAAACTACTGGGAGTGGGGGATGTGAGAAGCATCTTGACCTTTAGCTCTGCTGTTGAAGCACCCCTCCAGGCTCAGCATGACTGACATTTCAGTCCTTTTTATGGAGAATATGAAACTACCTGATCTTGTCACCTTTTCTTACCTTACTTATGGCATACATTTCTAGTGATGAATGGTTCACAGTGTACAGTAATTTTATCTTGCTTATGATACAAATCAAATGTAGTTTGGTTAATGAAAAGTCAAGTACCTTGCAGTTTGGGATATTACTGGCGGACTGATGGAGAGAGATGCTTTTCCCAGTGGTAAAGCAAAACTGTTCTCTGCTGGTCATGCAGATGAGAGGGAAGAACAGCTTGGTTGAGAGCAGAGGACTGCAAACAGGAAGAAGGTTATTCCGTGTTTCTCTGAAACCGGTCCCAAGGGAACCATCTCCTAACGCTTCCATCCGCATTCCTACCCATGTGTTGCTTGGCTCTGCAGACAATTGCCTGCATTCACGGCGAGGGCCGTGGTAGAGGTACCCTTACCAGCAGGAAGTGAGCAACCGCGTTTGTTGTGTCTGAGCTCTGAAGTCTCATCAGATGGCATTGGGCTTTGTCACCACTGACTGGGCTGGGTTTGAAAACACATTTTATTTTTCTTTGCTAACAAGTTACTCACTATGTTTCTTCAGCTCGAAAGCACTTTGGTGCATATTATCATCTGAGGAAGTGACTAACAGCCTCTCATTCAAAATGCGACGACTTGGGTTTTGCAGATTGCGATGTTTTTTCCAATTTGTTATTTTACTGAAACGGCTTAGTGGTAGGGAGAGGTGGTGAATAATTTTGGAATGTTTTGGAAGCTTTTGGAGGAGCAGACACAATTCCCTGCAGCTGGAGGGGTCTTAAAGGGATTAGTGCTGGTGCATATTGGGTGTTTTTCAAGGCGTTAGGGGAAGCCTTGCAGAGACCGTGTCAGTATGCACTGCTTTTGGCTTTGGTTTTCGGTGCAGAAGTCTATTGCTGCTTTTCAGTGTTTAAATGCATCATTTATTCATTCTCTTTCTGCAAGTATTCCAGAGAGACCTGGAATATGTTATTCCCATTTGAACTGTCTGTAATGTTGGCAAATAATACACGATTTCACAATTATATATTGCACTTAAAATTTTCAGGGCTCTTTGACAAAACACTGTCTATTGGGAGGTACAGTGAGTTTTCCTCTCCCCCTTCATTTATGGTATTTCAATTGACATTTCTAGAATCAAAATACAGGCTTGAACTTACTTTTTGGCCTACATCTTTTGTTACAGTGATTAAATTCCATACTGTAGGGAAGCCTGTACGGTGCCACTGATGTAGGTAACCAGCTGCTGACTTTTCTCACAAAGATCTAATTTTTTAAAATTGATTACTGTCTCACTTTTGAAATGAACAGAGCATTTTAGTTTTACTAGTAATTCTCAAGATATAAAAAGAACAGCGAGGCTTCATTTGCAGGTCAAATGGCTAAAGACAAGACTTTAAAATTTAAGATTAGTGAAGAAGTAAACTGAAACCTGGGTGGAGAAACGGTTGCCTCATGTACCGCAGTCTTCCGCTGTTAAGCGAGAAAGGTGTGTAGTCGTATGAAGCAATAAAAGTACTTGGTTTGCCTATAAAGCTCTTGGTCATGACCACATTTATCACCTATGTCCTGGTATGCCCAGGAAATCACTTCCTTCTCATCTGTGCAAGAGGAAGCAGGATTTCAGGGAACTCATCAGCCATTTTAAATGATTTTACTAATAACAGCTACATCTGTACTTCACAACAGCTCTTGCAGGCTCTGTATTTCCTTGTTCCTCTATTTTAGTCTTCCAGGTATGCCATAGCTGTAATTAATCTGAGACAACTGCTGTAAAGTTTGTTGCTACTTCACTGGGAGCCTTTCTTCTTCTGCCTTTTATTGCTAGCAGTTAAATAACTGACTGCACAGTAACGCTGCATTTAAAAATAGTAGATACCATCTCTTAGGGACTGTCAAATAGCTAGCGTGGCTCATAGTTCATACTGGCCAATAACAAACTTGATTGAGAAATTGAATACATTATCTATGTATTTTGTTCATTTATTTCTATAGACAGTGAAGAGGTGCCCAGAGTGCCGCAGTGATGTGAAGAAGCAGCGATTAATCCAAGTTTTCTTCTGGTCATAATCTCGCCGACAGAAGGGGCAAGTACTGCGTATCAGCGGAAGGAAACTGCTGCGCTCTGGCTCTCAACCTGACCAGAACCAGGATAAAGGTTCTTCTAAATATCTTTGATCCTTGGCTCTGGATTACACGCTGCACATCAGCGTGTATCATTTCTTCCTACGAAGTCTGAAAGGTCTCTTTCCGTCACCACTGGCAGGAGAAAAAACAGAGTATTGTCCTTTGTTGGAACGAAGGAGGTTAATTTCTTACTTCGGTTAGCCTGTAAATTCTACTGTGGCCACTCTTAGGCTGAAATTTTATATCCTGGAGGCGGCTGTCATTCATGGACCCTTCAGGTAATACCAGATCCTGGAAAAACCCTAGCAATAGTACTACAGTGGAACTGAGCTGGCTAAATAAGGAGGCCAGACTACCCATCCTTTCCACACTGGTGTTCCTGGAAGAGGTGATTCACATTCACTGCTTGGTATTGGCAGCAGCTGCTGTTTCCAATACCAGAAGATGCTGAAAAGATAACTTTTAAAACCAAATTCCAGTGGTTGGATAGTGGGCAGAAACATTCCCTTACGTCTGCTGTGCACCCCAAAGCCCAATTCCTTCCGTCGTGCTGGGATTTTTTTGAAAATGTGCTACTAAGATGGTTTTATTTTCTGCTCAATACTGATATTTCCATTGTGCCTGCGTTACCTGATGTCTACTTTCCAAGAAGAAAAAGGAACTAACTGATTTAAAACTCTAAAGTAAATAAAGTTAGATGGGTTAAAAAACAAATTCCGTAATACTTCTGCTCTCTGTGAGTAGTGGATATAAGAGGTTAACCTGAAAAACTGTTAACAATTTTAAATCTTCAGTAGCTGCTATAAATTAAACTACAAATAAAACAGTTTTTGTCTTAAATGGGTTTTGTTTGACTTAAAAAAAAAAAATATTGAAAAATAGTACCAGATAGAAAAACATTGGGTATTGAGTCCCAATGGGCCTGGTAGGAGGAAGTGGAGAAGTTTATCATGTGGGATTTTTGACACTGGAATGTTTTTATTTGACAAAAATGAGCAAAAGATTGTATTCTCACTTGTAAACTCACTAGTTTTGGGGTTCCTGTGATGACAGAGGCACATCATGTAGCATATGTTTTAAGAATTTTCTGGGATAACATTCTTTAATAATTTTAGGGGTGTTTTTTTGCTTGGCCTGTAGGTGGATTTCGTATCAATGGAATTTTGGAAAGTTTTATGTTATTAAATGGTAACTCAAAATTGAAGAGTGAACTGCATTTTAACAAAAATTTCAAAGGTTCTTTTTTTCCCCCATTCTAGAATTCAAACCCAGTGTCACTTCAAATCTCATAGCTGCTGGGATATTGGTCCTCATTGGGAACTTTATTTTTTCCAACGTGGAATCCACTTTACATAGAAACAACCTAGTTGTGTGATACTGTGACTCTTTTGTCCAGAAGTCTGGATTCACTGCAGTCAGGCTATCTGAAGAACAAGAAAAGCCATGTTCTTAAATGGCAGTGAAACAGGAACTTTGTATACTTCATTAACTAATAATTAGAAACAACAAAGATTTAGACAGGGATGAAAGTAATTTTGGGCTTGCATATATTCTGACTTTTAAATCGGTGAATGGATTTTACCTTCTGTCCATGTATTTATTCAGTACACTACTGGTAGTGGTTAAGATTCTGAAAACAGGAATAAGTAATGCAGAGAAAGCCCTAGATATTTGAAATGTGAGTGAGAAAAATGACAGAAAAATGTATGAATGTATGTATGTGTTATAAAAATGAACAGAAAAAGATTTGGTGTGGTGGTGTCAAGAAGGCAGTAGCGTTAAATGGTTGTCTTTCAAAAGGACTCTGAATTTTGTAGTGTGGTGACTGCATTGTGTTTAATGATGGAAAAACTCCATTTTGCTGGACTGAAATCTTCCCAGAAACATGGAAGACATCTTTGTTTCCCAAAAACGAAGCAACTCTGTACCTGAAATGTGCTTAATTGTGTTGATCAAGGGGTTTTTGTTGAGGTACAGCGTCCCAGCTGCTTCCGAGCGGGTCCCTGTGACTTCAGACTCTCATTTGGAATTCTCGGTGTGTTCTCTTGGCCTGGACAAGCCACAGCAGGAGAAGTGTAAGAGCTTGAGTGAAGGCTGGGAGCAGGGAACAATAAAATGTTATTTAGTGGTAAGATGTTCCAGTGCCCTGGCTGCGCTGTGAAGTTCTCCCTGCGGAGAACTGCAGCTTCCTGCTTCTGCCACTGGAGGGAAACCACAGCCCGGGACAGGAGCTGTGAGCATCTTCAGCGAGGCAGTGAAGTGAGGGCTCTGTTTAGATCTGCCTCATGGAAATTATCTGCTGTAGACTGCAAAAATGCTCTAAGATCCGGCAAGACTAAATGAAATACTTAAGTTATATGTGACTTTCTGGGACAGGCATTGTTATATATTGTTATAGATTCCTCCCCCCCTTCAACTAGAATAGTTTTCTAGCTGTGCTTTTTCCTTGCCACTGGAGTTGGTTTAGATGTGGGGCCTGTTCCTACCTGGGAATGCTCTCTTGTTAATGAGACGAGGTGGAGGAGCTGTGTTAAAGATACCTCAGTGCCTTCAAGATATTCACACAGTCCTTCGTTTACTCTTTGGCAGTTACATCATTGTGCTGAAGAGATTTGTTGTTAGGTACCTTCACTAGCTGAAGCCACCCCGAAAAGCTCAGAAACGTTTCAGTTTCCCCCATCAGTGAACCTGCTGTTCGCAGATGGAATCGATTTGGAATGGGTCTGGTTTCAATGCTGCTTGGTTGATGTGGTGAGGATCGCCCTGCAGCAGGTCTGGAAGTCTGGTCCGCTGCTGTCAGCGTCTCTGGGGCAGGACAGATGGATGCCAACACCTGTACTGGTGATGGGAGAGCATCCAGCTGGCAGGAGATTGTCCTTGTCTGCGGCTTATCTGCTCATCACTTAGTTTTAGTTTTAATAATGAACAGAACTTAACAATCCTGTCATTCCTGACTGATCTTGGAGAGGTTTGCTGAAAAGTTAAGCCTTAAATTTAACAAAAAAAAAAAAAAAAAGGCGAGCTGCTGGGACCCTGACCCCAGTGATGGGCAAACAGTCTTTTGTGTGGTATTGTCCTTCACCAGGTTTTACTGTCAACCCCGAGGAGCTTCTCTTGTGGGAGACTGTAACTCTGAACTTGATGGTGGGTCTCAGGGTCCCTGTCCTTGTGGGTCTCTTGGCATCACTAAATAGCAACCCCATTACTTGTTAGGAGAGTGTTTATGCTGGGCCTTCCAGGGGCTCCTTACCTGGTTGATGGTAGGCGCCCAGCAGCGATGTTACCTGACCTGTGAGCAGACCTCTGGCCTTTCCCCTTCCCGGCTCCCCAACCTCTGCTCTGTAGCTGAGCCCTGTGTTGACCACACGTTCCCCGTGACAGGTTGCTCAAGAATTGCTTCTCAAAGGACCGTGCGCACGCATTTCCACTCCCCATCTTCCAAAGAAATGGTCAGAGGCCTGTGTGTCACTGAATCTGCCATGACCTCACTATGGTCCTCCAAAATGTGTTTAGAGTGCTGCTTCCTCCCGCCCTTGCCCCAGCAATAAAGCTGCTTCCACTGAAACCTTGAAGAAGAGGGTCTGCAGGAACCAGCTGCCAGGGTGTGCTGCCAGTAGCGATCTTCTGTCATCTTGAAAGTAGTTGGATTTATAAGAAGGAGAGATACAAATAATACATCACTTATGGAGACAAGAAAGTAAAAAGAATTATTACAGAAAAATCTACGTTCCTATCTGTGGTTAGAGGAACTGATCCAAACGACTGAGTGCTCAGGGAGAGGGAAATCCATCACGTACACTCCTTGCTGATTTTGGGAAGCAAATGACACATGAGTTACAGATCATGAAGGAAGTAGATGTTAATCTCTCTATTGCCCCTGCCTTGCAGTGCTATGACTATACCTGGAATATTGTCTCCAATTTTAGTGGTGTGTCATTGACAAAAATTTTCCTATTGTTTTTCCCAAATAAGGCTGAAACAACTTGGGAAAGAGACCAAAAATAATAAAGCAACTGTTTTGTCAGGGAAGAGATGAACTGTGCCTTTGCTTGGAGAAGTGGCTACTGACAGAGAGAGAGGAATTTCTTTGCTTTTCAGAATTTTCTCTGAATATTAGTGAAAAACCTGAAAAAAGCAGCGCTGCTGGACACCCTGAAGCTCTCAGAAATGATGCCCTGTGTGAGGAAGTGAAATCTCAGCCCTGAGAATATGACGCTGAATTCCTTTTCTAAGCTACCTCTGCAGGTGAGGAAGTCAGCAGAGAATCGAGTTGTCGCTTTCCAGCGATGAGGCAGTGACCCCGTAAACCCCCTCTGGGAGGTTCGTTAGGCAAGTAAAAGAACAGAGGGGAAAAAGATTAATTGAAGGTCGTTCTACCATATTTCTGTCTCCCTAAAAGGTGGAGGTTTCCCAGGGAAGACCTTTCTGTCCCATTGACGTGGTATTTCACTCTATAAATATTAATCTGACAGATTTTTGTCATTGTTAAATCCAGAACAAACTTAACTGATGCTACTACGTTGCAGCATGGCGAGGAGCTGCATACCTAGGGTTTCCTGGCGCGTTGCATCCATCCCAGCACCCATCAGTTACGGTGAGCAGGGTACAGGGACTGCCATGAGGTGCCATCTAGGATGTGCCACCTACGTTCGCTTCATATGTCTTTGTGGGTTCCTCTGTCCATTAACAAGTATAAGCAGATGTTCTTTGGTGTTTTTCTTTCAATGTAAGCAGGATACAGTGGGAAACGAGGAATAAATGAAGCCGTTCAGATTACTTTTGAGTAATCCTTTTACAAGCATCACAGCATGACTGTTCATCATTTCAACCAACTCACAAGTTTGAAAAAGTCTAGATGACCTGATTTCTGTTGCAGCTTCTTGGAAAACTCTAGATGTGTCAGCAAGAGGGATGATAGCAGGCTAAAGAACCATGTGAAATCCACGGTAGGAAAACTGAGGTCAGCTTTCTGCCTACCAGAAAAGGAAACGCGCTGCTGTCATGGTAAGGCTGCTCTGACATGCCAACCTCTCCTGGGATGGGGCAAGCTTCCGACAAAAGGGGTCTCACTTAAACTCTCCAGCCGGGGAAGCTGCAGTTGCGGGGGCTTCTTCCTGCTTGATTCAAACTAGTGGTGAGTTTCACCCAAAAGAAATATCCTCAAGAGGACGTGCCTCAGTCCCAGAGAAGATCCCAGGTGTCGGAAGGTGTTGCAAATCGTCAGGATTATTTGGGGAGCTACAAATGATGGCGTTAGACCAGCAGTAGAATTAAAATCAATTTTAGAACGGCCTGTGAAAATCAGCGCATTGCCTGTTTGCTGTGGAACTCACATAAACACAGCCCAGGCCGTGCCCTCTGCTTGTTCAACAGGGCGCTCGGAGCCTTTGCCTCCAGCTAGAGCCAGAATTTTCTCTTTAATGGTGATGGGCAGAAACTGATCTTACTGGAAGGAGCTTTCGATTCCTTTTGACCATCGGGGTTTACTTCTCCTTCTGGGTTGCAGAAAACAGTTTTATTTTCTTTGTGGATTGTGTGTTTAGCTCTTGTAGGCTTGATCTTTAACAGCGTTAGGAATAAAGTCCAAGAGATTCACCATCTGCAGATCCAGTGACTGGCAGCTGGAGGCAAAAGGCTCATTCTGGCGCTGCAGAAGACAAATGCTGAAATGTTAATTCTCTGTGATGTTACGCAAAATGATTTGGCTACTGGCTCCTGAGGACAAGAACCTCCATGTCGTCCCACCTCCTCACTGCAGCTCCTTCACCTAGCCAGAGACGTGACGTTTGCTTTTTGAGTGCGTCATCTGGTTTTGACTAGAGAGTTCAGAGAGTCTATTTGAGACTGGGATGCTGCCTCCTCCTCGGGGTTTGCTGGGGGATGAGGGGAGGCTGTTCGGGATGAGCTCTCCGTTCCCCCTTCCCCAACCACGCGTGTCTGTGTGCGTGGCCCAGGTACAGTGCTTGGCGCTCTCCGGGACTCCTCCCAGCTCATGTCTGCTGAGAAACCCCGTGGTCGTGCCTGGGCCGTAGGCATGGGATAATATTAACGTAACAGAGGTGACTATACATGGAGGGAACAAGTGTGAGAAGAATATTTGGGAACACTGAGTGTTGAGAGATGAGGATGTGAGAATCCCGGTTCTCGCCAAGGAGAAAGATAGGGCTAGACAGGACTGCGGTTCAGACCTGCAGCTCGGTTGTGTGAGTAACAGCTCTAAAAACATGCAAGGCATGCCGCTCGCTGTGGCGTTGGGCCTCCCAACACAAAACAGAGTACAACGTTTTCCAAGCTCAATTTTTGTGCCATTCTGTATGTGGTGTTTGAGACTTGTAACTGCTCAGCGGCCTGAGCTGCCCGAATGAGCCGAGGACGCAGAGAGGAACAGGAGACGCTCAAGAGAAACACAAATTGTGACAGCTGCTGGAGACGCTTGTTCAGAGGATGTTGTGCTGGCTTGTGCAAACCATCTGGATTCCATGTGGACAGCTGTATTCCTGAGTGGAATTCCCTTCTAGCAGTTCAAACAATGGGGGGAAATATGTTCGGAGCCCCCGCGCGGGGCAGGCGGGGGTACTGAGGGCTGCTGTTTTTAGAGGCGGCAGCTGGTATCCTCTTCATCAGAGGTCGTCAGAGCAGGCGTCAAAGCCTGACCTGAGAGCAGCGAGGCTATAAATGGCAGTTCCAGAGAAAATGGCTTGTGGGAGGATATTTTAGACCCTTCAGTGTCCCCACATGGTGATGTTTGAGAAGTTGTACATATTAAGCAAGTGTGTTTATGGCCTGGGTACTGTTTTCAGGCTGGTCTCTTCATGTTTTTCTTCGGAGCAAGCAAAGTTTTGCCAGCTGATGTTTGTTATCCCTGTTTTATCTGGAGAGATGATACTGGTGGCGGTGCTCTACTGGTGTAAAACCTACCAAGTGTTTTTTTTCCTAGTCACAAGCTGCTGTCCCACATGCCAAGCCAGGGATGGCAGAGCCCTGCCTGAGGCAAGGGGGTGGCTGGGGGTCCTGGGAGCTGCGGACCATGCTGGTAGGAGAGGCCAGGAGGAATTTGTGACCCAGGAACCGGTAGGGTTTGTGTGACGGGCAGCAGCAGCAGCCCAGCATGCACGTGACAGCGTGCTCTCTTGCCCTTTTCACAGGTAAAGATGGCAAATTGTGACATTAACGGGGCTGTAGTACAGAACCCGTCAGATTTCCCAGCGGAGCACTCTGTGCGTTAGGATGTGGCTTGTATATAGGTGTGTTTTCTTCTCTTCCAGCGACTGGAAAGTTTAAAAACAGGAAAAAAAGCTAAACTTTTTTCTTAGCCAGCTCTTAGGAATCAGTTGCAGCTCTCCTCTTCCTCTCCACCTCGTGGCACCGTTCCCCATAGGAGAGGTGGTGTCTGGGAGGAAATGAAAAGGCAGGTTTTCAGGTAGAGGATACGCTGTGCTCTTCGTGAGCTCGGCAAGGAGTGCTCCTGCTTTTACACCAAAGAGGAGGTAAATTCTGTGTTTCTCCTTTCCCCTGTGCTTGCGGTACGGGGGAACCAGAGCAGCTGGAGTGGAGGGAGGGCGAGCTCTGCAGTGTGTGCCTTCCCAGCACTAAAGCACTTTGCAAAGGTGCCCTTTCTTGCCTTCAGAGGGGATCTGGTGAGACGGGGCAGAACGATAAAGTACAGGAGTGTGATCTATTTAAGCAGGGGCTGTGCAGAGGGAGCGGGTGCCAGTAAATGCGCTGCCACGTGGCTCTGCTGAGCAGGGAACCCGTCAGGCTGCGTTCAGTTTCCATTGAAATCCTTGGGGTCCAAGACTTACGGCAAAGTGTCACCTGGAAGATATTTAAATGCCGACCTCATCAGCTTCTGGAGGTTGTTATCCCACAGTAGGTGATTCCAAGTGGCTCAGTGTTACAGCTGGAGCTACAGCATCGTCCTCCGAGCTCCTGAATGGAGAAAGTCAGAGCACTGAGCTTTGGAAGCACACAAGGAGCTTCTGGAAGCACACAAGGCTTCCAGAATGCGTTGCCTTAACCACTATGGATCTGGGCTGTTCCAGCAGGGTTAGTGCCCCCAGCGCGCGGGAGGCAGGATGGGGTCTTACAACGGAGCCCTCCCCGGGCAGAGCAGGAGGTTGTTCGCGTTCCAGCCCCACTGTGCCGGTTTCGGTGCGTAGAGCCGCGCCGGGACACGGCCCACCTGGGCTGTGCTTGAGGGCAAACTGTGTCCCCCAACAGCGAGAGACGAAACGCCGTTACTGGGAAGTTGTTTCGCATTTACAGCCAGGGAACAGAGCGGACGCAGGGGACTTTCCCTGCCTTTTCCCAGCCAATAAAAAAATAAATCCTCCCCAGAGCACTGTAAAACTGTGGGAAACCCACCCGCCTCCTCCCTCCGCGCAGGTAAATAGGCTGCGTCGCCCCGAGAGCTCCGTTCCGTCCGTGCGACAGCGGGAACGGGAGGAAAAAGCAGCGCTGCGGGAGCAGCCGGCGCCGGGCTGCGGGGCCGGACGGGGCAGCGGAGCCGGTGCCCGCCGGGGCGGGGGTGAGGGGGCCGGGATGCCGGGATGCCGCCGGCCGCTTGCGCAAGAGGGGTCTTTCCCCGGGGCCGGGGCTATAAAGGTGGTGCCCGGCGAAGGGAGCGGCGCGGCGCGGCGCGGTGAGGGCCGGGGATGCGGGGAACGGGAACGGAGCCGCTCCCGGGGCTGGGAGGAGGAGGATGGAATGGGGAGGGAGAGAGGGCGGGCAGCCGCTCCCGGGGGATGGGCTGGGCTGGGCAGGGAGGGAGGGAGGCCCCGGCTGCTGCCCCGCCACCTCACCCGCCTCTGCTCCCCCCTTGGCCCCCGCCGTGGGTCCTGCTGCTCCCCGCTGGGGGTGATTTTCCTCCTCCGAGCGCTTACGCATGTCGGGGCGATGAGTGCGTCAGGGGCACGGTCGCAGCCTTCCACCGGCAAGCCGGTTCTCCGCAGCGCTATAAGACTCTGTTCTGGCCCTGGGCTGGGGAGAGCTGGCATCTCCCCGGGAGAAAGGGCTGTCTGAAAAGCAGAAGAGAAAACTCAGCGTTTCCTGCCAGTCCTTACCCATCTCTCTCTCTCTCTCTCTCGCTCGCTTTCTCGCTTTCTGCATTGAAGCTGGACGGCTGGATCGGCACGGCTGCTGCAGAGAGGAGCTTCGACCCAGCCGCTCTCCTCAGAGTCACAGCCAGCCTCTGAGGAATCCTCTCCGTCTCCCCAGGTTTCTGATCACGGTGCTCGGAAGCCCTCGGTGCTATGCTGCCCTGCCACGTGCTGAATTTAAGGCATCCATCCAAGGTAAAGTACCATCTGCTCTAAAGGTTGGGCACACGTGCTTTGAAAAGGAAAGGGAGGATAAGCAAAGACTCTGGGATTCTCCAATGCTATAAGTATCTGCATTTCAAAAAAAGTTTAGCATTCCTACGGAGCACCCTTGTATTTGCTACTTTGGGAAACTTCCCTTCTGCTTCTTGATCTGCAAAGGTCTTACCCTGAGTGGTGGGGAACCGAGTGGGGTGCAAAGAGGAAGAGAATGTGCTGGAGCTGCTTTTAGTGCTGAAAAAGGGAAATGGGATTGTGAAGGCACCTCGAAATGGGCTTGGGAAGGATGCTTTGTCACCTGGGATGGCAAGCGGAGGGCGATGGGGAGGCGCACGGGGGACAGTGGTCCCACTGTTGCTCTACCCGGGGGCTGGGGAGAACATGAGGTGGGAGAATAATTTCTTGCATGTACAACAGTCACGAATTCTATAACAGCTGCGTTTGCTGCTTCTGCCCCTGCGAGAGGACAAGCTAAGGGCTCTTTGCTCTCTCTTTCCTGCAGTGGATGTTTGCCCCACTCCTCCTTTTCCTGGCTGAGCTCAGCTGCAGCGCCCAACCCACTTACCAATGGAAAGACGTTGTGACAAACAAGAAGCTCACCTGCCAGCAGTGCCCGCCGGGGACCTTTGTGGCACAGCACTGCACCCAGGACAGACAGACGGTGTGCAAACCCTGCCCGGATTTGCACTACACGCAGTACTGGAACTACCTGGAGAAGTGCCGGTACTGTAACGTCATCTGCGGGGAGAAGCAGGTGGAGGTGCAGCAGTGCAATTCCACGCACAACCGCGTCTGTCAGTGCCAGGAGGGCTACTACTCTGAGATGGAATTCTGTATCAAGCACTCCGAGTGCCCGCTGGGCTCCGGCGTAAAGAAGCAGGGTAAGTACCCTAGCTGGGCGGCTGCGGCAGCGATGTGCATGCTTGTGAGGCTCTTCTCACATCCTGAAATCTCTGCTGGAGCTAAAAATCAAGGAGAAATACAGCAGCTGATGGCTGCCCATAGCCTGACCTGCTCCCTTTTTGCTCACCAGCGCAGTGCTGCCCTTGCTGGCGTGTGAAACTGCTCCCGGCTTCTTTTCCAAGGAGTGACTTCTTTGTTTCTCCCACTTTCCCTTTGAAAGCCTCTGAAATCCCCTAGCACCACACTTAGCTGGGACACAGCAATCCTGGTTACCTGCTTCACCTGCCACAACAGGCAGAGCTGGGCCGTGATTCAGCCATCCCCGGAGCAGCAGCTCGCCCTGCCAGGGCTCCCGGCAGGTGGAAAGGTCTGAGCGGCTCCTTACTCCTCTGTCAGCTCCCTCCTCCTCGCAGGCAGGTAGCCAGGGAGCTGGGAATACTAATTATCTGGACTGAAAAGGGCTGCTGATGATATAAGGTCAGGGTTAGTTGAACGCATGTAGCTCTGGGGCTGGGTTTTGTGGTTTTTATTGAGCAATTTTGAGAGGCTGTATTTAAAACATGAAATGGATACGTGGAGGGGTTCCAAAAGCATAAGATCAGCCTAGTCTCAATTCACACCTTGGAGAGATCCACAAGTCTGCGACTTGGTCCCCTGGCGAGACATGAGTTACAAGAGATTTCAGGGGAGTTATTTTTCCACTTTTTTAACAGCACAAATTTGCCTGGTCCCTTAATTACCCCCATTTGCATACTTTCTAAAAATACCCGTTGCCTACGAGTGTGTTTCCCTCTCATTCTTCCCTGTATCACCGAGGACCAAGCTCTGCCTGGAAACCACAGCTGGGTATAATAAAACAGCGTGGGCAGCATCAGCAAAACCAGCGTTATCTCACTTCATGCTTTGAAGTGCGGAGGCTTTTGAAGTCCGTCCGTGCTCGGCACCGGAGAGCTCCGGGCTCCCAGGCCAGAGGAGGAATACCTGCTGCCTTCAGCTGAGGCTTGTGGTTGAAGTTCGGGGTTCAATTTTTCTATGGGATGCGCCTGTTGCAAAAGGCAGTAATGCAGCAAAAGGTGGACAAGGTCTCCAAGCAATGCGGGGAAGTCCTTTGAAATGAAACATCAAATTTGGCTGGAGGGTTGGCTGGAGGACTGAGGAGCCATGCCAGCAAGTTGAGGCATTTGAGGAGAAGCTCATTTTTTGTCTTTATTTTTTACAAATGGGTTCTGGCGTGGGGAACGATGGCACCCCAGCCCAGACATCCAGACCAGCAAGGACTGAGCATCCAGCGGGGATGGGCAGAGCCCCGGGGCTGTGAGCGCTGGTGTCTGGATGGGGACGATGTGGACGCGGGGCTGTGGGCAGACCTTGCTGGCTTCCGGATTGGACGGGTGCTTTGATCCGTGTGCGGTTCCTCTGGGGACACGGGCTTCCTGTGGACTTCCCATTTGCAAATAGTGACTCAGGTGTTGGGCTCACTGGCTGGGACACCTCCTGGGACCGCCAAAGCAATGGCCTAAAGTGGGTTGCGACAGGTAGAAATTTTGTTCTTAGTGAGACAGATGATGAGGAGATGAAAAGGGGTGTGAAATTTGCTGCCGTCAGGGCCTTTCCCTCTTCTCCCAAAGAATGTGCAAGACACCCTGATGCAATCTCGCTCGCGTGGCACTGTCCCTGTGAAGCAGCGGCGGGTCTGGCCCGGAGCCTGGGTGGGAAACTGCAGAAGTGAGTGGAGCTTTCACCTTCTCGGCGACTTTTACTTTCACTTGGCCAAGAGCCTCCTGACTCTGCTGTGAATCAAAGGACTGGTTTGGCACTCGGCTTACCCATCGTCCCAGCTGGTGTCTCCTACCCTGGAGGTGGCCCTTTTCGGTAGTAGATGAGTTGTCCTCTTGTGTCTGGAGGCTGGTGACGATTTGTCAGCACGTGCCGAATGCTTTGGCGTGGGAAATGACTGGGTGAAGCATTGCTGTTTGCCCTACAAGTGGATGCTTCTCAGGGGAGTTGTGGGCAGTGATCGTTTCCAAAACATCCCCCCTTGTGCTCGAATGGTGTCTGGCACTCTTTGCTCTGCTGGCATCAGCCCCGGCTCCTGCCCCTGCTCCCTTGCCAGCTCGTCACCCCAGGCTGATGGTCCCCTTGCCTCCCCGTGCGCAGGTACCCCCTTTGAGGACACCCAGTGCTACCCCTGCCCCCGTGGCTTCTTCTCTTCCTCCGACTCCAGCACCAGGCAGTGTCAGCCGCACCAGAACTGCGAGCAGCAAGGGAAGGTGACCAACGTCCAGGGCAACCAGTACCACGACACCCTCTGCACCTCCTGCAGGTTGGGGACAAGCAACAGCACACAGGGACCAGGTGAGCCGTGGGCAGAGGAGGGCGAGGGGGCTGGGACCATGATGTTGCCAGGGCGAGAGCAAACTTTCTGGTGACTTTTTCCTATTTAGATGCAAAATAAGGTGAAATAGCTCGTAAAAGTATGGAGCGATACATAATTAATAGTAATTATGGATAAAATATAGACTGCCTCCCTTCCTCCCCCTCTGAGGTTGGTCATGCAGGGCTTAAGTGACAGCCGCTGCTCAGCCAAAACCTGTGCAGATGCCTTGCTCAGCGAGAACAAAGAGCTGGCAGTGAAATCTTGCCAGTTCTTACCGGGGACTGAGATAACCGGGGATGCTGGGACACAAGGATGGTTTTGGCAGCCATTCGGCTGTAACTGATAGCGCGCGGTGATAACGGACGGCTGGCGGTCGGTGTGAAGGGCTGAGCCACCCAGCTTGGTGTCTCCTGGGCTGACTTCTCCCAGGCTTTCATCACGTTTACCGGGAAGCTCTTATTGGGGCCGCAACCTTGTGCCATGCGGGTTGAATGGAGCAGAGTTCAAGCTACATCAGAGGCTCAAGGTAGGGTGGATTTTGACCTCTGAGGTGAAAAAGTAGAGCCACGGTGTCAGCTGTGTCACCGTGATAGTGCAAACGCAGCGCCAGCAGGCACTGACAAGGCAAAGGAGTCGGGGAGAGCGATGGGCTGGCTCCGGGATGCTTTGTAACATGCACTCCAACAAGTTAGGGGATGAGAAAGGGACTGAAAACCACCTCAAGGGCCCGTTGTCAGTTGAGGTGAAGCAGGCAGCCATTTCGAACCGCTCGCTGTACCCTGAGCACCCAGCCAAGACACAGAGGGGACGAATCTGACGTGACTGATCTGGGTGCCAGTGAACCCACACCCTTGGACTTCCAAGAAAAAAAAATCAATTATAGAGCCATAAAACAGCCCAAGCTGGAAGAAACTTTGCAAGTTCATCGGTTCAGCCTTTCACGGGAAAGGGAGCCTGGATGAGATTGTCCAGCACCCTGTCCAGCCACGTCCTGAAAAACTCCGGCGACGGGGACTTCCCCGCATCCCTGGGGAGGTTGACTCCTCCCTGTGAAAAATTACTTTCTGCCCTCAAGATGAAGCTTGCCCTTCCACAAGAGCTTCTCCTCTGTGGTGACGCAGCAAGGAGGCTCTTCCCCCCCCGCAGCAAGCGAGAGGAGCTCTTGCCTTTCCATCCTCTCCTGGCACAGCCGGCGTGGGGTATTTCTGCTTACGAAGCCTGACTCACACCACGAGCTCCTTGCCAGGAGCGTGATCACGGCAGAGAGAGGAGGTGGAAAGCTCTGTCATCAGCAGGACGTGGTCCCGGGCAGGGGGAGGCGATCAGGTGAAGGCTGCGTCAGCAGCACGTGCACTGCTGCTCGTTAGGAAACAGCACCCACGGCCAGCCCGGCCGTTCAGCTATTTATAGAGTGAGAGGAGATCCGTGAGCAACGGGAGCTGAGGGGTATTTTTAACTCTGGTTCATTGTGATTTCACTCAGGAGGCGTGTGGGCACCTGCCTCCCTCCTGGCTGCAACGGCAAGTGCAGGAGCAATTCAATAGGAACCCCGAGTTTGCAGGAGAGGCAGAGTCTGGGCATGGGAGCCTGACCCACCTCACTATAACCATTCCCAGTTTACAATGGCATGAAACTGGGCCAGTCTCTCCCTGACTGAGTAATCCTTTGGCCTTGATCTCTTAAAAATTCTTTGTGACTTCATTCCTTAACGCTAGGCGCGCTCCAGCAGCGCTTGAACCAGCTGGGACCGGGTCTGTCCAAAAGCCCCGGTCAGGGCTGTGCCTGGGGCTTGTCCTGTCCCGAGACGTAAAAGTCTGCCTGGGAAAATAGAAACTTTCAGGAAAAATAACATGCGTAAATATTTGCTGCAATTACATCATTTTTTCTGGAGTTTCCCTCTGCCCCTAATCCCTGGCAAGGAGGAGCATGGAAAAGGTATATTTACTTTTTTCAAAATTACAGGAACTTTTACACATTGTTTTCTAACTGCCCCGTACAGGATGGGCCACTGCTGGGAAATCCAGCCTGTGGCGAGGGCTGGACCCAGCCTTCCAGGGCAGTTACCTGGCAGAGATGGGCCTCACCAGTTAACGATCCCACGTTTGGTGCTTTCCTCCTTCCTTCCAACCTCATTTTTTCCGCTTGCAAAATGCTTATTCTGACCTACTTGTTCCACCGTTCCGAGCTGGCAGCGCGAGCCGGCAGCCCTCCCTCTTCCCCCTGACTTAGGCAAAGCATGAGCTGCTGCAAGCCGGATGCTGCCGCAGGGACTCGTGCTGTGCCTGGGCACCTGCGTGTGGGCAGAGCTGGGCAGGGGAGCCCCAGCGCGTGTTCAGGGATGTGTGTGGCCATATGAGCTA
This sequence comes from Chionis minor, assembly GCA_013398295.1. Taxonomy (NCBI): domain Eukaryota; kingdom Metazoa; phylum Chordata; class Aves; order Charadriiformes; family Chionidae; genus Chionis; species Chionis minor. The sequence continues at coordinate 93,129 of VZSF01011133.1, forward strand.
AAATACCCTCCCGAACCCAGAAGGTGGGCTGTGAGCGGCAGGTTTCCCAGCAGGGCTCACTGGGCTGGGACCCCTGGTCCGAGCTGCAACTGGAGAGCAGCGCCCAGGTGAGGACAATGTCATAGAATCACGGAATAGTTTGGGTTGGAAGGGACCTTTAAAGCTCAGCTGGTCCAACCCCCCTGCAATGAGCAGGGGTATCGTCCCAACGTGCTGGAGGGAAGGGATGCCATCCAGAGGGATCTGGCCAGGCTTGAGAGGTGGGCGCTCAACGTGAGCTGGCGATGTGCGCTCACAGCCCAGAAAGCCACCCACACCCTGGGCTGCATCCCCACAGCGTGGGCAGCAGTGGGGCCAGGGAGGGGATTCCACCCCTCTGCTCCACTCGGGGGAGACGCCCCTGTAGTGCTGCCTCCAGAGTCCCAATAGCAGAAGGACACGGAGCTGCTGGAGGGAGTCCAGAGGAGGCCACCAAGATTATCCGAGAGCTGGAGCCCCTCTGCTGTGGGGACAGGCTGGGAGAGTTGGGGTTGTTCAGGCTGGAGAAGAGAAGGCTCCGGGGAGACCTTAGAGCCCCTTCCAGTCCCTAAAGGGGCTCCGGGAAAGCTGGGGAGGGACTCTGGATCAGGGAGTGGAGCCATAGGACATGGTTTTAAACTGGAAGAGGGGAGATTTAGACTAGATAGTAGGAAGAAATTCTTTACTGGCCACTGGCCCAGGTTGCCCAGAGAAGCTGTGGCTGCCCCATCCCTGGAGGTGTTCAAGGCCAGGTTGGACGGGGCTTGGAGCAACCTGGTCTTGTGGGAGGTGTCCCTGCCCATGGTGGGTTGGAACTAGGTGATTTTTAAGGTCCCTTCCAGCTCTAACCGTGCTGTGATTCTATGAAGATCAGGTTGCTCAGAGCCCCATCCAATCGGACTTTGAATGTTTCCAGGGATGGGGCATCTATGCCTCTGGGCAGATGTCCAACAGAGAGCCTCGGTAGGGCTGTGACCTGCTCTCCAGGTGTCCCACGGTCACCTTCCCCCTAACCTCCAGGCGGTTTTCTCCCACCAGCTCTAGGAGATGACGACTGTAAGCAAGCCATGATAGACTTTGTGGTGTACCAGAACATCCCCATCAGAAAGCTGAAGCGCCTGCAGCAAATCCTGGAGCGCTCCCCGAGGAAGCAGGCGCTGGAGAACAGAGCGGCCGTCCAGGAGAAGTTCAGGGCTTTCCTCATCCACTTCAAAGAGGGGCACGACGAGGTCACCAAGGAGCTGCTGGATGCACTGCGAGTTGCCAAGCTGCACTCCATCGAGGAGAAGGTCCGCGAGCGCTTCCTCCTGTACTGAGAACATGAACTGAACTTTTTGGGTGGTTTTTGTTTGTTTTTTTTTTTTTTTTTTTTTTCTCTTTCCTCTTGGGCTTCATTAATTTATTAATCTTTCCAAACCTAACTTGAAATGCAGCGTAGAGATGAGTGATGGGTCAGAGTTAAACCATGCTGCGGCGGTTCCGATGGGTCCCGCTCTGCGTGTGGGTGTTTCGCTGCCTCCGGGACGGGATGCTGTGAGGAGCAGCATCCCTGTGCCAGTAGCCGGTGCAGCTCCTGGGAGCTCCCTGGATGCTGGCCCCTGATTTTCCAGTGCTCAGCAATGGTCAATATTTTATCAGAAGAGAAACACGCAGCCAGGGTCAGTTTTTCTGGGGAAGAACCCAGCTCCCACTTTTTAGGCAACTGTCTGGCTTTGTTTTAAAATGTGTGGTTTTGGTTTTGTTGTGGTTTTCTGTAGTTACTTAACAGTATTTCCCGCAGAGGATTCACTTGTGTTTGTCACGCTTTGTTTTGAGAAAGGAGTTTACTGTTGAGACGCATGTTGGGTGTATGATGGCCTGAAGTCACTGGTACAGCCGGCTTTAAATTTATTTCTAAACTACCTGTTTTTATACCATGTGTGAAAGATATTTTCTAAAGAAAGAAACCAAAGAAGCTATTTTATTATACAATTCTGTCACCAGAGTCCTTTTCTAGTCTCATTTGGAGGAGAGAGGTGGTGTTGCGCGTCCCAGACCACCATCTTCTGACTCCGCTTGCCCTTCCCCACTTCTTGCGCATCCCCATGCTCTCACAACATCGGCTCCCCACACCACACAACTGCCCACCGAAACCAGCCTCTGGGAGCCCCGGGAAGGCTGGAAGCCAGCGGGATGTAGCCTGTCTGCCTTGGGATTTGCTGCTGGCGTGGCCAGGGTGAAGCTCACGTCTCTCGGGTCTGCACAAGAGTGTGTCACCCTGAGCCCCAGGTCTGCCCCCAGGCCCAACCGGACGCCGTGGCGAACGAAGAGGCGCTTCGTCAGCCGAGAGCCGCGCCCTGGGGCGCTCTTCTGACTGCAGGAGGGGTTTTTTTTAAGCTTTGCAGATGTCACTTAGGGAAGTCACCAAGGGCGACCCTCTCGGGCATTTTCCAGCCTGTAGCAATGATGACACAGAGCCTACATCTTCTGCCTTGAATGAGTTTGGCTTTTTATAGCTCTTTTTTAGCTGACTAGTTGCCAGGAATAGTTTGTGGTTCAAAAGCAGAATATTTTTCCCCAGCTAGGAGCTGTCAGAAGCACTCTGAAACATGTGCTATGTGGAAGTGCCCCCACGCTTCCCCCGTGCGAGGAAGGCTGATGTAACTGGGCACGGAGGGGATTTTGACCTCCCCTTGCTGCCCACAGACTTGTTCCAGCCGTTTCCCGCTGCAATGACGAGCTGTTCACCCATGGTGGGCTGGATGGATGGGGCTGATCCTGGGGGCAGTGCTTGCCTTTTCGCTGCTCCTCGCTGCTCCAGAGCTCTGGAGTCCCTGGGTGGGACCAGGGGTCAGGCAGCACCTCCCTGGCTCTGCAGACTTGCAGCGGGGACCCCAGGCTCGCAACCATCTCACCCCGCTTTTGGGCTCTGGGGATGAAGCAGTTCGGTGACCCTGACGTTGCCCTGAGTCAGTTCAGGCAGGGACAAAGAGAAGCAAATGGTTGAAAAGCAGCAGAAGGGACCCCTTGCTCCCACCTCTGCTCTGAGCCAGGACTGATCCCAGCAATCCCATCGCAGCTGTGTCAAGTCTGGCCTTGAAATCCTCCAAAGGAGGCTGCACAAGGGCCAAAACTCCCCTTTCCAACCCTCAGTTATCGCCACGTCTAATCTCTGCCCTGCTGAGCTGCTTTATTCCAGTGGGCTGCAGCTCAGTCCCCAAGCGTGACTTACTCCGAGTCCCTTGGCAGTAGGGAAGTGCCGATGGCGCGGTCCAAGAGCGGCTGGGCAGGAGACAAGGAGGGTTTTCATCAGAGTACTGTGAGAAACGAAATACTGCTGCAGTGTGGTGCTTTTCCCTGTGAGAGAGGGGGAGGCAGGACACCCGGGGCTGACAGGCCGAAGGCTGGAGCCGCCGGAGGCTCCGGCGTTGGCTGCAGCTCCTCGCGGGATTCCTGTCCTGCCGCATTGCAGTTAGTCCTGACTCAGTGCTAAGGATTCGGTGTCCTTGATCTAAAGGAGAACCAGAACGGAGGGTTGTTATTGTAGGAACTGCCTCCCGTTCTTTGTCCACACCACCCTGGCTTCTTCATATATGTATTTACCGTGCGAGCTGCGGGGGAGGGAGGGAGGGAGGAAAATGAGAATATTATTGGCAAGAAGCTGGTAATTGTTATCCTGGACGCTGTTTTAGTTAGGTGATTTTTCCAGAGAAAGAGGTGCGCTTTCTGCATATTTTTTGTGATAAAAACACTCAGTCCTGAGGCAGAAGCGCCCGTGGGGCACCGTGGCTGAGCTCAGTGTCTTGGGAGATTGTTGCCCTCCCCACCAGCAAGGCAAAATATCCGGGGTGTGGGCTGGAGGTCTCTTGTCGGCTGCGCAGCGAGCCAGAGGGCAGCCGGCTCCGGTCCCCGGGCTCCCGGCTGAGCTGTGGCCGCTCACCGGTGGCTTCTGGCAGCTGCGACGGGGCTGGGGGCTCCGTGCGAGGTCAAAGCAGAGTGGCTGCGGTTCAGCCAGGCGCAGTCCTGCGCTTATCTCGCCACGACAACGCGCCGAGCGGTGCCAGAGCCCCGCAGCTCATAAACACGGAATGGACAGTGATGCCCCAGCTCTCCCAACACTCGTCCTCCCAGCTGGGCTTGCCCTGGCCTGGAGAAGAGCCTAGGAAAAATCTTTCCTGCTGAATGCTGGTGCAGAGGAGGGGTGTTTGGGTTTTTTTGTTTGGGTTTTGGGGGTTTTATTTGACATCGTGAGTGCTCTGTCCCATCTGGATGTTGGTCTGCACAGGTCCTTTGTCCATTCACACAAAGCAAGTGCAGCAGCTGCTCTTGTAGGTTTCCTCCCACCCAGAGGTTTGCAAGAGCTTAAGGGACTCTGAGGGGTCAAACAGCCCCACGCGCAGGCGGTGCAGGCATGGGGAGAACCACCCCGCTCCTTCCCGTCCTCCTCTCCTGGGAAGTGTCGCTTCGTCGAGACTCCGTGGCCTTCCCAGCACAGAGCGTGGGTCGACCACGTCCGACCCCTCCTGGGAGGGGAGGCGATGGGTGTCTGTCCCCTGCGTGCGCTGCCAGATTGCAATGGGGGGACAGACCTCAGCTCACCGGAGCAGGAGCGGGTGGTGAAATAACTGGGGATGGCCCAGCCTCTGTCGGATGAGCTCTGCGCTGTCAGATGAGCTCAGGCTCCCCCTGCCATCGGCCAGTGCAACCAGGACCGAGGGTTTGGGGAAGGCAGGTGAAGCCCTGTGCCACCCGGCAGCTCCCCGGCTGGGTGCTACCGGCGTGACTCGCTCTTCCAGGGTGTCTCCTGAACACCTGCGTGTCCTTAGGACACTCTGACGAGGTGGGTTTTGACCTGGTGCCGGCGGCTCAGTTGGTGCGTTACAGCGCAGGGCAGGTTGGAGCATCCCTTTGGGAGCTTTCCAGGCACGGGGACATTTTGGGCACCGGTGCCATTTGCAGGCTCTTTATGAGCAGTGCTAACCCCTGCCCAGGTCTCCCCGCTGCTGTAGTCTGCAGTTTCCCCCCATCTCGGGTCCTCTCATGCTGAGTTAGTTGAAATTTCTGCACAGCACAAGTTTCTCCTCCTGTGGGCTCACAGATGCTGTGACAGCACGGGATCTTTCTGGTAAATTTTGGCCTTACTAACAGCATCCAAACACCCCAGCGTGTGAGTCCTGCTCGATTTCCAGGAAATGGGCTTTGCTGGAAGAGCCTGCAGGAGCCGCGGGCGCTGCCAACCCCAGCCCTCCCCGCCAGCCTCCCATTCTCCGCTCCTGCCGCCTCGTACCCCAACCGCGGTAGGCGGGCACAGACCGGCCTCGCACTGGTCGCAAGTTTTATTAGTTGAAAAGGTGAAATAACTTCAGAGGATAAAACCCCCTTTTCGTTTTCACTGAAGTTTCCGAAGCCCGGAGAGAGAAGAGGAACAGTCAGCAGCATGAGCTTCTTCCTGATAATTTAACTGACTGCTTTCCTTACAGGCTGTGACTAAGGACAAGCACAGGATAACATTTAAATGTGGATGTAGCTCTCTACCGGCAATGACTCAGATATTTAGTACACAGAAGATAATTTCCCCAAATGCTATGACACTACATCAAAAGCCCGAGTCCACACTGCTCTGAGTTGGGCTTCCCTGTCACCCCGTGCTGTTAAATGCTTACAACGGGGAAAAAATAAACCACCCCACAAAACCCGCAGGTTTATGGAAACTGCTGAGGCACGGCCGGCTGTTATCGCTGTGCCACGGGCTGGCTCCGACGCCACGCTGCAGCCAGGTGTGGCGGTGACTCAGGGTGGCGGCAGGTCCTTAAACCCACGAAACCGCCGTCAGCAGGAGCCGACTTGCTCATCGCCAGAGCGGTTCAGACACGTTACGCGTTAACGCACGGAGAATACCGCCTGTGCTGGCCCGGCACCGGGGGGTTTGAAACGGGGTTAGGTGAATGATTAACATTTGCTTAAGGAGTCAGAGCGAGTTTTCCTGCTGAGGTCATAGGTAGCTGGTTTACACCTCGACGTCGTGAACGAGGAGAGCCAGGATCACCAGAGGAAACCACGGGGGGATTTTTGGGGGGGTGCAGGGGGGATGCGACCAGTGCGGGCTCGTAATCCTGCTTGTGCAAAGAGACTCCAGCTACCCTTGGCCCTGGGGTTTTAACCTAGTCGCAAGACAGGTAAATTCACTCTTCTGCCTGCACGTTTCCCCACGTTTTTGTTTTGCTTGAGGCAGTTCTTCGCCCCCTGCCCTGTCACTCAGCAGTTGATGGTGGGCTGAGCCCTCCAGACACTGTGGGAGAGGACTCAGGGAGTGCTAACACACACACACAACTTGTTTGAATTCGCTCACCGCTATTCCAAAGAGGTGCCGCTTTTATCTTCTTCTGAAGCATCCATCTTTTTTTTCTTCTCATTGTAGGCTTTTTTCTCCCGATTGCAGGTTTTTATCTTCTGATTGTAATCCCCTGCGCTGCACGCCCAGGCATTCCCTGCTGAGACTTGTCCCTTGCTGCTGCAGAGACCTGACGATGGGACTGAGCTCCCAGTGCTGCAGGTGGAGAGTGCCGAGGAAGCAGAGGTGAGGCTGAGGAATTCGGCCATGTCCAAGGACGGGAGCAGAGAGACAGCTGAAGGGTGCAGGGCAAACCAACCTGTGCTCAGTTTCGGGGTACCTAAACCGGGGTGCCAGAGAATGTGACCAGAGAAAGAACCCCAGACACAGGCAGGGAAACGGGTGCCGCTGAGGACAAAGCCACTGCCACAACCTCTACCTGGTGTCGCCGCGCTGGTGATACAGTTGGACCTGGACCTGCTGTGATGCAGCACCAGCTTCCCCTCACCTCGCTGTTATTTTACAGCCCTCCCTTGCTGCAGGAGCTCTTCGTACGCGTTGGTTTCCATCTGAGCCTCCCATGGCTTTCAGGGGGTGAGGTCTGAAAAGGAGCGGAAGCAGAAGAAGCTGCAGAGGAGAGGAGGCACAGCAGGTGTGTCCTGTTCCCAGCCTGGCCCGGTCGGACACGGGGGAACGGAGAGGTGAGGACCCGGCAGCCCCGTGGCCGGTTGGTGTTGGGTTGGTGATGCCAGGTGAGGAGACGGACCGAGTGCCCTTGGGCTGAGCGTGGCTTCATAACCATTGACCCGCACCCGGCCAGAGCTGGGCAAAACTCTGCCTCCTAATCGCTTTTCCTCATTTTTCTTTTAATGAAATGTGAATTTTTTGCCTACTGTCAATCAAAAGCAAAATTTGACTGATAAATCCTTTTAATGGAAATGTAAAAACTTTAATGAAAAGGAAACAGCTTGGTTTGTCGATATTACTCCTATTAAACGAGCTCCAACACTTTGGCAGCCTGACGACCCCACAAGTGTCACCAAAGGGTTCCCGCTTCAGAGCTGTGTCCCGCCTGGGGGTGCAGGGTGGGCTGGGGGGTTGCCCTCCCCTTGCTGTCCAGCTGCCGGCGTTGGTCCCCAAAGGCCCCTTCTTTCCCCCTTGTAAAATGTGATGAGCTTTCTAGGTTCCACATTTCGGAGGTGTTCAGAGGTCTTTGCAGTAAGCACATTCTGAAAAAGCAAATTATTGCTGCCTGCCGCTGAGTAAGGCGAGAACAGATGACAGGACCTTTCATCCATGACTCCCTAAGCAGATCCAGTTGTTCGGGAGTAATTCAGTACCCAGCAGACTTGTTCAGACACTGCTGTAGCACTGACCTAATGTTAAAATGGGAGCTAAAGAAACACCAGCATGAAACCGTCTTTTTTAACAACACCTTGGATCCAGTTTCTTACGGTGGTTAAAGAGCACAACAGTGTATTTTTCACTTACTTTCAGCGTTTGCTGCCAAGCAAATGTTGGGATAACAGTTGCCCTTTACAGAAAAACTTGCTTTTGCCTCGAGAAGCTTAAAAGGTCGCTCACAGGAATTCGTCCAGCAAACAGGGTCACATCTGAAGCACATTTCTTCCAATTGTTCAGCCATTGTTGGGCTCCCCTGAATTTGCTGCCAGGCTATTTAGCCTATAATGCTCAGGTCTGGGTGCTGCCTGCTCGTAGCTTGAATAAAAACACAATACGTTAGTAAAACCTTCTGATGCCCTCTAGCTTACATCAGTTTTCTGGGAAACACGGTCAGGAAGCTTGGAATGACTACAGCTACAATATCCTTACACAACACCCTCACTGTTTAGAACCACAAGCACTTCATGTATTATTAGCTGGGTCAACATAAAATAGGAGTTTTCCCAAAACAACTGTTTGCTTACCCTTTAAAAACAATGGCATTTTCCATCTTACACAATGTTTAGGGAGGGGGCTAGAACAGCCTGCTGTGCCTAAATGACTAAGCAGTATTAGAAATGAGAGCCCTCGTATTGCCACACGTGTCGGGGGGAGACTCGAGGCCCCGGCTGTTCCGTGTGCCGTCCCTTATTGCCGCTCACCCAGGAAGAGCACCGGGCATCCCGGTGCCAGCAGTGTCCCGGTTTGGGGCTTTCCCAGCAGCTCTGAACATAGCGGAGCTCCAGCTGGGCTGTGACTTAGCTGCAACAGCGAGGAGCGAAGCCGGGAGACTTCACCATTTTTCTCTGGAAGCGCAGGGAATGACGACTTCCCGGCTATCGCTAGGAGAAGATGAGCTCAGCAAGGATGCGTGTTGGGTGGTCTGGGCACTGCTGCTGCGTCTCAGGCATGTGGAATGGAGGATGTTTTGGACTATGAAGCGTAGGGGACTAGAGAAAGGTTTGGAGAGTTCAGGTCAGCTTCAAGGACACGCTCCAAAGTGCTCGTTCAGCCTCAGTCAGACAGTGCAGATTCCCTGATGCTGGTTTCTTTTTCTCTTTCTGTACTTCCTTCTGTGATACTGGAGCTTGGCAGGTGATTTATTAGACTTCCCAGAAGTTAAGACAAGGCCTCTTTAGTTGGGAAACTTGGAAGATAAGAATAGGAGTGTACATTCCCCGCTTCATGACTGTGAATCTGAAAGAACGGATCGGCTCTGACGAGCTCAAACCCAAGTTCTTCTTTCACCCAGTTTCGTGTGTTGCGCGCTGCCGTGGTGTCAGGCAGCAGCAGCCCAGCCTGTGATTCAGCACCTCTTGTTTACCGAGATGCCGGGCGCCCTGATACATCAGTTGTATTCACGGGACATTTACTTGGTCTCTCAGCCTGTGGCGTAGACTATCCTGTGATCCTGCCTCTCCTCGTGGCATGGGGATGAGCTGGCAGAATTTCCACCGCACTGAGGATGTGGGTGCAGAGGACGGGGCGGCGTGGGATCTGTTGCCTTTGGTTGGGTGGTTGTCCTTCCCCCTTCCGCAGGTGGCCCCTTGCCTTCGCCCCCACTGCTTTCTTCTCCAGGGCAAAGATCTTCTGTGAAAAGCGCGGCGTTCCACGTATGTGGGTATTACGCATAACCGCAAATATCTCCTGTAAAAATAAGCCCCGTTTGTGTCAGAAGAGCAGGGCGGGATGACCCTTGGCATCTTGTTCCCCGACAGAAAAGCACATGGGAACGAGCAGTGGGCTTTGGGCACAAACCAGGGACACCCAGCAAAATCTCAGCAGCTCTCTCAATCTCAAGCGACCATCCCAAAATTCAGGGGCTGCCTGTGTATTCATTTGACTGTCACCGTTTAAAGGGGTAGGCAGTGGGGACACACTATATGTAACATCTGGGAAAAACAAATTCCTTATTCCTCTTTATGACAGTCTTATAGAACCTTTTTTGGTTTGGTTTTTTTTTTTTTTTTTCTCTTTTTGTTGTGGCATTGTGACTCAAAAACAAACTGCTAAAGGAAATCTACAGATGAGATGGTATCGGGTGATTTGACTTCTGAGAACCGGCCGAGGAGTTCCTGGCTATGAATTGAACTGGAAGACAAATAGGAACATAACAGAAACAACTCTGTAGGCTTCCGTTTCAGGAAAGCACTTGAGAATACACTGAATTTTACAGTGAATTTAGTTTATCCGCAGAGCAGCGCTTACAGCACATACTGAATACCTGTCTTAAGGCTGCACTGGATCAGAGGTTTGACTTAGTTCCTCCGAACATTTCGCATGACACCCCTTCAGCGGAAGAATGTACGCTTCAAATGATGAAGTTTTTACTAAAAAATGGTGTCCTTGTACACCGGCAGCTGCCTTCCCCAGCTGCCGGGCAATTCCCTAGCAGGGCAGCGGGGAGTACAACAGCCGCGTGCAGCTGCTCGCACGTGCCGCACATCGCAGGCGCTGCACATCGCAGCTGGCAGCGGGCGATGCTGCCCGTCAGGAACACGGGTTTAAGGACCGGAGTCTTCCGTGGCACGGCCACAGTGGCAGGGAGCAGCTGTTAAGAGATGACTGGAGGGAGGAAGTGCAAGTAGCGCATTTGGGGATGGAGAAAGACAGTACCATCTATGGGCATTCACCAAAAGAAGTTTTTACTCATGAGTTAGTAGCGTTAGTAAAGATCATTACGTATTCATCCAGCAAGGGTTTTGTTTCAAGGAAAGGATGCTTCATCCTGCGAGTTCCCAGGCAAATATATCGACTGCCTCATCTTCACGACTACTTTCTGTCTGTGTGTGACAACGTGGTTGCGGGAAAGGAGAGGCCGCTGCAAAGACATCCTCAAAAAAAGGATGTGAGGAATGTGGTATTCACCAGAGGCCACTGCTAACAAAATCAAAATTTGGAAATGCGTTTGGAATCGGCAGCTTTAAGGAAAGACAGTGCAACCGAGAAGGAATGAGGAGATACCTGCCTCCAGAAAGTCATTTTATGTGTTTAAATAAACATCAGGCAGAATTCCACAACTGAGTAATTCACTGCAAATGTTCCTCCTCCTCTTGTTTCCACTCGATGAGCACCTAGTTTACAGAAGAAATTTACATCATTTTTTCCCCAGCGATGTTGCAAACTGTGCTGTCCAAGTTCTCTGCGCCAGTCCTCCGTCGTTTTCCTACATGAGGTTCTGACTGCTCTTAGTACCGATTTGTTTCTGTCTTTCGTCAGAAAATTTAATCAGCGCTCCCTTCTGAGGTAACGAGGGTCACGGGTGGAGGCTTGTGATCAGATTTAAGTTGTGCAGATGAGGTTGTATGAGAGCAGGCACTACTGGCAGCTAGGACTGTATCCTTGTGAAGCGGTTTTGGATATAAAAACCCCCAAGTGTGTGTAGAGAAACTAATGGAAAGCCCCCGATAGTTGTCATGGAAGCTGGTTTTACCAGAGGGACAGAAAAACAACTCTTGAAGGGATTTCAGAAGCACAAGAAACAAAACCAAAGGGCAATGCTGCAGGAAACGCCTGAGGTCCAGCAAACAAAATAATGTGTCTTATACACCAGGAATGTTTCAAGCGGGATTTCCAACTTGCATAAAATTCCAGGGTGAAAAAGCACCTGCTCTAGTTTCTCTGGCATCCTTTGTCCTGGTGAGAGCTTGGCAGAGGGCAAAGGCTCTTCCCACCTCTCCACTGCCTCTTATCTCCCTGGAGACAGACTCAAGCCAAATTTTAATAAAAAACTGTGCCAAAGGGATTTTTGAGAGGGCACCCAGCCTATAACCTGTCCCCGTGGCAGGTTTTCAGCCTGTTTTTCTTGATTGTCCAAATTGCTTTCGGGAAATCTGTAGGTAAACAAACATGTCAGAGTAATCTCTTTTGGTCTCTGAAAACGGCCCCAGGACTGAAGGCAAACTCCAGCTGCGGTGCTTCTCTTGGTAAAAGCTGAGGAGCATAACCAGAGCTGCGAGCAGAGGCAGGACCCGTTTCCTTTATGTGTGGACACTGCTGCCTGTGGCTGCCTGCCAGTTACCATCTACATTAATCAGATTATTATTTTTTTTAACTTAAAGGGATAGTGGTCAAGACCAGTGAAGTGCCACTCTTTGCCTTTCTTAGCAGATCCCTCTAGAAGTTCTCTCCTTGAACTAATACCAGCTGCTAGCAGAGAAGTCCCAGGATACTGTTTCAAAAAATAATCATAGAATCGTGAGGTTGGAAGGGACCTTTAAGATCATCAAGCCCAACCATCAACCCAGCACTGCCAAAACCAGCACTAAACTGTGTCCCTCACCACCACGTCTGCCCGGCTGTTAAACACCTCCAGGGGTGGCGATTCCACCGCTGCCCTGGGCAGCCTATTCCAGTGTTTGATAAGCCTTGTGGTGAAGAAGTTTTAACCAATGTCCAATCTAAACCTCCCCTGGTGCAACGTGAGGCCATTTCCTCTTGTCCTATGGCCTGTTAGTTGGGAGAAGAGACCGACCACCCCTGGGTACCCCCTCCTTTCAGGGAGCTGTAGAGAGCGAGAAGGTCTCCCCTCAGCCTCCTCTTCTCCAGGCTGAACAACCCCAGTTCGCCCAGCCGCTCCTCAGGAGACTTGTGCTCCAGACCCCTCACCACCTCCACTGCCCTTCTCACGACACGCTCCAGCACCTCAGTGTCTGTCTTGGAGTGAGGGGCCCAAAACTGAACACAGTATTTGAGGTGGGGCCTCACCAGGGCTCACTCCAGGGGGACAATCACTGCCCCAGTCCTACTGGCCACACTATTCCTGATAGAGGCCAGGATGCTGTTGGCCTTCTTGGCCACCTGCGCACACTGTTGGCTCCTCTTCAGCCAACTGTTGACCAACAGCCCCAGGTCCTTTTCTGCCAGGCAGCTTTTCCAGCCACTCTGCCCCGAGCCTGTGGCGCTACCTGGGGTTGTTGTGACCCGAGGGCAGGACCCGGCACCTGGACTTGTTGAACCTCATCCCATTGGCCTCAGCCCATTGATCCAGCCTGTCCCGATCCCTCTGTAGTGCCATCCTGCCCTTGGGCAGATCAGCGCTCCCACCCAACTTGGTGTCATCTGCAAACTGACTGAGGGTGCACTCGGTCCCCTCATTAGCAAAGATACTGAGCCAAACTGGCCCCAGTGAGCCCTGCAGAGCAGAGGGGCAGCGTCCCCTCCCTGGCCCTGCTGCTGCCCACGCTGCTGGGGATGCAGCCCAGGATTCGGGGGCCTTTCCGGGCTGTGAGCGCACATTGCTGGGTCACGCCGAACATCTCAGCAACGAACACCCCCACGTCCCTCTCCTCAGGGCCGCTCTCAAACGAAATATAATGAAACGCCTAATCAATTCGGAAACCTTCAAGTACTTTAATCCAGGTTTTTAGCTGAGGGCTGTCGTAACTTTACATTTTCCAAATCCGCAATGGTACCTCATAGTTAGTTATTCATGAGCACATGCTTCTGGAAATCATGACTAACCCAGCAGGCTCATGCCCAGTGAAAACATCATCGCTGAGGACAAGCCAACTTCCAGACTTGCAATAAAGTGCCCTTTCGCTTGAGATTGCTATCTGTAATGTGCACAGGCAGATCCTTACCTTAAATGAACTAATGGATGTACTCGACGTGTTGGTGTCCAAATGATGTTACAGGATGTGTCAGCAGTACAGAAGTAGGATCATAAGGAAGAAGAGACTAAAAATAGCTCGATTGGGAATAAAACAGCTCTACAGCACTGGGAAGGATATTAAAGTCCAATTCTCTATTATAGGCTGTTTTCAGGTCAGCAGAAAGCAGGATGTCTTCTGTTTGCTTCACCTTGCTCTGGAACACGCAGTACTGGCCAGAACCTTAAATAAGATGTTGCAATTAGTGCGAAGCTGTGTCCCATTTTTCCTGGTATTTCTGCTGGTTCTGCGGGACAGGACGTCATGGCGGGTGGGATAAGACCTGACATCAGCATCACTGACAAGCAGACCATCAGGCCACTGCAGCAAGGATAACACGTGGCTGTCGCTTTGCGCAAGGATGGGATGGGATTAGGTAGTATGGGCAAGAAGTGCTGTAACTCAGTTATTCCGTGTCTTTCCATAGTTCCAAATGAAGATGAAATTGCCACCAGTGGACAGCACTGTGATTCATACAGTACTCAAAAGCATTAGCATTAGAAGCGCTTTTTGCGTTTTTCTTAAGGAACACTCTTGCCTCCCGCTGCTAACAGCTAATAAATGTTTGCATACCAGAGAAATTCCAGACGGGTGAGAGAAAGTTAACCTTCTGCCAATGTTCAAATAAGGCAAGTAGGATAACTACCATCATTATTAGAAACTTTATCTTGGTGTAAAGCATGCTGAGGGAAAAAGTGATTACAAAGTACAGATGATGAATCCGTTTTATCTTGGGAAGATAAAGGCACCTCTTCAGAGAAATAAACTGGTGTAAACAGGCATGGGCAAAACAGGTCTATCTCAAACGTATCAAAAATCTGAAAAAATGATTAAGTTTCAACTGCTCAGAAATGTCCTCACTTAGGCTGAACGTCTTGCAGGGCAAGCATTTCAAATAAGAGCCTGTGCTTCCTGTATGGGCGTAAATAAAGCACAAGCCTAAAATATGATAAATTATTAATTAAATTACCAATCAAAATATAAAGTAGTTAACAGCTACTAGCCTATCATCTTAGACTATCCCAGTGGGATTTTTTTTTTTTTTTTAGTGGAGCTTATGCATCGACTACCACCCCTTTTCAGAATGCTCAGAATGTCAGTTTAGTCCTATTCCATTCGTCTGTACTGAGGCATCATTAGCAGAAGAGACTTGCTTATAACTGCAATAAAACCAGCTGAAGGAAGAAGTCATTAGTGTCCTTGTGTAGCCACTTATGACCACAAAGAGCAGATGCAACCAAAACCCCCAGCTGACTTAACAACGCTCCATCATTTCTATACTTCATGTGAAGTAACTGCACAGGGTACGTGATCAGCGAGATCCAAGTCCAGGTTGTGCTAGCACACCAAGATCTTTATCTTGCACCTGCCAGCTGATCAAGCTGAATTCCTTCATTGCAGTCATGCTGCAGCACGGAGAACACACCAAAGCAATCTAACAACTGCCATGACTATTTACCTGCTGGGCTTCCCCACCGCTCAGGAAATCTTTGAACACTATCAGGTAGGTGCACTTTATGTGTAATGGTGGAAAAACCTGACCGCAAAGCTCTTTGCTAAAACAGACTTTGGGAGCCAAGCGGCTGCATCTGTGTGCCCCATCAAGTAACTCCTATTATTGCTCTAGAAGCTAACGCTGAATGATACCAAACTTTTCACTGCCGGCTTCAGAGAAATCCTCCCTCATTTTTTGTGGACATCAGATCATGCTCATACTTACGCTGATGCATCTTTCTGGCTGAAAGACTCTCCCGCTCTTCAGAACCTGTGATTCTGAAGTAAAACATTTCCTTTAATTTAAGACCTCCTGCTGATATATGCCACAAAGCAGCCTTTGTGTCTAGAAACTTCTGAGAACACCTATGGCCTCGAGCTCAAAACTGTTTTTCCTCCTTGGTCTCCTAGGTAATAGGGAGAGGAAGAGATCTGAGATTATGTGGAAAGCTTGGAAAACCCCTGGTGTGCCATTAAAAAGACATTTCAAGTTACTTGACTAAAGAGTTTTGTCTCTCAGCAAGGCACGTTTGTCCAGCCGTCACTGTTTTACATCTTCAGTTTAATTGTTTGCACCAACCCTGCCAACCAAAACAAGAACCAGGACTGCAAAGACACCTTGAAAACACTTGGGCTTTCAGAGATGGCCGGGTGAGAGAGATTTCCCTTATAGTCAACAGCCACTGCATGTCCAAGACTTTTGCATGCTTGGAACTCTCATCCCTACATCACAAGCAGCACCTAGAGAAAGAGCCACTTCTTACAGTAGGCGAGTGATCACCAAGGGAGCCTCTACATTCACAGAGCGCGTAAGAACCCTGAGGTGGGTCACCAGATCTAAAGGAGCCCAAGGAAATCTCTGGTGTCTCAGATCTACTGCAGTTTAATTCTGCTGGGATAGGGCACAGACATTGGCACCATTCAAATTCAGGCTCAGGTACTGTGTTACACCACCTGCTCTAACAAGAGCAGGTAATTGAAAGGGATTTGATACCTTACATGAAAGTTTGCCTAGTTTTCTCCTATCTTAGCGTTACTGAGAAGTAAGATTCTGTTTTCCAGTGCGCAATTATTTCCACTGACTCCATGTGCTTAATGACACAGTCCAGCTGCCCTCACACTTTGACCCAAACATGAGGGGATGAAATCTCTCAAAAAAAAAAAAAATCTGCAGTGAGTTACATGCAGAAAATTTATCAGAAAGTTCTTTGACGGATGCTAAATGACACCTCTTTAAACAAATAACAGTGTCCAACTTGCTCAAGCAGAGCTTGCATAATGTTCCCCAGCACAGAACGGTCACCACTGCCATGAGTATCTAAAACACGTGAAGAACAACACCCACTGCCAAAACACTCTGAAGTACATATGAAAAAACATTTCGGTGAAATGTGACGTATCAGCAAAATTACTAGCTGGGTAAGCTACGTAAGAAGTGAGCACTATCTGAAGCAGAGAGCTGCCTTTCTGTTCTTTCTTGTTTTTCTCAAAAAACTAGAGGGCCAAGTACCACTGTTTCCAAACATCATTTGTTCCAGGAGCAGAAGTTCAAAGAATTAGGAAGCTTTATTGCATACCGATTTCTCCCTGCCTAGAGGTTCAGTTGTCAGTCTAGAATGATCACAGAGGGCCTCAATTCATTCCAGTTACAGAAGATACCAATTATTCTTACAATTATAGAGAATGCACAACAGAGAGACTGGCAGTAAAAGCGAGGCAGTGATTCTGGAGTTCATGTCCCATTAAGAATATCCATTTTAAACACTGTACCATTGTGCAATTTGTGGCTTCCATATCTGCATTTACCACAGGTAAAAGTTACAAATCAACATGCCGACTGAAAATTGTGTTATAATCAACATTGTCTCTCCCCGTTATACAAACGGCAGCATAACAGGGCCAGTAACAGCACCTACAGCAACCATGGGGCTGGAACAGCAAGGTGTCTTCTCAGTTAGAAGGGACAACCATTCCCCAGGCTCTCCCTCCCCTTCCATGTTCACCTACACAGTTCCTTCAGGAGTTCCTTCATGTCACTGGCCTCTAGTCTGGCAGACTAACAAATCATGAATCACAAAGTAATACAGTAGAAAATTAAGTCCTTTGCATCTGCAACAATGTGTAGGTTCCCACTTGGTCTATGCTCTCAGGCCAATGACTTAATACTTAATTTAAGAGATTCCCACCCCCCACCCAGTTGGAATCCTTTGCTCAAGTTTTTTAGACAGAGAAAGAGAATGTTTGTCTCCAAACACAGGAAAGAATCAGGTGTAATAGGAATCCAGTGGACCACCTTCTTTAAAAAGAACACAAAACTGTGTGGAAAAGACTGTCCATTCCTTGGCTGACTTGGAATTTCCTACGTGATGTCCTTCTTTCTTGGGGGCCGGTGAATATTCCTCACCACACACTTCACCATCCATTCAATTCCCTCGTTCACTCCTTTGCTGAGGAAATAAATAAGTAGACAAGATTAAAAAAAACCAGCACCACCACAACCACAACAACCAACCAAGAACAAAAACACGGCTCACGTAGTTCCTAACTGAGCCCTTACAAGAGCAAGCAAAGGGTTCTTGCTCTTGAAGGGTTGCCCCACAGTTATTTACTGGCATGTTAGTTTATCATACACACAAACAATGGGGAACTGACTTCTTTTAACTCGCTATATAAACCCCATCCTTTATTTTTCTGGTGTGTGTGAAAACTCTACATCCAATTTAGTTAGTCATCAGCTCTGGGGAAACTTTGGGATGAACAAGTATCAAACCACCTGACAGTCAGCTGGTTTGAGGTTATTTTGCTACAAGCCTCAGGCTACTTGTCTCAGATCTTCCAATCCTGGCTCCAGCTTTCTGTAACCACCAAGCAAGTCACCAGCTCCCTGGTCTGCACAGCTTCCCAACCAGGACTTCCACAATTTTGTTTTTCTCAGTGCAAACTCAAACTAAAATTTTGCAAGGAAATTCCACACAGATTAAAACTAGAAGTGTTTGTACAAACCCCGCAACAATTGAAAAGGTTGCATTTCATAAGATTGTTATCTAATACTTCTCTTCGAGTCAGTGCTTAACCATTGTTCTTGTGGCCATTCATCTACTTAATGGCATCTGATTCTTAGCAATGCAGACAACAGATTTTTCTCATGCTTTAAGAAGCTTTTCTTATCCTTTGCAGTAGCTCGCATAATAATAGAGCTTTCTTGCTAGATAAAAAAAGAAACAGAAGAACTCTCAAAGCTCTGGCTTCAGTACAGGCAATAATTCAGGCAGGAGTACTTCTAGTCGTCTGGAACAGTACTTTTGACTTTTGCCAAATAGCAGCTTTCACTCCAAGAACTGAAAGTGTAACCAAAGTATTGCAAGACTTCATGTACAACAATGATGCCAAGAGACCAAGAATCTAGTGAGTTGGTCAAGGTCGTGGCATGCAGCTGGGTAGGCCTGAAGAAGAATCAGTCTCCCAAATTCTGGTCTATTGTAGTCATTGTATCTTCAACCACAGACGTCCTCAGTGTAAGAATGCTCTTGGAGTTTATTGCATTAACTACATAACAAAGCTTATCTGCATGCCAAGAAATACAAAAGCAAGAGCATAATTAAACCGTCAACAGTGAGATGCCACTCATTTCTCTGGCAGTGTCATAAATAGCTGTATTTTCAACTGACTTCTTACATAAAAGCCAGGAGGCTGCAGCAAGCCAACGACTGCAAAGATTACTGTGTACAGAGAAGGGATAATAAAAAGACAAGAATCAACAGCTCCGTGTGCCTCCAAGTCCCGTTGCTGTCACTAGTAGTACATTTCCATTGTATTTCATAGGCAGGATTTGCAGATGAAGTTACTGACCTGGTGCAAGTCCAAAGTTCACAAACAAGTATCTGTCACTGCTGGGAAGGAAGCACAGCTCCTTTTATTATTATTAAATCCTATAGCACTGCTCCGCTCCTGTGACACCCTGCAGCTGTTCTGTTAACCACACCACCATCCAGTCTCATACTTACCCAGTGAGAGCAGAGCAGGCCTGCGTCAGGCAGTCTCTCTTCCCAATTTTGTTAATGCAGTCACTAAATGCTGTCTTGATGTCAGGTATTGACAGGCAAGTCTGCAAGGGAAACCAAAGAGCTTGCTTTCTATGCTACGCGGGATGGTGACCTTCTTCCATAATTAATCCTACCACATCCACAGTCCTGCTTCAGTCAGGATGGCACAATGCTGTCAGGTTAAAACCCCTCACCCACTAACGCAGCAAATTCAATCATCACACGCAAGTTCCGCCTACCAGGACACTACAAGAGCTTATCTATTCACAGAGCGTTCCGAAATGTGTACCTGCCAGAATCCCAGACAAATCAGCAGCTGACTCTGCCAATAGCTGGGATCGTGTCTCCCTACATGCACACTCTCAGAAAATGGCTTGGACATGATTTTCCCCAAGTTCTGAGCATGTTCCTTGAAGTTAAAGGCATGACTGCCCTGACCTCGTTTGTCTGCGTTTTGCACGGAGAACATGCTGACAGCACGAAACGCAGCGCGTTTTTCTGATACCTGATATCACTCTGTTCTTGATCACCATCAGCTCTCGCACTTCTGTGAGGTTGCTAGGAGATTGCTGGGATGTAGTTTTAAAATAAACAAAGGCATGCTCGCCCCCCCTCTCCCTCCCAATTAAACCAGTGGATTACTTTCCTGACATAAATCACAGTGTTACCACAAAAACTTTATTCTTCGAGTTAAAAACGCAACAAAAGCAAACCTGCCTTGCTGAAGGCTAGACTTGCATCTTCCTCCCTGAACACAGGAAGCAAGAAAAATCACCATCCTTTAAATCCTTTTCTTGTCTCAGGGCTCACTTTTTCCTCAGAAGCCTTGGACAAGCCAGTTAAGCACTTTAAGCTGGTCACAACCCCACCTTTCTTCCTCTTTCTGCAGATATCCGTATCAAATACGTGTTTTGGGCAAGCGTTTAATCAAATGCCAAACCGGACCCTTGTGAGTCCTGAGGATTAGCCCAAGTGGGTGCACAATTTCTAAAAACAGACCACCTGCAAACAGAAATTCAGTCTTCTACAAGGCCAGGCCTTAACTTAGCAAAAAGATGGAAATGAATGATACCAGCTATCCACTTTGCAAAATACTGCTTCAGGAAAATTAAATACAGGAAGCTACTGCAGGGATGACCACGTGACAGATAAGCAGGTTTCCGTGCTTAAAAAATAAGGGTTCTTAAGAAATGGCTTGAGAAGAGTTTAACGACACCCAATTCATCCAGTGCCCTTGAATCCAGACTTGTGATTTTCCACTGCGAATGGCCTAGAATCCATGAGTTGTGCAACTTTTGATGACTGCACTTTCTCATGACCTAAGCTGCATTTCAAACTTGCAGTTTCAATCACAGAGCTGGAAATCGTATCCAGAAATGCTATTTAATTAGATTCAAAGAATGGTTAGAGTTGGAAGGGACCTTAAAGATCACCTAGTTCCAACCCCCTGCCCTGGGCAGGGACACCTCCCACTAGACCAGGTTGCTCCAAGCCCCGTCCAACCTGGCCTTGAACCTCCAGGGATGGGGCAGCCACAGCTTCTCTAGGCATCCTGGGCCAGGGCCTCACCACCCTCACAGGAAAGAATTTCTTCCCAAGACACAATCTAAATCTCCCCTCTTTCAGTTTAAACACATTACCCTTTGTCCTGTCACTACACTCCCTGATCCAGAGTCCCTCCCCAGCTTTCCCAGAGCCCCTTTAGGTGCTGGAAGGGGCTCTAAGGTGCTTCAGCCCTCTGATCATTTCATGGCCTCCTCTGGACTCACTCCAACACGTCCATATCCTTCTTGGGGGCCCCAGAGCTGGATGCAGTATTCCAGGTGGGGTGTCACCAGAGTGGAGTAGAGGGGCAGAATCGCCTCCCTCACCATGCTGGCCACGCTTCTTTAGATGCAGCCCACGATGCGGTTGGCTTTCTTGGCTGCGAGCACAGTGCCCAGCTTGTGTTGAGTTCCTCATCCACCACTACCCTCAAGTCCTTCTTCTCAAGGCTGATCTCAATCCATTCTCCTCCCAGCCCGTATTTGTGCTTGGGATTGCCCCGACCCACGTGCAGGACCTTGCACTTGGCCTTGTTGAATGCCATGAGGTTGGCATGGGCCCATCTCTCAGGCCTGTCAAGGTCTCCCTGGATGGCATCCCTTCCCTCCAGCATGTTGACCACACAACACAGCTTCATGTCATCAGCAAACTTGCTGAGGGTGCACTTAGTCCCAACATCCACGGCGCCGACGAAGATGTTAAACAGCACCAGTCCCAGCACTCATCCCTGAGGAACGACACTTGTCACTGGTCACCACCTGGACGTTAAGCCGTTGACCACAACTCTTTCTGCGCCATCATCCAGCCAATTCCTTATCCACTGAGTGGCCCATCTGTCACATCCATGTCTCTCCAATTTAGAGACAAGGACATCGTGCAGGACAGTGTCAAATATCTTGCACAAACCAAGTAGATGGCGTCAGTTACTCTTCCCTTATCCACCAACACTGTAATGCCGTAGCAGAAGGCCACCAAACTTGTCAGGCACGATTTGCCTTCAGTGAAGCCGTGTTGGCTGTCACCAGTCTCTTCCTTGTCTTCCATGTGACTCAATATAGTTTCCAGGAGGATCTGCTCCATGATTTTGCCAGGCACAGAGGTGAGACCAGCCTGTAGTTCCCCAGCTCTTTCTTTTTTCCCTTTTTAAAAATGGGGGTTATGTTTCCCCTTTACCAGTCACCAGGAACTTCACCAGGTGGCCATGATGGCTCAAATATGATGGATAGTGGCTTCGCAATTTCATCCGCCAATTCCCTCAGGACCCGCAGATGCATCTCATCAGGTCCCATGGACTTGTGCACCTTCAGGTTCCTCAGATGGTCTCAAACCTGGTCTTCTCCTACCATGGACCATTCCTCATTCTCCTGGTCCCTGCCTTTGCCTTCTGTGACTTGGGCAGTGTGGACAGGGCACTTGCTAGTGAACACTGAGGCAAAAAAGTCCTTCAGCACCTCAGTCTTCTCCATATCCTGGGTGACTAGGTCTCCCGTTTCCTTCTGGAGAGGGCCCACATTTTCCTCAGTCTTCCTTGCACCAACATACCTACAGAAGCTATTCTTGTCACCCTTGATGTCTCTGGCCAGATGTAACTCTATTTGGGTTTTAGCTTTCCTAACCTGACCCCTGGCTGCTCAGACAATTTCTCTGTATTCCTCCCAGGCTACCTGACTTTGCTTCCACCCTCCGTAGGCTTAATTTTTGAGTTTGTCCAGAAGCTCCTCGTTCATCCATACACTTCATTGCGCCAAAGCCCTTACAACTTACTTCAGGATTTCTGCCAAATGAGAAGTCCGCAATTCAGAAACACAAGCTGTCATCCACAGGATAAATAATTCAATAATTTAAAAAAAAATCCTAACTTTAGAGGGAGTCAGACTGGACCTGGGAGTTGCAACGCATACCAGTAGGTCTGGAAGATGGGCAAGAGATTACTACCAAACAGTCATTCCCTACAAGTTTGTAAAAAATGGTATTTTAGTTTTGGTATGACGTTCTCTGCCAAATAAGAAAAGCAAGTGCAACTGCCTCTTGATTTAAGCCAAAGCTGTAGACGAGTCAATCACCCAATAACTGGAAAGGAGGAAAAGCTGCATTACAGTAATCTGTACTATTTTTCACGTCATTACTCTTTTTTCAGTAAATGAGACTTGGCAACAGAAAGGTTAAATTCCAAGGCAGTTGAAACCGAGCAAGAGTTTCTTGAAATATACTTCAAGCTTATCACCGTTTAATATCATAGTATAACAAATTCTCCTTTTCTGAATGATGATATATTTTAAATATTTTAAAAATAAATCAGAGATAAATTGTTCAAGGTAAGCAATAACAGTACAGAGCACAGTCTTGCTGTCCTTTATTTCTACTTGCACAAGCCTGTGCAAAGCAATCAGGCAACAGACTTCCCAAAAACCACCAGCAAACCAGTACGCCTGCACATACCCAGAGGCACACAAAATCCACCTCCTTCCTCTTGTCCATCTTTCAGGCCTTTGAGAAGCCGCTGTTTCCCAGTGCAGCTTACAACTGCTGCAGCCATTTTTCCCCCCAGCTTAATCCATTATAATCACTTCCCTTTCTCACCCTCTTGTATAAACACGGTCTGCCCTAACTTCCACAAAACTGCCTATCCATTGCTCTCTGTAGAAATCTGCACCAGAAAGACTTTTGCTTCTGAGGAGACTTCGCACCATTTATCTTGTTTATAGTAGGATGTCACTGCATCACAGCACTACACCTGTTTTGAGGAATGTCTTTTTCCCCTTGGGATGAAGTACCGTAACACAGCAGAGGGGACAGCAGCACTGAACTATCGGGTCAGAGAAGCCTTGTTTTAGTGCTCAAGGGGAAGCCATGAACTGGAAATATTGTCTTACGGCAGAGGATAAGTCAGATTACCCATCACTTCGACTAGGAGAATCTGAGCTCCTCACGCTCGGCAGAAAATGTCAGCTGCGGCTTCCAAGTTCCCCTCTTTTCCACCTCCCTATCTACATTACAAAATATTCGTTTACAGATGTGTATTGTTTCTCAACTGAAACCACGTAAACCAAGAGCAAACTAAGGAAGCTGGATTTGTGATCACATAAACAACGTGCAATTACAATAATAAAATCCACAGATGACCTTTCTGAAGTGATGTTATCTACCATACGTTTCAGAGGAAACTCACACGACATGACAAATCATATTTCTATCTCAACTTCCCCAAAAGAATCATCTTTTCATGAAGGCTCTTCAAGGCATAGTCAAGCCAGGACTGACCTGCCTGCATAATCAAATTCCTTTTATGAAGGGTTCAGAACAGCGTTACCCAAATTAAGACTCAGGAATGGTACACCTAGATATATATGAAGCAAGTAAGGCTCCATTTCTGGAGTCATCTGCAGAAACACATGAGTGGCTGTTTTAGGCAAAAAAAGTTGGATTGTAGAGTCTTTATCCATTTGCCAAATCCACTGCAGGAAAGACAAGGCTGCTGATATGAGGCTGCTTGGCCTCATATCAGAATAAAACCTGAGTATAGACTCTTCAGCCATCTCAAGAGTAATCGATCAGCAGAATGGAACTAAAATAGAAAAACCAGAAAAGTGGATAGCCTAAGTAAAACTATTTAATAAAAAGTTTAACCAACCTGACCTATGTTCTGTGCTATCTTTTTTTTTTTTTTTACAAGCTTATTTTAAATCAAAATTTAAGCTTGTTTAAATTAAAACAAGCTTATTTAAATTAAAACTAATTTTACAGGGAAGCTGTGGTATTTCTTAAGTTGGAAATTAGAATGGCTGTCACGCAGAAGGCCTATTTTCTAACATCTGTGTGGAAAATAGATAACACTATGAGTCTTCAAATATATGTTGCTACTCACCATGGCTCCTCTCATTTTCCAAAGACACAAGGAGGCTTTCCAACATTCTGAAGACTTCAAATTAACTTTCCAAAATTTATCTTAAGATTAGGAAGGCCAAAGATATCCTCCCAAAGATATCATACAACACAGGATTATTTTCGTGTGCTATTTTTTCAGCTCAGTTTTCCCAGTATTTTTAATAGTGTTGTAAAATAAGCCATTCTATTGTCAAGTTTTAACGGTTCATTGTACACCTCAGAAACACATAGCTTTTATAAACCTTTAAACAGCTGAATTCACATCAAAACAACAAACATAAATTCCTACTTTGCAGCCTTTTCTGCAGTAAACAGCAGGTAAGCAAAACTGCCTAATATTTTCAAAAGTGGCATTCTGACTTCAAAGGGAATCCACGTGAATTGTAATATATTCAACATTTAATTCCCTTACAAAGCAATTATTTCTTTAAAAGCGAAACAAACTCCCTCCCACAACACACATTTGACCCAGTCTTAATTACAAAATGATCCAGTTTTGAAAGCCCTGCTAAACACAGCGCATTCTCTTGGTACAAAAAAAATACTTATACAGTATTGTCACCATATTAGAACTGGTATTTTGTGGTCTATGACTCTATTTCATCTCCTGACACAGCCAAACACCACTCTTGTTTGGCAGCGCTGAGCAGATGCAATTTACCCTAGGGTACTGGTGCCTATTAACAGCAGAATTCCTTTCTGCAAGGAATTCAGCATCAAGGCCAAAAAATTCTTACACTTTATGTAATTTCAGTCATTGAGTCAGAACTTCTATTAATTTATTGTGAGGAATGTGAACTTTAAACAAAAATAAATCTATATCAGATGTACTACTTCTGATACATTTCACAAGTCTTCTGCTGGCCTTTAAAGATGTAATCATCATGGATTATCTTTCATCTGCAAATACCAACAACGTTAAGACACCACTTATCCTCCCATATCATGATCCACGTTAACGACAGAGGAATGCTGGCAGACAGTTCCCCACTACAATTATACGTCTGGGGATCCACAGCAGAAAAATCTCTACCAACAACAGTCCTGTATTGTTTCTCCAGATGTCTACAGTTCTGCTAGACCAGTGGAAGAGAAACAGGCCTTCCAGTTTCCTAAACCTTGCTTAACAGAGCCTGAAAAATAAGCCATAGTCTCTTTAATGTTTTATTAATAGCGTTGATGTCTCTCTGCTCTACGTCCATACCCAAGATCATACACTAGGAATAAACTGTTGAATATACAATTTAGGTATTTCTTAAAAACAGGTATACCTCCGGTTGGTAGCTTTCCTAATCTCTTGTCACAGTTCTACAGCTGCATAAGGCACTGAATCCGTGGGCTGCTCTTGGACCCTCCAGAAGGGGCAAGGAGTCATTCAGAGTTTTTATCTTGCAACCCTGTTCCAAATGCCTCTTTCTAGACAAATAAAAAAGTCCACTTGTTCCATCATTTTTCTTTAGTCTGGCTAGGGTGCCAAAAGAGCTGGCTTCCGCAGTATGCCCATAATGAAAGATGCATATACAGCCACAAGGAAAACTGGCACAGCTTTCCAGGCTACTGCATACGGTTAAATTCTCAACAGCTGAAGGCAAGAGTGCAGACTGCTCCCTGCTGTAAAGCTGTAGTGTTGCGTGGAAATATGAGAGTTAATATTCTGGTTTCCACACAGAAAAGACAAGTCCATTTCTGCACATACCAGGCCTCACAGCCAGGACTGAAAATCTGGAGTTCTATCTCTTAATCTCATGCTGTCTTTAAAGTGGAACTACATTTCTTTTATTTCTGTGACTAGAGAATCTTATGATCATTCAGAAAAAAAACCACAACAAAAACCAACTTTGTGTTGTACATGTGAAGTTCCACCAAATCCTCCCTTAAAGCCAAAGCGATTTCTATCTAGGTCCCAGGTATTTCTCTCAAGTATATAACTCTCACTGAGGTAGGTGTAAAGTCCAGGGGAAGAAGCTGGGAAGTATCAGTCTATGAAACAGACACTGACCACAGCTGCCAGGGCTTGTACTCCAAATTCTACTGAAAGTCTCTGGCTCCATCTAGAGATCAATCACTCGAACTGCAGTACTGGAATTCCATGGAATTACATGTAGAAAGGAGGAGGAAAACACAGAAAATACCACGACCACTTTAGGCACTCTCTTTCCTTTCTTCTGTGCCAGAGGAGATGAAGACTGCCCTGGATGCACTACCTGAACAGTCACATTGTAGTGCCCACTAACTTGACAAACACAAAACAAGAGTTTTGCAATTCTGGACATCATAGAATCATAAAATGGTTAGAGCTGGAAAGGGCCTTAAAGCTCACCTAATTCCAACCCCCTGCCCTGGGCAGGGACACTTCCCACTAGACCAGGTTGCTCCAAGCCCCGTCCAACCTGGCCTTGAACCTCCAGGGATGGGGCAGCCACAGCTTCTCTGGGCAACCTGGGTCAGGGGCTCACCACCCTCACAGCAAAGAATTTCTTCCCAGTATCTCATCTAAACCCCGCCTCTTTCAGTTTAAACGCATTACCCCTTGTCCTGTCACTACACTCCCTGATCCAGAGTCCCTCCCCAGCTTTCCTGGAGCCCCTTTAGGGACTGGAAGGGGCTGGAAGGTCTCCCCGGAGCCTTCTCTTCTCCAGGCTGGACACCCCCAACTCTCCCAGCCTGTCCCCACAGCAGAGGGGCTCCAGCCCTCGGATTATCTTGGTGGCCTCCCCTGGACTCCCTCCAACAGATCCATGTCCTTCTGATGCTGGAGGCCCCAGAGCTGAACACAGTATTCCAGGTGGGGTCTCACCAGAGCGGAGGGGCAGAATCCCCTCCCTGGCCCTGCTGCTGCCCACGCTGCTGGGGATGCAGCCCAGGATGCAGGTGGCTTTCTGGGCTGTGAGCGCACATCGCCAGCTCACATTGAATGTCTCATCAACCAACACCCACAAGTTTTCTCATGCTACAAAGATTTTAAACTATACTATCAAGAAAAAGCATTCCTTGCCCTTCACTGATGTCATTGGTGGAATCCTCTAGAACAAACAGAATGTTTAAGTGAACAGATCTTATCTCGTTATGGAAAAAGGATGACATTGCTTCACATACATTTGCTATGCTGTTCCCAGGTCACAGCAGAGCAGCATAAACAAAGTGCACTAAACATCTTTTTGCTGAATAAACAGGAAAAAACAGCATCAAGATAGCAAGTCACGGTACGAGGAAGACCCACCACAGCCATGTAGTCTGTTCTGTTCACGTGAAACATTCAGAACCGCTGAGATGGACATGCCTGTAAGTAAGCTCGCTTATGCCACTGGAAAACAGTTGGAGGAGAAGGGAAGAAAATAAAACTAAATTCAAAGCAACTGTTTCCAGCAGCAGGAAAGTGCCATAGGATCAGTCCAGGAATGTGAAATGTACTTAACATGAAGCAGAGCTCACCTTTCCAAGGCTCACTTAAGAAGTAAATCTGTAATTGCCTTACCTCTACGTCTTGCTTGTTAGCTAACACCAGAATGGGAACTCCTTCCAGAGCTTCGCTGGTAATCATCTTCTCTATAAAGCACAGAAACAAAACCAGAGGTTTAACTAGTTCTGGAAGATAAAGTTGTGCAAATGCCTGACAGACTACCTGGACAAAGGGACGAAGCAAGACACTGCTTCTTCCATTATAGCTTAATTTGATCCAGCCTTTCTGGCCACACAGTTTACTTCCAGGGCACAGGAACAGATATTATAGTAATGAGAGAACTGCGCCACAATACATCATGAAATCACAGTACAGGTAAAACACAATATACTCACCAAAAGCTCTTTTAGATTCTGAGAGCCTCTCTTCATCAGTGGAGTCAATAACATAGATCACTCCATGAGATTCAGCATAATACTGAAAGGATAATACAGATATTAGTGTTTCCATCCACTAGGACCATTTGTTCCTCTTCCATGTGTATCAAAATTTTACCAAATTATAAAAAAAATAAGAATCAGGAAGAGATTAACCAGTTAGTTATCTGTTTCCATAGCGTATGTCTAGAGAGAAGAATGGTAGCACACAAAAGGCATTGCCTATTCCATTTGCAAGTCTTCTGAACGCAGCAGGTGAAAAAGCTTATCCATCCCCAAAAAAGTTCATCTCCACCTGCACAACCTTCAGTAAGGGTTGGTAATTACCATCTCTAAATGCGAATATTAAGCATTATCTTCACTAATTTTGCACAGATATAGTTGAATCTCTGGAAAAGCGTTTGCGCTAAATACTATGGTTACCAATAAGCCTGTATGATTACTAAATGATCCCACGGCTTCAGTACTAAAAGAGACAAAAACATTTCTAAAAGAAAAAAAAAAATATGTCTACAACCTTGTCCCACAGAGACTGCAGTTCCTCCTGTCCACCAAGATCCCAGAACATTAGCCGAGTCTTGCCAACATCAATAGTACCAACTAGAGGCAAAGAAGAAAAAACAATCCAATGAAAACTAAAGGTGTTCTCTAAAGCGCAAACACCTGCACAGCCCCCTAAGAAATCTGGGGTAGAACAGTCTTATAGAGGAAGAAATCGCATAGAGTGGCCACTTTCAACAACAGAACAATACCTTCGCAAAGAGGGACCAGTAATATCAGACAGAGTCATATCAGTGCAAATAATATCAGAACGAGGGCAATGAATGAACTCCAGTGCAATTAAGCTTAACCTCTGAGCACAGCGCTGAAATGGGATACTTGTTTTTTCAAGACCTGAGGTTTGTTTTCCCTCCTAAGCTGAGCAAGCCTATTTTATTCTCTTACAAAAAGACACGGGGAATTTGGAGATACGATCACCACTTCCAGGAACTATTTTGTCCTTGTCAATTCTTAAATATTTCAAACAAGAGCCAGCTGTTGTTTAATCATACAGGTAAGCTGAGAAAATTCCAAACGGATTTACTTACTGTTTAAGCCTACAGTGGTTGTGATTTTGGACAAACTCATCCCTTTGTAGTTCTTGTTAAATCGAGTTTTAGTTTGTTCAAGGAAGGTCTGAAAAGGAACAAGAAAAAGTATTGACTCCCAAATATTTTACTGGCTGGGGTAATCCTAACCCAAACCTGCCTTTTCCTTTCTGCAGGATCCTGCTCCAACAGATACTGCCCTACCTAACCTTGGAACAAACCACTCTTCTCGTTCCCTATTTTAGCAAGGAAAGAAGGGATTACAGGTGGTTACAGGATTACCAAAGCCTCAGCTACATCCCTGAAAGCTTATGCTAAATTTAAGTAGGAGGGAAAAATCGGTTCTTTGGTGTCACATCACTAAAACAACTCACAATACAGCTGAGGAAATATTGACCTGTCTGTTGGAAGTTTTATCTTTCGAGGATGTTTAGAATTGCGTGTGCCCTTCACGCAATTGGTAATCAACAGCACTTACGGTTTTACCAGCATTGTCCAAACCAAGGATCAAGATGCAGTACTCATCCCTCTGGAACATGTATTTATAGAGTCCAGACAGCAGAGTATACATCCTGCTCCTGCAACAAGCACCAGGAAATTATTAACAAACAGGTCGTTTCCAAAAGTCTCTCATTTCACAACGTAAGTTCCTCCCAACACCAGATAAATAAGTGACGTTATTCTTTTATCAGTTACTCTCATATTTAGGCAATCCCAGGACAAATCACAGATCCAAGAGAGATCATGCAAATAGCT
This sequence comes from Chionis minor, assembly GCA_013398295.1. Taxonomy (NCBI): domain Eukaryota; kingdom Metazoa; phylum Chordata; class Aves; order Charadriiformes; family Chionidae; genus Chionis; species Chionis minor. The sequence goes on from VZSF01011133.1 coordinate 123,199, forward strand.
CAAAATCAAATTTTCAAATGCATACAAGTGAGGGATTATCTTCCAAAGAGCTTAAGCTCTGTTTCAGCACATAGTGCCCAGCATCCACTGCAAACTGAACCCTCAATTGCAAACTACACTGTCTGCTCTGGGGCTTAAAGGAGAGCCAAAGAAGAACTTGAATGTGGTTTATGGTACATGTAAGACCCACACAAAATGAAGCCAACTTCATACAAATACACAGAATAGGTATTTCGAGCAAGAATGTACAGGCCAGTCCCTCCCTCCTTGTTCCTGATCCCATTTTATAGGATTTTTAAGGGTCGAACTGGGTGCAGCTTAAAGGCACATAAAAACCTCACTTATGTTAATTTAAGCCTTATGCAGCACCAACCTTCTGTTACAGTACGCACTATACAAGTAATTTGTCATCTCACAATGCCACGAAGACAAGACAGGTAAGTTAAGGAACCAAAAGCACAAGAATCAGGCAAAGCCACGCCGACAGCTGCAGAAGCCCACACGTGTTTTATTGTTGGATTTGCACAAACAAGGCAGAGAAGAGTCGCTGAAGCGCAGGAAGCGTTGGTACCAAGCGCTACAGCCGACTCACAGAGCACGGCAACAACTCTTCGTTTAGACACAGACAAAGAGAACCTCAAGGCAAACACTTTGAGAAGCGACTGTCCTTGAGCAAGTGTGCAGATAAATAATCACTGTGAAGCAAAACAACACTGCCAAAAGGGAAAAAAAAACCCAAAACCAACCAACCAAACAAACCCAAAAACCCCACCAAACCAAACAAACTTTCTAGAGTAGCGGTAAGGGATTTCTCGGGCTGGGGCACAGCCAGCCGGGGACCGGGCACCTCAGGGCGCAGGGGCTTCACCCCCAGCGAGCGGGGACCCTTCACCTCCAGCCGTGCAAGGGGCGCAGGCCCAGCCGCCCCCGGGACGGCAGCGAGGCCACGGGCCAGGGACAAACCGGCCCGGCCCCGCCTCCTTTTCGGGCCGACGAACGATCCGGGCCGCGCCCGACCACCAGCCCGCTCCCCCTGGGCCCGGGAGACCTTCCCCTGCCGCAGCCTAACGGGGGAAAACCGACCCTCCCCGCCATTTCCCCCTCACGGGCCCGGGGACGGCTCCTGGGCCGGGCCGGCGGCGCCTCGCAGGCGCCTCGCAGGCCCACCCCAAGCCCCGCCGCGCCCCGCGAGCTCCCGCCGCAGCTCTTGCCGGCCCCCGAGCGCGGAAAGCGGCGGCGGACAGAGCCCGAAGACCCACGACCCCTCACCGGGTACCGGAGACACCTCCCGTCACGCAGCGCCCCGACGAGCCCCCTCGGCCCCGGCCGCCGGCGCCGTCCCTCGCGCGGCACTCTGGGAAATGTAGTTCTCGCGCCGCCGCGGGGGCGGGTCGTGCAGGCCCGGACGGACTACAACTCCCAGAATGCTCAGCGCCACAGGCCGCCAGGAGCGCATGCGCAGCAAGGGGGGGGCGGGTCGCCGCTGAAGTAGCGTAAAGCGTTGGGTGGAGAAGGCGGAAATGGGCGGTGCCGGCGGGCCGGAAGTTGGCGGGGTGTCATGGCGGCGGCGCAGTAGGGGAAGGGGGAGCTGAGGGGTGAGCGGGGCAGCCCAGCCCAGGCCGGGTCGGATCGGGGGTTACCGCCGGCCCCGTGGCGGAGGGGTCGCGCTGCGAGAGCCCAGGCTGCGGGGGGAGCGGTGCCGTGCGTGGGCCCGAGCGGGCGCTGTGGCGGGGGAGGGCAGGGCCCAGCCCGGCCTCCTCTGGGACTCCCTCATCGCCTTTCTCCGCCTGCAGGAGCACCGCCTGGTTACTTCCCAGGGAAGACGCGGGACGGCGGGGTAAATGGTAGCTTCAGCAGACAAGGTCTTGTTATCCAGAGCGTTGCTTATCTTAAGTAAAATCTTTGAATATGTTCTGAGTTCCCGGAGAGGAGACAGTTAAACACACCTTTATTTGGCTGATAATGGATGAAGAGAGTCTGGAAGCAGCTATTCACACCTACAATGCCCAGCTGCAGCAAGTGGAGCTGGCTTTGGGGGCAGGCCTGGACCCATCGCAGCAGTCCGACCTGATTCAGTTGCAGGAAGATTTAAAGCAGCTGATAGAACTGACTGAATCCAGCCTGGTGTCTGTTAAAAAGAGCAAACTTCTGGCTACTTTAGATCCAAATGCCGCCTCCTCTTCCTCCTCCCCAGTAGGTCTTCCGGAGCAGGAGGCCATCCCGGACAGTTCTGCCCAAGATGAGGAGTACGCTGCTTTTAAGGAAGCCATTGCTGAGCTTGGAACCGACGAGAAGCCTTCAGCTAATAACAGTGAGATATCATCAAAGAGAGATGAAGAAACTGATGACAAAAATGAATCAAAGTACAGTGAAGAGGAGGAGGAGTCTGACAGAGAGGAGGAGGAATTGAGCGGGATGAAGGTTAAAGCCCCCTACTACAGTTCTTGGGGGACCCTGGAGTACCATAATGCCATGATTGTGGGGACAGAGGACTTAGAAGATGGCAGTGCGGGGGTCAGAGTGCTTTATCTCTATCCAACTCACAAGTCTCTGAAGCCGTGCCCGTTCTTCTTGGATGACAAATGCAGATTTAAAGAGAACTGTCGGTAAAAAACAAAAAGGGGTGGGAGGGGGCTTATGTCCTTCCTGTAGCTGAAGGCCATATCCTTCAGAGAGATAAAACTCTTCTGAAAGTACCATGTTCAGCTTTTCTACCCAATGAAATGTTGCCTTTTTGTTTACATTTTTAAAATTTGCTATGGTAAGCAGTGGCATCAGTTTGTCTGTTTTCTTCAGCTAAAGCAGAGATTAAGTGGAAAATCCCATGGGAAAGTTGCAGAGGTTTTACATAATCAGTCAAGTGGCTACATTAATAACTGATTTAAGTATTTTAAAATAAAACACCAAAGCTGTTTGTCGATAGGGCTTACATTCCAGTTACCTGGAGAGGCTGTAGAGTCTCCATCTTTGGAGCTCTTCAGAACGGAGCTGGATAAGGCCTTAAGCAACCTGATCAGTCTGAAGTTGGTTGTGCTTTGAGCAGGAGGTTGGACTAGAGACCTGCGTGTCTGTGCGATCCTGTTTATCTCAAAGGATCTGTGAAATTTTTTTACTGGATGTGTCACTAACAAGGAAAGCTTAATTCTGTGCGGTGGGATGCGTTCTTTGTTACATGGTTTAAGTAATATGTTTTAAGATGAAAAGTGTGCGATTTGTGTAATTGAAATAATGCTCGATAAAACGGTGATTACTGGTGAAGGTTCATCACTGCTGACAATGTGCTTGCATTTCCTTTAAGGAGAGATGGAATTCTTATTTAAAGCCTGCTGAAATGAGGTAGAGATAATTCCTCTTCTGCCTTCCCTGGCAGGTTTTCTCATGGTCAGGTGGTCTCTGTGGAGGAGCTGCAGCCGTTTCAGGAGCCCAATCTGAGCGCGCTGGAGGTGGGCTCGGCCTGCCTGGCAAAACACAGCGACGGAATATGGTACACTGCAAAAATAACTGGTGAGTCCTGCGTGAGTGTGCTTTGCCAGGATTCTGTGTGGAAGATGAAGGCTGATGCTTAGGTGTAAAACTTGTCTATTTTGGTTAATGATAGAAAAACATTAACTATGTAGCTGCATCCCTAAACTGAAAATCTTGGCGTAGCTGAGAAAATGGTCTGAATTTTGTCAGGCTTGGGAAGGGAATAGGTTAGAAAACAGGAAGGCATTAGACAAAAAGGAGACATAAGGAGCAGGAATGTGGAAAGGAAATGACTACGTGGTGGTGAACTGCACCGAAAGGGAAGAGGTAGGTATTGCAGGAATTTGCATGCATATGAGGTTAGAATTGCAATAATCTGCTGCTGATACAGGCTTCCCCATGTCCTGGGAAGCGTGGGAGTTTATTCTGTCTTTCTGTCTTTCTTTGATGATTACTAGGTCAGAGGGGAGCGTGTCTAGCTTCTCTTTAATGCCGTTTTCAGCAGCCCATCTTTCTTCATTTTTGGAAATAAACCTTGAAGGATCAACAAAGGCATTGTGGAAATAGCTTTTCATTGCAGTGAGTGCTTCTCCTTCCCAGAAATCTAAAGTACAAGGAAATCCCAGAATTTATTTAAAAGGCATGTTCCTTGGGCCTTGCCCCTCTCCCATGTCATTCCACTGGAGCTAACTCTGTTTTGGAAAGCCCTCTGCCGCTTGCGTATTGGAGACTTCCTTGAACTCTTGTTCCTTGCTTTTCCTTCCGTAGACATCGACAGTGGTTACTACACTGTGAAGTTTGATTCCCTGCTGCTCAAGGAAGCTGTTGTGGAAGGGGACAGTGTCATTCCCCCACTGCGAAGTGAAGATGGTGCCGAATCTGCGGAGTCTGATGCAGACAGTGTTGATGATTCTGGTTATGCGAAAGGTAAGAGAGTGGGGATGGTGTGAGCAAAAGCAACTTGCCATCTAGGTCTGCCTTTCTCTGGGACCTACTGAGTTACTCTCGGGGAGCTTTCATTATAAGCGTCTCACCTCTGATAAAAGAGTAGCTGATCTCTTTGCCGAAAGGTAGAGAACAGTAATTAGCTATTATGTTACAATTGCAAACTGAAATGTTTGGTTTATGCAAATTATTTGGCTAATGATGGTTGGAGGTTTCCATGGGAACTTCTGACACATGGAAGAAGAGGGTGTGATGCTTTAGAGCTGAGTTCCAAGCCCTGAGTCTGTTTCTTAGGCTGGCTGAGTTGAGCTAATAAGTGAATCAAGAGACTTCCTCATCTCTGGGAGCTCCGTGACACACACGAGTACGAGATCCCAGTAATTGTGAGTGTTTGGTCCTTCCAGTGCCTCAATGAGGCTGCAGGAACAGCCGTGCCCTCTTTTACTATTGAAAGCTGACGGAGGGAGAGCCCAAGGGACTTCTTTGAGGTTGCACGGACAGCGCTGTCCCTGTGCTGGTGCCGCAGTTACGTCACAGGGACAAAGTTGTGTCCTAGAGCTCTTTACATTTAGCCTAATAGAGATGATTGGATCCTAATAACACAAAATTAGCATTGTGGCCTAGAGGAGCCTCATACCGGAGAGGTGAGCTGGAGGCACAGAATAAGTATTACATGCCACTGTGCCAAATTTTTGTCTGATGATATATGTCAGTCTGTATCGCCATTCTAGAAGGAAGGAAAGGAAGCATAAAAACTTTGGGATTATTCTGCCTGGAACTATGAGATGGTATGTGCATTAAATCAAGTGAGATCTCTCATTTAAGTGACTCGCTATGGAGTGTTCATAAAAGGTGACGGCTCAATAGGAACTAAGTGAGGCTGGAGGAGCAGCGGAATGATTCTAGGACGGGAGGAGTGTATTGTTGTGCCTCCTGCGGGGTGCTTGTGCTCTGTGGGTGCCCCAGATGAAGGTTTTGCATGGCAGCTTTGTTTCTGTGTTTCACTGATTCTCCTTTTCTGTGCCTCAGTGGTAGATTCAGGAGTTCCAGAGAACGGGGAATGGACTCCTGCATGCAGTTCCTCTTTTGGTGGCTGGGAAGCCCATACTCGTGGTATCGGCTCCAAACTGCTTGTTCAGATGGGATACGAGTTTGGAAAAGGTAAGAGGAGAAGGCAGTCCTGGTGGTGGGAGGTCTGACTGCCTCCTCATCTCAGTCTCGTAATGGATCCTAAAGCTAGTTAAGAAAAACAAGATTTTTGGATGAAGCTAAAACTTTTCTGTGTTGAAGGGCCTGTTAGATAAGGCTCAGGCTATGTGACTAATCACACCCATGTGGAAGTGTTAGAAGGAAAGAAGGAATAGCTATTTAATCGAAGTACAGGCATGTGTGTGCACCAGCCCCTATATGGTAATAGCAAAAATTGAAGCATTTGGAACTGTGGTCAAGTTCATGATTAAAGCCGTGAGAACTATTGTATGAGATGTTCAAAGGCTTTAGGTAGAAGGGAACTGATCTATGGAGCTTCTGATGTCTGTGTTAAAGCATCTCCTGGCTCTAGACGCAGACTTCAAAGCCTGCTGAACTCGCTTCTCACTGCAGAAAGTGTATTGAGCCTTGGGGGCTTGAGGAGGCCAGTCTGCTGCTTGCATTTGTCTCTGGTTCTCCCGGAGGAACCAAACCAGTTTTAAGAAGAACCTGGCTCGAGAAGCTGAGAATGTGAGGCTGAACCTAGTTCCACAGAAACCTGCCTGACAGATGGCTGTGGGCTTTTTATCACATGTCTTCTGCTGTAGAAGGCTCCTGTTGTAGCGTCTACATCCACCGTGCTGTGGCCTTTGCTCCCCTTGAACTGGGTGGTAGTCGCGGTTTTTTGTACCTCAGAAGCCTGTTTGCTTGTTTGAAGTTTGTGACTGTCAGTGTGAGCTTGTGGTGGGAGGTCACTCAGAGAAGGGGTGTCCCCGCTGGTAGTGATTGCTTGATGTCTCTTCTCAGGGCTGGGGAAGAATTCTGAGGGCCGAGTGGAGCCAGTGCAGGCTGTGGTACTTCCTCGAGGAAAGTCCCTCGACCAGTGTGTTGAGGTGCTTCAGAAGAGGAAACAGGGGAAGCTGGACCCAGGCAAATCCAGGAAATGCCGAGCAAAGGGAAACAGCTCTGGACAGTTCCCCGCGGGCGGCCGCAAGCCTCCCCGCAATGTGTTTGACTTCTTGAATGAGAAGCTTCGAGGCAAGAGCACTGGGGAGAAGGCTGGAGGGATGGCGGTGCCAGAGAGGAACAGCAAGGAGATCTACCGTGCTAGCAAGAGCACCAAGAAAGCCCTAAGCGTCCGCCTCTTCCAGACAATGGAGAAGATTGAACAAACGCAGAAGGGTATTATAGGAATCCAGCAGGCCCTGGAACGCAACATTGGACGGTAGGAAAACGTTTTCTTTGGGACTGCGGGATGAACTGAGAATTCTTGATGGGAATTCTGGGAAGGGGTGGGCTTGAAATGAGGTGTAGGAGGAACAAGTGAAACTTACCTGAAAGAGACCTGAGGGGAAGTGGAGGAAGGAGACTTGAACATGTGCCTCAGGCCAGCTTGGTCACTGGCAAATGTGTCTGGGGTCCTTTGGCTGGAATTCGGGCTGCGTCGAAAAGAGGAGTTCTCTGAGGAAAGGTGCTGGAGTCCTTTCCTTCTCATGCCTGTCTCTGCAGCTTTGCTGTTGAGTATCCCAGGAGGACATTTTCTAGCGCGGATTGTGCTGAGCGTCAGGTTCTTCCTGGCTTTCAGCAGGTCACTTGTGCTAATCCCACAGGAAAAGGCAAAGCCTCCTGGGCTGGTGAGAAGCCTCTGATCTTATGATGCAGGATGACATTGCCATAATGCTTTTCGCTTTCAGGCACAGCGTTGCTACGGCTCAGCTGAAGGAGAAGCTGGCTAATGCGTACAAACAGCTGGAGCAGCTGCAGGCCCAGGCAGCCAGTCTGCAGCGGGAGCAGAAGAAAGCAGACACGCATAAGAAGATGACTGAGTTCTAGTCTCTCTGGGGAAGGCGTTTGACTGCAGCGATTGTCCTTCTAGCCAGCCCCAGTGCTGGTGGCCTCAGCGCCTGGGCGAGCCATCCTGCTCCTCTGGTCCTCAGGCTGCCCAGCCTAAAAACTGGGCTGAAAAGGAGCAGTTTCCAAAACTAGATGCTTCTGAGCTCTGCTGGGAGGGGGAGGAGTACACATCCATCCAGCCCTGAAAGCATTCAGTAAGCCTGAGGCTTGTGTAAGGACTGACTACCAGAAATACGATTCTCTGCTCTCTTGCACACTTGTCTCCTCCGTTAGCACTGCGGTAGCGCCTCCATCCAGTCTGCAGCTACTCGGGTGGTAACATTGCTGGCTACGAACCAGCTGAGGAGGGGCTTTGAAAGCCCCACATCCTGCCATCAACTGTGGCTTGTCTTTGCAGCCAACTGACAAACACAAGTGGAGGCAGGGTCCCCAGCACATTCCAGCAAAGCAGAAAAGGCTTGTGCTGGGTGAAAACAACAAAGGCAAATCGCTTCAGCTGCTCTCTGCCTTCTGGTTTTAGCGATGGGATTTGTCTGAGAAGTCCCTTTTTTTGGGAGCAGTTCCTTGTAGCCCTAGTGTCATGAATAGACAGAAAACTGGCAGCTTGGAGGTGGGTACTAGTGGCCTCAAGCATCAGATTTCATCATGTAAGAGTATCCCTAGGACATGCTGTAGCCTAACTCATTGACTTGGCAGAGGAAGCAGCGTGGTTCCACAAGTAGATTGCCAAAGCCGAGGGAATAACATAGCAGAGTTAACAAATTCCCAAACCTCCTAGCTAGGAACAACTCCACGGGGAACCTTGAGATTTTTGCCATCATTACTTGAGTTTTTCTGTCCTAGGTGGCTCGCTGAACACAGATCCTTTTATTAAAAAACCTCAGGACCCAGATCCAGGTCAGACTGGGCCCCGGATGAGCACAAAGACCAGGAGGTCTGTGTGTGCCCAGCGCACAGCCCTGTCTGGGCGAGAGCTTCAGGCTGTGCTGGAAGCAGGCCCAGCAAGCGAAGTGCCCTTCCCTGCAGCATGGACAGTCTTCAGTCGGGAGGGATGTCTTCTCCCCTAGATTATATTCTGTGCTGGCGGCAGCCAGTCCTTGCCCCAGAGGAGATGGTGGTTTCATCAGACTCTGCTTCTGGTGGGACTTGTGCATTGTAATTGCTTTTTTTAAAAAAAAAAAAATTGTTTGTAATTTCACAGCAGTATCTTAAGGATGCATTTTTTCTTAATTTAAGAAATCGATTTCCTCTTATTCTGTGAGTCATTTTTCTAATGAAAGGTTTTGCTCATTTAGTACCACCTTTTTTATCTGTTCTTAAGAAAACCTGTAAAGTTGTCAACCTGGGCAGGGCTGCGTCTGCTTGTAGGCTCAGGCTGCCAAGCTAACCAGCAAATCTGAGGCTGGAGGAGATACGATCAGAGTCGGTCAAGTCATGTGGGATTTAGCAGTGCTGCAGACACACCTCAGAAAACATAGAGCAACAGCAGAAGTGATGAGATTAACGTCTTCAGGAAAACCTTTGGAGTGACTGTCTTCTGGAAAGCACTTGGATCCTGCTGTGACGGGCACCATGTAGATGTGAAGGGTGGCGTGGGCCACCTTGAGCACTTCAGCATCCATCGGTTTCTAACTACATTGGCCACACTGTCTTCATTGTTCTGGATTCGTGTTTTCGATGCACTGGGCTTAACTCAAGGGTTTGACAATGGTTGCTCAGTGCCCTTCCCTCACAAATGACGGGTTGTTTCCCATACTCGAGTAGTGACAAGGATTAATGTGCCCGGCTTAGCATGGGTGCTCGTTGAATTGGCCCATGACTGGTGAGCCGAGCTGGGCAGAGAAATTTCTCGGGTTTGATTTGTGCTCTGACACTAGTTAACGTCATAATCTATTTAAGAATTGGTTGTATTAGCCCCGTGTCTCGGCTAAGTTGTATTTTGACCCTTCCTTGGGATTTCCATGGCCTTACTGGTGGAGCTTCTGTTCGAATGGCTGCTGCCTCCCCCTCCCCCGCCCCCCCAAGACAGTTCACGTCCCTGGTGAATAAAGTTGGGTTTTATTTTTTCCCTCTGTCCTTGTAAGGCGTTGTTCATTTGCAAGGTAATGATGATCTGTGGCGACCCGTTCTTTCCGTATATTCCCCTGCGGCGAGAGAGCTGGCACTAAAACCAGCTCGGTGGGAAGCGGAGCGCGGCAGAGGGTGCTCGTGTGTGCTGGGTGCCTGCAGCTCCCGTCTGCAGCGCTGCTCGCAGCCCAGGCGGGGAGAAACCCAGCCTACCGCTGGGTGAAGCAACCACCTCCGCAGGCCAGGAAGCGAGCTGCGGTGTGTGCTGCATGGTATCTGCTCAGCACTGTCTGCTCTAGAAAGAGCCGAAGAGGAGCGGGAGAGCTCGGATCAAGATGCTTGAAATGGTTGGGAACACCTAGTAACTCGGCGGGGTGAAAGAAAGGAAATTCTCCAGGGGAAATTCTCCTGACTGGCAAGGAAGGGAACATGGTCAGATTCCTGCTCTTCGCACTCATCAGCCTTTGAGTTTCTGCAAAGTAAGTGGTGTTTGCTTTCTTACCTGGCAAACTCAGGTGTCTGCAGCTAAACAGGGATTGAAAAATACTTTAAAAACCCCTGATTTATATAGAAATTGTAGCCTTGTTGGGGATGCTGTTGCAGCTAGCTGGGCTGGACAGGCAGGAGTCTTACTCGGAACGCTGCGGTGGGGAAGCATCGGCATTTTGAAGCGTCGGGTTAGACTGAGTCGGCTGCAAGGAGGGCTGCAAGCCTTGTGCTGCTTGGTGCTTTGTCGCTCTGGCAGCGTCTGGGCTTGAAAAGGAAGAAAAGGTGCTCGAGCTTGTCAGCACTGCGGGGTCCCATGGCTTGAATCTAGAGGTTGAGCGGGGACTGATTGCTTTAGTGGTGAATGGATTGTTGAGTTCAGAGGTGTGAGGCGTTGCTGTTTTCCGAGAGAAATATTTCCAGTTGTCTTGTGGGGAGGGGGACTGGATTTTTTTGCTTGTGCACGGAACAGCTTTTGGGGAACTGCTGAGCTCCTTGATTGCAGGTGAGGAGGCTTGAGAGAGTGTGGTCGTTGAAGCACCATCTTCTGTAAACCTGTAAAACTACTGAATTTGTGGCGCGAAAACCGCTGCGATAGGCAGGTGATTGCGGAGAAAGCATGCATCGCTCCTGCATCTCAATACCCCCGGCCTGTACTTTGGAATCTGGCTTCCCAGAACTGCAGCACCGAGGTCTCCGCTGGTGTTCTCAGCTCTGCAGAAAATCTCTAGCAGGTTCTCGGCTCTGTTTAGAAACGCGTTTCTCTGCCCAAGTGAGCGCATTTCCAGCAGTCACGGAAGGGCGGGAAGAAAGAAAAACGCTGAAGCGATGTCAGCCTCGAGCAAAGCCACACGGCGTGAGCAGGCGGGTCACTTACCTTAAGGTTTTAAGATTGTCTTTTCCCCAAAGCCACTCCAGCGTGTAAGTAGCAATCAGGACTGTAATTACAAGCAGGCATCCAAGTTTTGTGACATTCGGGTCTGGCGCTTAGAAATATAGTTGGCCCTTTTTTAAATGAAATGTTGCCAGAGGAGTCTGACCGTGAAATCTCTCCCTCCCGCTGCAGAAATGTGAGTGAAGTGGGTGAGATCTCATGCCTGCTCCATGTTTGATATAGTCTTAAAATTTACTGATTGCATCCCATGGTCTAGGGCAGATTCAGTGTTGTTGACGAGCTGTTATCAGGCTTTCACTTTTCATAATTGAAAAGAATAAAAAGATCTACTTCTGCTTCTTGGGACTTTTTTTTCAGTACAACTCCCCAGGGTACGGAGCTGCGCTTGCTGCAGCCGTGTTCGCAGTCACTGGTGGAAATCAGCTTGCAAAGTTTGCCCTGGTTTCTTGCAAACATGCTTTTAGTAGTTTCATAGACTTTCTTCTTGTCACCCTGCGCTGAGCGCTGCGTGCGGTTTTATCTGGGTGGATGAATCAGAGGCCAGGAAAAATCGTCAGCAGCAGCAGCGCTTCATTTTACAGTACATTTAATCTTGTTTTCCTGAAGCCCAGCTGAGAAAGTTGCGCCTTTTGTAGGAGTCACAAAAATCTCCCACGTCCTGGAGTAACAAACCCCCTGCATTTGTCGTGCCGGTGTTCAGGGATCACGGACGGGAGTTACTCCCTCCTTGGTGGGCTGTGGGCGTGCGTCGCACGTATGCAGCGGCTGCGACTGCTCTCATCTTCAAAGCCATCTTGGCTTGCGAAGCCGGTGCGTTACAAAATGCCGTCTGCTGAGTCTCCTGCCCTGGAGAATAGCCCCGGGACTGGGAGATCAACAACTTTATTGGCAGGAAATTCAGGTGTGTGTTTCAGAAGGTCTGTTTGAGACTTTGCCTTGCAAACCTGCTCAGTCCTACCTGAGCGACTTCGGGTAGACACTGCGTTTTCCTCTCAAATTGGTAATTCTGGGAGAACCAACGCGTTGCGGTTTCTCCCAGTGACTGCTGAGCCTGAAAGAGCGAGCACTGGGCCCTTCTACAGGTCAGAAATCCAGCAGCAACCACTGACCCCCTGCACAGGAGAAAGTAGGTCAGAAGCATTTATCTATATTAATTTTAATTTAGGAAACCTCTCCGTTCTTCAATCTTAAAAATTCAGGGATGGAAAATCCACCTGCTGTAGGATAAGCTGCCCCGTGCGTGGCTGCCTCAGCACGCTGAAAGCTCGCGCGTCGATTCCTGTGTAACCCCAGCTCCCAGCCATCGTACCTCGTTAGAGTTTTCTCTGCTAAACCTCAGAGCTTGCTCGGTTCTGCCCTGAACGCAGTCGCTTCTGCAGCCTGAGATCCGGTCGCTCTAATGAGCCAAACAAGTTCAGCGAGGACTGCCTGAATCGACTGCCCGTGTTGCAGGTAATCCGTATAATTAATATATGCTCAGACAGAAAAGCGGTGTTGTCTAATTAAAACGTCGTTGGAGAGGGAACAGCCTTCCCTTCCCAGCTCTGATCTAAGCCAGTCTGTCCAGCCCGGTTAGTCCCTAAAACCTCTCTGTCTCAGTTTCCACGTTGAAATAATTGCTCTCCAGGGGTTAAGGCTTCAGTCAGGGAAGTTTCCAGAGGCGTGGGAAGTTCTCAGATAAAAGGGTGCTAAAGTGGGCAGAGACGTGCCGGTTATTGGGTGAAGATGCGCCGAAGATGCTGCTGTGTGACACGGGGTGCAGGGGAGAGGGGAGCGAGGTGGGTGGGGTGGCTTCTCACCAGACCTCCTCGGATCTTTCTCGGTCGGATCAAGACCTGTAAGAGGGTGAGTAAGAGGTGCGCGGCGTGTCGCGCGGGCTCTGCGCCCCCAGCCCTGCGGTGGAAGCTGTCCTGCTGGGCTGGGCCAGCCCTGTCCCGCCTGGGGACCCTGTCTGGGTCAGTTACCGTGGCTTCTTTGAGCCGGGTTTTACTCCGGCGCTGGGAAACTGCCTCGCTCTCCCTTCGGACCAGGCACTTCCCGGGCGCTGGCACGCACATCTCTAGCAGCAGGCCAGCCTTTTTTGGGGAGCGTGCACGAAGCTGGGCTCGCGCAGAGCCGTCTCGACGCCGGGCGTGGGTGAAATGGTGTCGGCTTTTGCTTTAGGCTTTGCAGTGCCCTGACGGCTGCGCGGGGACAGGGACGATGAATCGGGGTGTCACCGAGAGCCACCCTGGGAAAGGTGCTGGGCTCTTTGTGTTGGGCTCCCCGGAGATTTCACGCCTCCGCACCGCTTGCTCTGGCCTTGCCACTGCCATGGTTTGCAGGGGGGGAACATTTTTCCTTGAATAATGGGCAGGGAAGTGGGTTTGGGCAAGGAATGGCGTTTTCTTTAGGCAGAGGGAAGTGGTTGAAAGGTCGGGCGTTTTCTGCTCTGGTGTCACAGCACAGAGCGGCGGCAGAGCAGGGGTTGTGGTGGCGGAGGAGGAGGAGGGGGATCCGTGTGTGCCGCGCTGCCTCTGCCAAAGAGCCGGCCCGGCTGGGCTGGTGCTCGGTTGCCATTCCGCAGCTCCTGGCCCCATTGCGGATCGTGCTGGGATGCTGCAGGGAGCCACTCGGCAGAAATGAGAGAGCAGAAACGTTGCGGTGGGGTTTGCAGGGCTGGCCTGGGTTCAGCCCCCCAGGAGCCTGCCGTGCAAACGGAGGGGACACTGGTAGCACCGTCGCTCCCACCCGGGATTTTCTACCCGGTGACTCTGCAGGTCTCGTGGCATGGGTGGATGGGGCCCAATCCAGCAGGGAGGGGGAGAGGGTGAGACCCGCTGTGGAGGGAGGGTGTCCCGGTGTGTCCCACCAAGCCCAAGGTGCGAGGAAGGAGAGGAGGGAGAGGCGGCTGCAAGGCTGAAGTTTGCCCCATTTCCAGGAAACAGAGTCATCTGTTTGCCCATCTCGTTTGGGTCATCCCAGATCTGCGCTGGGGAGCAGTGCCACCCCCGTCCCACAGCCCGAGGCTGCGTCCCAGTGTCCCCAGAAAGCACACTGGCACTTTTGGGATGACTCCAGAGGGTTTTCAGGTCTGCTGGGCATCTCCTTTCCAACATCTTGGTGGCAGCTTGAGAGCTTGAATCCTGTTGGGTTTGTTGGGTTGGTTTTTTCTTTAAAAGGAACCAAAATTTGAAGTTTTTCCAGGGGGTGGCAGAGCACCTGCTTCAGGGAGTCTGCACCAGGCTGGGCAGAGCAGTGGAGACATCCCGGTGACTCTCAGGGAGGGCAGCAGCTGGACAGAAAATGGGACCCTCGGTGCACGTCCCCCTCTGGAGCATCTGGAGAGACCCCCTGCCTGGGGGGCTGGGCTGTGGGGGCCCCAGCAAGCCCTGGGGGCTGGGAAGCACCATCTCATGCCGTGGTGAGCCCGACAGAGCCCGGCTACACTCCAACTCGTGTTTTGTTTCCCCAGAGTTTGGCCCCGCAGCGGTGTCGGAAGCGGCTCCCCCATGGCTGCAGCTGGCGGCGAGGGGCTGGCACGGACCCCGCTCCTGCCGGCCGGGGCTGCCCTGGCCCTGCTCGGCGTCCTGGTCTACCTGGGCGCCCTGTGCGCTGCCTGCAGACGGTACGTGCTGCCCACGGCCCTGCCGTTTTCCCTCCTGGGCTGGGGATGGGGACCCCTCGGTGGCATTTGGTGGCTGCACATGGAGACCCCGCATGTGCCTGTCCGGAGCTGGGACCTCTGGGATCTGCTGCTCCCCATCGCACCCACTGCACCCAAAGGAGCCGGTCCCAGCTGGGGATGGGGGATGTGGCATCGCACAAGGAACCCTGCGGGATGGGCAGGATGGGGGATGGCAGGGGTGATGCTGGGGATGCCCAACACGGCATGAGGGGGGCAATGGAGCCCCCAGCCAGCATGGACCCTGCTGTGGGGCTGGTGAAGGTGCAGGGTTGTGGGTTTGGGGGTGCTGCTGCTCCAGCGAGGGGCACAAGGTGATGCCCATTCTGGCCAGGTCGGGGTCCTGGGGCACCCGTTCCTCGCCCCCGGCTTGGCCACCCACCTCGGGCTCATCCCACTTCTCCCCACAGCAAGGGCAGGAAGAAGAAGGTCCCTCTGGACGGGGTGAAGCTGGTGGACGAGGTAAGCGCATGCTGGGATGGGGCAGGATCAGCGCCCAAGGAGCTCTGGGCACCCCAGCTCCCGGCCCCGAGCCTGACGTGTGCTCCCCCTCTTGCAGTCCCTGCTCAGACAGACGCAGCTGCGGTCACTCAGCAAGTCCGACACGAAGCTGCACGAGCTGTACCGGGTGAAGGCCAGGGATGACAGTGAGTGGCCATCGAGCCGGGGGAGCTGACGGGGGCTGGTGGCCCTTGGAGGATGCCTGCGGTCCCCACACTGCCTGGCGAGCGCATCGTGGCACACACACATGTGCCCCGGTGCCCGGGCGGTGCCGGCACAGGGTTTGGTGCTTGTGGCATCCCCGGCACCCCCCCATCTCCTCTCCTCTCCCCGCAGCCCAGCGGCCGGCCAGCCTGGATTTCCCCTGTGCCGTGTCCCCCCCAGCCGCTGCCGACTCCCTGCACAGCTCCAGCGTCAGCGTCCTCCTGCACCGTGAGCTGCCCCAGATCCCCATCCCAGAGCCCCCCGCCGCCTCCCCGGCCCCTGACCAGACCTACTCCAACCTGCTCTTCCCCCCGCTGCGGAAGCCGGTGCCGGACACCGTCTACGAGTGCCTGGCGGTGGGGGGGGAGGATTCTCCAGTGCCCCCCGTACCCACCAGCACCCAGCTGTCCCCTCCACGTGCTGGGCACGGGGCGGCCGATTACGCCTGTGTCCGCAAGGTGAAGAAGACGGTGCCCGCAGAGGTGCAGGATGGGGCCACAGCGGGGCCCCCCGCAGCCCCGCGGTGCTGGGAGGGCGCAGGCAATGCCCCCCGGGCGAAGGTACGGCTCGGGGCAGGGGGGGCGGCAGAGATGGGGCATGCTGCGCGCGCTGGGTGGGGCACATGGGGGACATGTAGCACCCTGTGTCCCTGTAACACCCGTGTTCAGAGCAGGGTGTAAAATTGGCTGCTACAGTGGAGCTTTTAGTGGGGGCATGGGATGAAGCCAAGACCTCGAGGGCAGGTGATGCCCACAGTGCTGGTCTCTGTGCCCTGCAAAAGGCTCCCTGGATTGTGCAAAAACTGAGATCCGCAATGGCTGATCCGCTGCTGGGATCCCACTGGGGGCTGCGGGAAGGCGGGTGGGGGCGTGGGGATGCCCCGTGGTGGGCACGGATTGCCCCTGAACCCCCACCTTCCTTTTGCAGCTGGAAGACATGTACTCGACGGTGTGCAAAGCCACCAAGAAGAAAAACCAGGTCCCCGCATCATCCCCGAGGGCCGCCAGGGACATGGGTGCTGGGTGGCCGCCCGCCCGCCGGGAGGAAGCTGCCCCAGCCGGGTGCTGGTCCCCGGCAGCCCCCGTCCCCCCGGACCCCTGCTACGAGTCCATCAGCGACAGAGCCTGGACTGCTCCGGGCCACGGCCCCGACCCGGACTACGAGGCTGTGGACATTAACTGGAAGAAGGCGGCAAAACGGGACAAGCCGGGGAAGCCCTGTGCCCCTGAGAACCTGTACGAGAGCGTCGGCGACGTTTGGGCGGGGGAGTCCCGGCGAGGCTCCGCCAGGACGGCAGCCAACGGGCTGGAGGTGTACATCACCAACCTATAGCATCCCCCTGGAGCGGGGTCCTCGCCGCGGGGTGGTCCCACCCCAGCTGGCTTTCCAGAGGGTTGAGCCGCCCAGGGACGGGCACACAGGAGCCCAGTGCCCACCGGGTGGCTGCATCCCTGCGAGTGCTTCCTGTACATATTTCATGTTACTTTTCTTTAAGCATCCTTGTCCCATCCCCACCCGCTTCCAGCGGGTTGACATGGGGATGCCCTGAGGTGGGCATTTCACAGGCGCTGGGTGCCACGCAGGAGCCCAGCGGGACAGGGCGGGAGCTGCCACCAAGATGGGAAGTGGGTTGGGAGCGGTCCTGTTTTGGGGCGGGCGCTGGCAGGGCTGGGGACCAGCACCATGGCTCTAGGCTGCAGGATCAGGCCCCTCATCGGCGGGTTACGCCATGAGCAAGGGACTCCATCCTCCCCCTCTGCCTGTGGGAGACCAAGGCCACGTCCAGCCCCTGGGAAGCCCAGAGCAGCTTCGCTCCCATCACTGACTGTCCCTGGTTATGGGGACCAGGGGCCAGCCCTGTGCCACCATGCAAGGGAGAGTGGGCCATGGGCTCTGCTCCGTCCCCCGTCACCCCCTCCCACCTTTTGGACACATACGAAGGTTCTTCTATGAGCACACATCTGCCAAACACCATTAAAGGGCTGAGAGTGGGTTATCCTCGTCAGGAGAAAACACTCTTCAACTGGATCTCAAACTCTTCAACTGGATCTCAGACTCTTAAATTGGATCTGGAACGCAGCGGTGCTGGTGCTGGGAGAGCCCTTTGGGCGCGGTGTAGCCGTGAGCGGATGCACCTGCCGGCACGGATGGTTTTGCACCTCGGAGGTGGGGATGTGCAGCCACCGAGAGCTGCCGAAATGAGGTGGTGTCCCAGAGCAGGGACTTGTGCTGGGGCTTTGCTCGCCTCCACGTCGCTCCCACGGGTTCCGCAGCCACAACAGATGCCAAAAATGCTCGGGAGAGCTGGACGTGCATCCGGAGCCCTCGGACCCCAGGGCGCAAACTTCCCTCCTCTCCTCCCCGTGGGGAGTTTGGTATCCTTGCCCCAAGGGATGTCCAGTGTCCCCTAGGGGATGCATTGATGGTGGCCCTGGTCCCACCGCCCACCCCTGGCTGTAGTCCAGCCACCTTACAGCCGGCTGGCCGGGGGCTACACAACCTTGTGGCACGGTAGCCTGCTGCTTGCCGGAGCTGGCCGGGATCTGTGGCAGCAGAGCTGCCGTGCTGTGCCGTGCAGCGGGCAGGAAGCCGCGTGCCTTCCTTCGGCAGCTTTGCCCCGACATCGCAGCAGGCGAAGAGATTAAAAACGAAAACAAGGCGCTCAGCAAAACCCGCCGCAGGCTGAAGACGTTAAAGCTGGGAGGCAGCTCGGGCGCTCGTGCCGCTTCTTCAGCCCCGTGCTCGATGCCAAACCACAGCCGCTCGAGATAGAGGAGCCGGCCCCGGCAGCTGCTCCCATCCCCCTGTGAGATAAGGGCCCCGATAGAAAACGGCGCGGGGTGGCTGGTGCCGACGCTGCCACGCTCTTCCTGCTGCCAGCTGCACTGTGCCGGCACGTGGGCTTCCCCCACGCTGCCTTTGGCCACATCCTTCCCCTGCTCCCTTTCTCCGTCATCCCATCCTGCAGTTCCCCAGGGCTGGGTCCTTCCTGCACCACCCGAATTCCCTGGGAGCTGCATTTGGGCTGCACCGGCCCCGTGCAGGAGCATCCCATCCTTGCAGGACCGGAGCTGCTTCACTCCTGGGGCAAGGCGGGCGCTGTGCTGCCTGCGGGGTCAGGACGTGGGTACCACTGTGCTGCTTCCCCAGGGAAAGGCAGGCTCCGCATGGCACTGGGCTGTCATGGGCCAGGGAAAGCTTCTGTTCTCACAGAGCTGGTGGCAGCCAAAGCATCTCCCAAACCTGCCCCAGCAGCAGCAGGAAAAGCCCCATGTGCAGGGCTGCCCATTTGCCCGTAATTCCCACACTGCCTCCGGCACTCGGGAGAGCCTGACTCGCATTTAAATGAGAGAACAACTGCCCAGTCCTTGGGGCGATGGAAAATGTGCCTGGAGCCCCGTCCGGAGGCTCAAAAACTGGATGGCCAATGAAGGATCCATCCCAAAACATCGCTTGGAGTCTCGTGGTGTGGCCGGGAAGGTCGGGGTCAGTGTCAGAGCGAGGGGAGCGGGGAGGGCTGGGAGCGCCCCTCCTCGTCCCTGGGGACAGCCGGGTGCCAGGGCTCCGCGGGCTGCGGGCTCCCCGCTCCTTCCCGCCGGCTGGGAGCCCACGGGGGGCTGGGGTCGCCGTCCCGCGGGGAGGGGACGGTGCTGCCAGGGGACGGTGCCGCACGGTGCCGTTCCCACAAGGGGGAGCGAGCAGGAGCCCAGCGCGGGCTGTACGGTGCTGTGCGGTGCTGTACCGTGCTGTACGGTGCCGCACACTGTGCGGTGCTGTGCGGTGCTGTACGGTGCTGTGCGGTGCTGTACCGTGCTGTACGGTGCCGCACACTGTGCGGTGCTGTGCGGTGCTGTGCGGTGCTGTACCGTGCTGTACGGTGCCGCACACTGTGCGGTGCTGCACCCTGTAGGGTGTTGTGCGGTGCTGCACTGCACACCACACTGCATCTCACACTGCACATTGCACTGCACATCGCACTGCACATCGCACTGCGCACTGCACTGCACACCGCCCTGCACACCACAGTGCACGGCGCAATGCACATTACACTGCACGCCACACTGCACGCCGCACTGCACGCCGCACTGCATACTGCACTGCAAGCTACACTACACTGCATGCTACACTGCACACTGTGCTGCATGCCGCACTGCACACCGCACTGCATACTGCACTGCATGCTACATTGCACACTGCACTGCATGCCATACTGCATGCCACACTGCACACCACACTGCACACTGCATGCCGCACTGCATGCCGCACTGCACGCTGCACTGCACACTACACTGCACACTGCACACTGCACTGCATGCTACACTACAGTGCACGCTACACTGCACACTGCGCTGCATGCTGCACTGCACGCTGCACTGCACGCTGTGTGGGGTTGCACACTATAAGGATGCGCAGCCCATGTGGCTCCCTGCCCCACGTGGCCCCACACCCCCTATGGCTCTGCCCCATATGGCTCTGGGTACTGCAGGGCAGCCAGGCCGGCCCCGCACCTATAGAGTCCTGCACCTATAGAGCCCCGCACCTATAGAGCTCCCCACCTATAGAGCCCCACACCTATAGAGCCCCACAGTTAGAGAGCCCCACACCTATAGAGCCCCGCAGTTAGAGAGCCCCACACCTATAGAGCCCTGCACCTATAGAGCCCTGCACCTATAGAGCTCTGCACCTATAGAGCCCTGCACCTATAGAGCTCCACACCTATAGAGCTCCACGCCTATAGAGCCCTGCACCTATAGAGCTCCACACTTATAGAGCTCCACACCTACAGAGCCCCACACCTATAGAGCCCTGCACCTATAGAGCCCCGCATCTATAGAGCCCCACACCTATAGAGCCCTGCACCTATAGAGCCCCGCAGTTATAGAGCCCTGCACCTATAGAGCTCTGCACCTATAGAGCCCTGCACCTATAGAGCTCCACACCTATAGAGCCCTGCACCTATAGAGCCCCGCAGTTAGAGAGCCCCACACCTATAGAGCCCTGCACCTATAGAGCCC
>VZSF01011133.1:151503-211663 GCA_013398295.1 Chionis minor
TCGCAACAGGGCCCCCCCCCCTTGCAGGGTACCCCCCCCCCCCAGCCTTGGCAGGGGGTCAGACCGTTTCGGCCCCATGGGCCGGGCCGGTGCTGGGCCCCCCGGCTTGTCCCCGACGTGGCGCCGATGGGGATTTGATGTGTCAGATCCGGAAGAATGAAAAAAGAAATAAATATTTGGATTCTTTTTTTTTTTTTTTTAAATTCTTCTTCTTCACTTAACGCGGCAGGGTGGGCACCCCCCCACCATGGCATGGCTCTGCGCATCCTGCTGCCAGGAGCTGTGCAAAAAGGATAAGTGTGATTTCCCATAAAGTCCTAAAAATAAGGAAATTGCCACCAAGACTTACGCACCGGGCGGGGGGCGCAGGGATGAGTGCAGGCACCTGGGGGAGGGAAAGGCAGCTCTGCCCAGCTCCCCCCGCCCAGCCTGGGGGTGAGCCGGGCTCCCCCTGGGGGCAAGGGGGAAATTTGGGGGGCATTTTGGGGAGCGGGGACCCCGCAGCAGCCCCATCTCAGCACGCAGGGGAGGGGGCCACAGCCCTGCAGCATCGCAGGGCTGCAGCTGGGTGGTGCCCACGGCCCCATCATCACCCCATCCCTACCCACACGTCGAGCAGAAAAATGATGATAAATAGGAGTAATACATTTAAAGAAAAAAAAAAAAACAAGACAAAAATCATAGCAGCAATTTCCCAATTTATTGAAACTGATTGATTTTTGCAAGTATGTCTAAGCTAAACCCCATCACGAAGTAATTATAATCCAGAGGCACGCCTCCGGCATGCCCTGGCAGACAAGAAACCGGGAGATCAACTAGAAAATAAGGTCATATTTACCTGAACTACATTTACAGAAAATCAGTACAACACAGCCATGTTCTCCCACTGACTTCTGGTTACTAAAATCTCCTCAACCTCCCCAAAATATTAAACACATCTTCAATACAAACACAGGTTTATAATAATTAATATAAAGTCAGTATAATATAGAATATTCCCAGCAAAAAAAATAATCAACAATCTTCAAACACTGTCCTTTTTTTTTTTGTGTGTGTGTGTTTGTTTAGCTTTATTTTTTTTTAGACAGGTTTAAAGCACGTTGAAAAATAAATATATATGAAAGCATACACACAGCACTCTTACTATGCAGAACTAAAAAAAAAAGGCAGAAATTCAAAACGCAATATAGAATCTAAAAAATAAAAAGAACCATTAAGTATGGCTTTCTTAGGAGTTGCACATGTCACAGAATGAGCTAAAATAAGATTATCTTTCATAATATTGCAAAAAATTCCAGTTTTTGCATTATTTTCATGGAGTTTCTTTCCTAAAGGGCGATGTGCAAAACGGGAAGCATCAAGGCAGGGGGTGCCCGGGGAGGGGGAGGGCTCAGCCCCAGCGGGAATCGGGACTCCCTTGGGGACACAAACAGAGCCCCCATCAAGTCATCGATCCCAAAACATGCACCAAACCCCAAAGCAACGTGGCTTTCGCTTTGGAAAAGCAAAGTATTTAAAGGCATGAGTCAAGAGAAGAAACAAAACGGGATCTAACCCTTGAGCAGGTTTCATTTCTTACGAAAAATACTCCTTTTGTAGTCTAAAACACTGTTTTTTGATTAAAAAAAAAAATAAAAAGGAGGAAAAGGACAGTCACTTTGCAAACCTTCCTTAAACACGTCCCCCTTTCACCTCTGCACAGTCACTCCGTAACTGCAAGGCTTTAGGGTGACCTTAAAATATACAAAACTGGGCAATTTATGATTTTTTTTTTTTAAAGAAAATTTTTGGAAATAATGAATTACCAGGCGGCCATGGCAAGACCCTTATTTGTCTTCGTTGTTCCAGATGTTCTCCCAATGCAACACCAGACCAAGGCCCGCCTCGTGCGCGATTCGGGGTGTTCCTCAGGGGCTTTTTCTGGAGGGTGAGGGCAGGACGACGCGGTTTGCGCCCAGTTCTGCACGAGACGGTCACAAAGCACGGCTTGAAATGCTCTTTGTACTCCTGGCACACTCTCGTATTTAAAAAAAGAAAAAAAACCCAAACCAAACCACCCCAAAAAAATGAGGATCATAAAGAAATTCAGGGAGGGACATTTACAAGTATGTACGAATACTTAAAAAAAAATTAGTCGCAAGTTATTGAGACCAAGTGTATCAATTTTTCAACTATAAGGGAGTTGTTTTGGTTTTTTTTTTAAACTAAATCTGTATATATATATACACACACAGAGATATATATTTAGAAAAAATTAAAAAAAGGGAACCTCAGTGAAGTATACAAAGCCCTGAAGGGAAATACAAAGACAAGACGCTAGAGGTTACTCAAGCCAGTGTTGGACAGAACAGGCAAAATTACTGGTTTTTTGTTTAAATCTCAAAGAGCAGAAGTTTGCATAGGCAGTAGATCTGAGAGGAGCCCGAG
Organism: Chionis minor; assembly: GCA_013398295.1. Taxonomy (NCBI): domain Eukaryota; kingdom Metazoa; phylum Chordata; class Aves; order Charadriiformes; family Chionidae; genus Chionis; species Chionis minor. Next base: position 153,931 of record VZSF01011133.1, read on the forward strand.
AGGTCCAGTCACACAGAGCAACTGATGAATTTTTATAAAGTTTCAGCATTAAAAAAAAGCCCAAATTCCTTTTTCGAACCCAAGCCACACAAAGCACCTGCTGGAGCACAGAAGTTCAAAGATTAATTCCTGCATTTCCAGATCTGCACACCTCCATCAATACAAAGCACTTAAAATATACATCAGGTGTTAGAAGGGTTTTATTTGGTATATATAGTGTGTGTTAGTAATATAGAAGCATGTGCTGGATTGTAACGGTAACGTTGTAAAAGTTAAGCTTTTACGTGGATTTTCTGTTTTCCTTTCCTTTTTTTGATTTATTTTTTGCATCCTCAGCTCAAAAAAGCTTCAAAGTGGCACTAGTAGGAAGTGCTCTGAAAGCCACCTGGCTTACTGCCCACCCTTTGCGGGGGGGGGGGAAGGAAAGAAAAGGAAAAAAAAAATTGTTTTCCAAAGGAATTGCAAAGTAAAGCTAAGCACCCCGTAACTCCGATGACAAAAATTGAGTCACCCGATGGGGAGGGCGGGGAGGAAGAGGAGAATTCAGCCCAGCAACACCTGCTCCTCCTCGGAAGGTACGACAGCAGCTGTGCACACCGGCATCGGAGTAGATGGGCGAGGCGGAATGTCACAGAAACCGAGGGGTTTTGAACGGTTTGGGTTTTAAAATAATTTTTTTAGATAGATTTTTACATATAAAAAGCAAAGCTACAGCTATCTTTTAAGTACTGTATGTATTTGTCTACATGTAACAACAGGTGAGGCTCCAAGTTCAGGACCTCAGACACCCCCTACCCCCCCTCCATATTTACAGGATAAATGACAATAAATACAAAGCCCGCACTCCGAGAGGCAAAAGTCAGGGTAAGGAGACAGCGACCTCGCTCTGGGACCCCCTCACAACCGCTACGGCTGCCGGAAAACAGGTATACAAAGGTCTGATTGTAAAATACTGGGTTTGTTCACGACTTTTTAAATACAGTAGGAGAGCTTTACAAGAAGATAAAATGCAAAATTAGATTTTTTTTTTTTTTTTTTTTTTTACAGTTTAATAAAAAGGTTTCTACCTGACCCTATCACTCTTTTTAAGTATTTAAAGAAAAGGGTTCTCCGTTCTCACTGGCTAAAAGCAACAAGCCCCACTTCACTTTTCAATCCTAAGGAGCAGCAGCAGCAGACGATGGTGCTCGTGTGGCCTCACTGAGCCAAAGCGCGGATTTTAGGAAAGACTCACATTTCCAAATTACCCATGTGCACCCAAACCGACAGACTGGGAGCCTGGGAGCTGCTGGAGGCTCCCGGTGCTGGCCATCGCCAGCGTGAACCGCGATGGTGCACGCTGAGAAGGTGGCAAACGTTTGCAAGGAACCGAAGAGCCGAGAAAGGAATCGAATGCCATAAACCCAGGATGCGACCCTTAAATCAGGAAATGAACAAAGAACCGGCTACTGCAGGTGCCGGCATCAAGGCTCCCACCGTGCTCCACCAAATCCTGGCACTGAGTGGCTTAAATCCTTCAAGATTATTTGCTTTACTGGGGTTTTACTGTACAATATGCTTCTAATTCCCTTGGCTGGGTGGAACCACGCTTTTCGTTACGGACCACCAGACCTGCAAGAACGCTCTCCGCCCCGCCGGGGGGAAAATAGCACCTTTGGTCATTTGGCTTTCCGGTAACGGGTTGTCTTTTTTGTGGTAGGTTTCAAGATACCATCACCACAGACATCATATAAAATTGCTCCACGGCAAGGAAAGAGTGAGGTCTTCAGCTTTTGTTTGTTTGTTTGTTTTTTTGTTTTTAAAAGCACCAGAAGCAAAGAGGTGAAGGGTAAAAACAAGCTTCTCCTCAGGAACAAGACACTTCCAACGCACGTTGTTGCTGTTGTCATTTAGGTGTAGCTGGAAGAAGGCAACAGTGGCCGATATGATCAAGGAGAATCCAGCTACCTGGAGCAGCCCCACAGAGGCTGTTAGGAGATGCTGGGAGAGAAACCTGGTTCTTTATTTTCAAAAAAATTTTAAAAAAAAGAAAAAAAAAAGGTTTATTTGAAAAACTACATGAAACCAGTGCAGCTAAAGCTGAGGTTTTGCATCGTGAATTAAGTACGTGTTATGCCTACCAGTGATGAACGAAAATTTTTAGACTGGCAAGGAAGAACAACGTACCCAGGTGAAATCCTGGCCCCACCAAGGTCTACGGGATGGGAGCGGCAAGATTCCCACCCAGCTAGGATCTCCTCACCTTGGCTTCTCCTGTTTCCCAGTTCATCCTGCGCTTTGCTAAACGCCTCGTTTTTGCTACGGTTTGCATATATTTACGTAAAAGGCAGCTGAGCAAAGGGAGAAAAGTGAAGGTATTTGCAGAGAAGAATGACAGGTAGAGAATTTCCTGCGTCCTTTAGAGCAAAGGGTGCTTCTGGAAGCACCAACGCGCATTTCAGCAACCGCAGATCACCAAGGCTGGAAGACGGGATGTGGGTAAGATGCCAGTAGGTCCAAGAAACGTCATAATCTTTCTTTCTTTGATGGTGACTCTTTTGGAAGCGAAGAATCTAAGAAAAGAATTTGTAAGGCTGTAATCTGACTTGCCTTTTGATCCATTTGGCTCCATAAAAAAAAAATTTAAAAAGTCTCTTTAAATAACTTTGCAAAAGGCCTGTATCATCACGGGAAGCCCTCCAACACACACATCAATTTGCTTTCACAACGTTAGCTTGTAATTCCACAGCTGCTGGGATTTTAGCACACAGACAAGGTTCTTAAAAAAAAAACAAACAAACAACCAAAACCAAAAAAAACCCAACAACCACCAAAAAAACCCCTGCTTTGGACACAAAAATCTCCCCGGTGTTCGGTTTGAGGTGGGAAGGGTAGGAGGACTCATGCTTCCCCCCAGCCTCCCCACGGCGCAGCGCTCGCACCTGCAGAAACTCCACCTCACTTGCATGCAACCTGGCTGGCTCGGCCGGAGCGGCGGCCGCGGTCGGAGCTGTTCAGGGAAGGAGAAGGGGGAAGGCGAAGTCAGGCGTGTCGCCGGGAGCGACCTCGCTAAGACAGTATCTGAGTGGAACAGAGAAGGACTTGTTTAGAAAACACAAGAGTTATTTTGCACACATGGACGACAACAAGGCTACTTAGTTTTTCCAACATACTCCTTCCTCCCACACCCTCCCTCCCCCTACAAACAACAGAGCGAAACAAAAAAAACAAAACAAAACAAAAATCCCTAAGAAATCCAGGTAAAATCCTTGTCGTTCTCCCCAGAGTTGTCCTGCTCCTGCGGAGAGTCGACATCTTTGTCATCATCTAAAATCACATCATCTTGTGACATTCCCACGTCATCCTTCCACTTGATGTCGTCGTCGTCTCCCATCTCCTCGTCTCCTTCCACTTTGATGTCATCCGGGTCTTCCATGTACTGGCCCTCCCCGGGGTAGCACTCGTCTGGAGAACCTTCTCCTCCATTGTGGTCCAGGTGACCGGCTATGCCTCGACCAGAGCAATCGGCACAAACTCCGTGGCGGCGAGAGCCGTGCTTAATCCCCACGCTGGCTGCAGACATGAACACTCGGTTGCACACTTTGCAGACGTATTTTTTATCCTTGCTGTGGACCTGGAAAAGGAGAACCATCAGAGAAGTTAATGCCAACGGAGATGGATTGAGAGCTACAGGGAAGGACGGGCTCCCCCGCAAAACCACCGCAGCCCACGGCTGCAGCCTGAGATCGTCACGGGTTTTCAACGTGAACTCAAACCCACCGTGATTAATGCAACCCTGTAATGGTGTCATACAATGGAAAAATCCTTCTGAGACTGCCTTTTGATCATCAAACTAAGTAGTTTTAAGAGGAACTTTTACCACTTAATTTTTTTTTCTCCCCTTGTTGTTTTTCTGGGGTGCAATAGTTGCAATTGCCCCACCACCATGAGGAAAATTTTAAAAAGCAAAAAAACCATCATCAGCCCCAAGCACCAGTTCCGTGGACCAGAGCAGAACAACCCATGATCAAACGGGCATTAATGTCATGTTAATTTAGCGGTTTCTCTCCTGATCCCACTGCTGCTAAGAACCAAAGAGTAGGAGCACCATTAACGCATCCTGTATCTCTAAAAACAAACAAACAAAAAAGCAGCTGAACGCACTTCTAACCTTGTTTCTGACTACCTTGGTGGCTGAAAAATGATTTGTCATAAATGTTTCTGTTCTATAAATCATGCTGCATTCTATGTCCAAGAATAACAGGCATACGGAGCTATCGCACTTACAGAGCAAGTGGGAAAATGCTCAGCAGGACACCAGAAATCATTTTGAGGTTCCAACTTCACTACACAATGAGCAAAATCACATACTTTGCGAAGCACAAAACCACCTTATCAAAGCTGAGGTTTGTCACTGGCCACTTTTGCCATGCGTGGAAGGCAAGGACCTTGCTCAGTATGTTCATCTGTTCCTCTCCCAAAGGAAAGAGCCCACCAGTGCAGTGAGATCTCCTCAATTCCACAACGAGGAGCCTCCTCAAGTACAAATCTATGTATATAAAATACATATATATATTAGTTTTATTTATTTATATAGAGAATAGTTCCGTTGGAAGGGACCGACAACAACCATCTTGTGCACCTGCTTGACTAGTTCAGGGATGACCAATATACACTATGCATATTTTTTTTTTCTTTTTCATGTGTATGTATTCTTTATCTTTTATATATATTACCATCACACTGGCACAGCCCAGAAGCTTGCCTTGGCTAGTGCCCTGCTGCTGGCACTGATCAGCAGGAGACACTTTGGGAAGCGGTACAGAAGCAGGGAAGGATCCACCTCATACTACCCTGTTCGGTGACCAGCGATTTGGGGTCATCCTGAGCAAGATGTTTCCTGCAGACCATCAGCTACCAGAGCCTCTGCGCACGTATGGCCAGTGCCTCATCCTTTTTTTTTTAACTCTTTTATTCTTTTCATGCTCACAGCAGCCTGTGGGAAAGGTTCTGCTGGTTAAACACGCCTTGCGTGGAGAAGACCTTCCTTTGATTTTAAACCAGCTGCCTGGCGAGGCCGTTCCCCGCTCCTGCCCCAGCACGGGATCACCTGCTCTTGCTACCGGATTCTCCATCACCCTGCGCCCAGCGCTCATCCGGAACACCCAGCCGAGCTGAAGGTATCTGGGAAAAGGACAACTTGACCCATTTTACCCCCTCAGCCCTCACTACGGCAGGACACTGGCTCAGGCTTTGCGCTGCACCGGCCCCAGCCGCGCTCAAAGCCTGCGAGCTCTTCTGATGTGCTCCGGCTTCAGGCTCTCCTCGCTCTGAGCCAGTCCCCGCGATGTAGTCTTCAACTGCATCAAGCAAAGTAATTGGTTTTGGTTTTTTTTTTAAACTACGTTTAAACTAAGCTGCTTTTTTTTTTAAAAAGCAGTTGGACAGGGCTGGTCAAAGTCATCTAATCGGATCTATAGGTATCACTCATTTTTAAGTGTTAGAAGAATGACTTTCAGGCGTCAAAAGATGAATAGGATTACAGAAGGTGGTCAAGAGTGCAGAATACAGGCTAAAAGAGCCGTACAAAAAAGACATTATAAAACAGGTACTAAAACGATGTGTAATTGAAGCGTCTGTTAAAAATACTGATCACTTCTCTCCCTCTTTTCCAACACTGACAGTTCAGTCAGTGTATTCAAAGTGAACCGTATTGCTGGATGCGGCTGAGCAGAAATTAATCTTATTTCCCTTGTCATCAAATCAGTAAGTACTAAACACAGAAATAGTATTTGGCCCTCAGTATCTGAAAATGCCATTAGAAAGACCATGTTCTAACTGACTAAATGCCAGTATTGCAAAGGAGAGAGGGGAAAACACTGCGCTGACAACATCCGAAATTTCTGAAAAGACTTTAAAAAACGGGAAAAAGTTCTCAGTATGATGGAGGCAACCAGCTGGTTCCCTGCTGCAAAACTAGTAACAGACCTTGAAATCTGTGCGTTTGCAGTGGGACTAAGCTCACCGCTTGGATCTGCCTCCCAAACACCAGAACCCCGCCAAGGAAAAGAAGGAAGGAACGTTTCGGGGAGCAGGAGAGGGACACTCATCCCCACGGACACACGCACGCGGAAGGATGCGGCAGTTGATGGTGGGCTTTTGCAGCGGCAGCAGGGACGGAGCAAGCTGCATAGGTGGCGTAACGCCTGCAATAATAACCAAGTTCACTATGGCTTTAAAAAAAAAAAAAAAAAGAAAAAAAACCGAAAAAAAAGCTACTGCAAGGAAACGGAAGCTCCGTGCGCAACCAAAACCACTCTTTCCCGTCTACTTTTATCCTGCCAGTTCTAAGCAGTTTGCAGTCACTTGCGATGCTGCGACAGACCAGGTAAGAAAGTTCAGTATATATAGAATTACACCGAGACAAGTAACTTCAAACTAGAACTAAGAAACTTTTGGTTAAGTTTTTTGGGTTTGTTGGGTTTTTGTTGGGTTTTTTTCCCCCCCACTAAAAGCTGAAAACCTTGAGGGTATTAGAGCGGTAGCGCTTCCTTCTGGATGCAGCCTGTGCACTGCAATGGGGCGAGAAACCACAGTTTATGCTCTGCCACCACACAGACGTTATCGGTTGAAATGCAAAGATTTTAAAGAAAATCTCAGTGGTACTTTAACATTCCAATTCAGAGCAAACAGGAGTTTCTATTCAATTCAGATTTTATGTAAAGACTATAAAAATATCCTCTTTAATCTGAGTTAAACAAACTAAAATAGTCCCTTTTGTCTTTGGTTATCAGTTGAGGAACTGAGAGAAACAAGGGGTTTTGGTGTGTTAAACCTACTTCCCTTTCCGACACGTTATTTTTATAACGCGCTTTTTTGTTTGATGCACACCAGCATTCATCTTTACAGATTTACCTGAGAGCTGACAATTAAGCCTCAAAACATCAGGTGCACCAGAAATAAAATGCCGAGACGAGCCAAGCGCTCGAATCCCGCAGTTACTCCTGCCACACCACCTCAGACAGCTTTTGTAAAGGAGGATCGCAGCGTCATTTGCATATAAGAAAATACCCCTTTTCACTTTGGATAAATAACGAAACTGGAATTTTTCTGGGGCCTTCCTTACAACGGTCCCAAAAAACCCCCCAAATCCCTGTTCTTTTTTCCTTAGTGCACCCGTTCCAAGATACCTCCGAGACATTTATGGCTCGTTGAAAATGAAACCACATTGGTATTGTCAGGGTTTCGCTTTTTTCAGGAACTGGCACTAAAATTTTGTAATCCAGGTGATTTTTTCTAAACTAGCTTCATTCCCGACAGAAAAGTCAGTGAGAGATTCAGACAGACAGACAGACATCCTCTGCTGTGCGTTCACAAATAGCTGATTTTGTCTCCCTGGGTGTGTACTAGAAGTTGAACTCGAGACCCAACAGAACCAAGTCACTCACCCAAAATGATTCCCAGCAGCAAAAAAAACCCCCAAGAACTAAAATTAATTTGTAAATCACCTCACTTTCACCCCTGGAGGGTACAGGGCATTTTCCTGCCTTCCCCCCAGTATGTAAAGATAGGGCAATTCTCACTAGTACAGGCATTTCCACAGCAAGAAACAGAATTGCAAATTTTCTTACACTGGAACCAAAGTTGCATTACCGCTATTAAGTTGCCTTTGCAGGAAGGTGAGCAAGAGGACACATGTGCTTGCAGGACTGCGATGAGGGAATTAACGTTCTTTGTGGCTTTTTGAGAATTACAACCAGGAAAACATTAATTACTCTAAGCACATTTCCCTCCAGTAAGATATTATTTACGTTCAAAATTTAACACAGATAATTATAAATATGATATATATAGATAATATAAAAATGGGAAGTTATTTATTTAAATTACCTCGACAAATAAATTTTTAGCCACTGAAGCTGTCAACGCTCTTGTAATTTTATTTTTTTAATATTTCACTGTATCATAACCTCACAGCTATTGTCCCCAGTATTCAAAAAAAAAATTCAGGTTTTCTCTACAAGCTTAATTAGAGAGGCAGAGCTTGCTGGGGTGCATTACTGAAATAATTACGTAGAAACTATTTGCTCTTCCACAATATCACCTCTACCAAGCTCTGAGAAACCATTTTAGGATGGCAAATATTAATTTTTTCCTGAAAAAAAAAGCAAAGTTTGGCTTAAAATTTTGTTCTTCCCTTAAGAAGTTGTGACAAGCTGACAATGGCACCAGCAGCCATCTTGAGCAGCCACTTTTAATAAGGCATAACATTATTTTCAATAACTAGATGGTGCCAGACCAGAGTAGCTTTGCCTTGAATTCTTCTTGCTGAGCGACTTATTTTAAAGCTTTCTGCACCAAGTCATTTGACTTATTAAAAAAAAATTAAAAAAAAAATTTAAAAAATTAGAATCTCCTTTTCCATCCTGGAGACAGCATTAGCCATTCTACCTCCCGTCCCCAGCGCCCAGGCTCTCGGGACAGTCCGGAGGGGCAGGAGGAAGCTGCGCTGGAGCACGAGGCTGGCTCAGCCCCGACGGCTTCAAGGTTGTCCTGGTTTGAGCCCAGCCCAGCCCAACCCACGACAGACGTGGGATTGGGGAACCCTCCGGCTCAGCTAGGAGAGCAGCGAAGGATGCTCTGGATGAACAGGCAGCAAAAAAGCTTTGAAAAGTGAGGAAAAAAGATACTGGAGAAGCCTGCAGAGGAGCCCCGGCGGGAGGGGAAAACAAACTACAGACCTAAACCAGGCGAAGCTCCCGTTATCTTTAACCTGAAGAAGTCGGCAGCGCCCACCCAGCGCCCACCCGCTTACCAAGGTGTGCCGCTTCATGTGCTCCCGGCGGGTGAACTTCTTCCCACAGATCTCGCAGGGATAAGGTCTTTCTCCCGTGTGGGATCGCATGTGTCTCTTCAGGATGCACTGATGCATGGCTGAAAAACTGCAGTACGGGCACTTGAATTTCTTCCTGATGACCGTGAACTCGTTGACTGTAAGAGAGCAAATCGCACAGATTACTTTCAGAATGTCTCAAAACAGTCAGTCTTCTCATTTACTATTTTGCTATTAGTTCACTGTGAAATCACACTCTCGCCTCTTAACCAACTACAATTTTTTTAAATCTTATACTACATTACTGCACTCTCATTATTAAAGCCAAGAACTTCAAGTACCTTCATCAGAGAAGCTTTTGAACAAGGCAATACACAAACATTTAGCAACAGTCTGTAACACACATTGCTGAACGTGTGCTAAACGGCGAACGAAGAGGGCTGACAAATCTGCTGTGAATCTGGTTTATTACAATGAGTTATCCTCAATACCAAGATCTAAAATTCTAACACTATTATTTGTGGAAGAAGTAGCTAGCTGCAAACAGAAGACCACAAATGTCAGACCGCAACAGCGCTGTTGTGCTTCACTTTTATTTATGGGGCAATGCAAGATCATCCTCCCGCGCTCCCGGAGCATTCCAGTGAAGGTGCAGAGACTCCGGATTACGCAGGAGAAACAGGACAGTTACAACAAACACACTCTATGTTACCCAACTCTCAACCAGCGTTACCACTGCGGCACGGACACAGAGATATAAAACGATGCATAATGTTGAATCACAGCGTGACCCCTGCAAACCTCCTTACAAGACAACTATATACAGCCCCCCATGGAAATTCTTTTTTTTTTCCTGTCCTCCCCCGAATCGTAGTTTGCTGAACTAGAGAAAGGGAAGAATTCCTTGAAGCCATTCTGACACTGTTGATTCTTTTCTTCTCGTCATCCCCTTAGAAGCGCACTGAAAGCAGACCCAGGGGACGTGCACAGCATCGACAGCCCAAGGGTCTAATTTGCCAGAAGAATTCACATGGCAGCTGCCGCGGTGCTTCCTCCTCCACACAAAGTGAAAGTGCGATACGCAAAATACGGCAGGTGAAAACAGAGTATTTGCTACCCCCTGAGGACATCCACCCACTGGAAGTTTTGGAAGTCACTGTCCACCTGCATCTGATTTGAAATCTCCACCTTTAATAATTCTATTGCTTTCCATTAATATGTTAATTTTCACCCACTTTTCTCCTAATTGTTGTTATTTCTCAAAGCAATATATTGCTTACATAACAATGAGGGGAAAGAAAGCAAGCAAGTTCAAGTTAATCACCTTAAGTACGCCATCGTGTATGTAAATGGCTCTTGGTAAATGAAAACAGTCGATGTAGGAGAGCTAAGGGAATAAGGGAAATACTACACAGTATTCTAACATGCCGAGTATTTCCCAATATTTTTGGACGCTTATTGAAATGTTCTCTCCTACAAATGCCCTGCTAGCTGAAGGCGCACTGCACACCCTCAGCATCCCACAGATAATGCCTTTGGAGTTACGCTGGACACTGAAAAACAGCTACTTAAAAATGGCCTTTTTAAGAAAAATCAGTTGGCCTGTGTACTCGGTGTTGTTCAATGCCCAATTTCTGGGTTTTTTTCCACCCCCCCGTTTTTAAAATCTACTTTTTCTTGTATTTGCAATACAGATAAAACAATGTGAAAAGTAACGACCTTTGGCATTCATGTAAAAGCGCAAACTACACGACACTATTAAGAGACACATTAAATAAGGTAACACCACCCTTTGTAAAAAGAAGAAATCTTTCAACACAAGCTCATCTTAGAAAACGTATTCTAAGAAGTTTTTTATTGGTCCAACGCAGACTAAAAGCGTGGTTCAAGATCTTAAAAGCTGCCGTGATATGAATTTTGCCTTAGCATTTGTTTTGGGTACTTGGAATTAAACACATGCTCCACACAGGCAACTCTGTGGAAAAAAATACTTCCTTTGATTAGCAGTTTGTATTGGACCTAATATTCTTATGTTCTTGTGCTCCTAACTTGCTGTTTCGGGCTGCTCAGAAACTCTGGTGGTCCAGTCGACAGGTATGGTTTTTTGGTGGTTTGGCGGGGTTTTTTTCAGCACATTTGTAAAGCTGTCAAGAGGAATTCCTAGCCCATTGGGAAAAAAAACCCAAACCCAAACAAAAAACCAAGCCAAAAAAGAGCCTACTCACCTGGGCCAGGGCTGCAATACTGACAACAGGGAAAGCGAACGCTAAAGAATATTTTATTCACCCGTCAGTAAAGATTACTCACTGCGATGAGATAGAGTTTTGAAGGGCTGGTTTCAAGTGACCGTGCACTTGCGCTGCTTCGGGAACCTCCCCGGGGAGATATGGGAACATGGCCTGATGCCCAGAGCCTCGCGCGAGCTCTTGTTGATAACTTAACAAGCCAGCCCTTCTCCTACCCCACGCCTATCTTCCGATTTACAAGATGTTTATGTTTTTTTTAACAACTAGAACATGAAAAGTTTTTCTCTTTTATTTTACAGAAAATGTATTTTTTGTTTTATCTTCTCCTTTGGATTTGAGACCCCCTTGTCTATGCAATCAGAGGCAAGGAGCCCACTTTCTTCTACAGCAAGTATCAATTTTAGGATACAAAGCTATTTAGGATAAACGCGTTTCCGGTCTGATCTTGTAACTGCTCAAGCATTAGCGATATGCCACACAAACACTTATATTCCCCAGGATCACTATAAACCTATTACTATGGAGTCTACACAAGGTAAGCAAGCTCTAAGCTGACGAAGGGAAGTCAAGAGGGGACACATAATCCTCCTTCCCCCAGCCCAAGGCCATGGCCAGCGCTACTCAACATCACCAACGCGCTCCACGTGCAGACCACAGCCAGCAGGACAAGCCATGGGCCAAGGCAGGTTTATCCACCTCACTCCACGCAGAACCGGCATGCAGAACCTGACAGCAACCACGTCGCAAGAGGACGAAGCAGAAGTGCTTTAGAGAAGAGAATACCACAAAATCCCTTATTTCCTACATCGCCAGACCGTACCTCATCCCGTCATTCCCTAAATGACCAGACGCCTCCTCTCGTTTACTGTCCCTTCACTTTATGGCTGAGCTACGGTAAAAGCTGAAAAGGCAACTCCAATTGTTAGGCGCACGGCCCGCACCATTGGCACGCTGCTTTCACACACTAATAGCCACCTGGTTCCAACGCATAAATGTATTTCCAACAGCATATTCGTAACACTTTCTGCTTTCAAGATCCCTCTTGCTTACTTTTGCCTGCATTCAGCTTAAATCGCTGCAGAATAACATGGCTTCTAGTACACTTATATTTAAAAATACTCACAGAACACTTTTTGCAGCTATGGTTTTATTGAAAACTACTTTTTCACCAAAAAGCCATATATTTAGTTCTTGTATCTACAAAAGTCAACACCTGAGAAACAGCAGCATTGTTAGAAAAATAACTGTATCGCAGAGTTAACATTCTCACAGTACTGTTAAATATATGCACCCACAAGCACATATATTTATTTAGTGAATAACATACCAACTTTGGTATAGGTATAATCGTTTGTCTAAATGACAATATTTCACAGAGCTTACATATAGCAGCATTGAGGTCCTAAGAAATAATCTTTAACAAGATCACCAAGACCTTTAACGGCAGTGCCGTAGATAACTACCTACCGGACACGACTCTGAGAAGACTAGCACCAAGAAATGGAGAACGTAATACAAACAGTGCCATAGTAAAAATCTATGTACTTAACTCCATTAAAATATTTACAGAAGATGTGCGTTTATAAGACCAACACAATAATGCTTCCAAAAAAGCCTTTGGTATTGCCATTTCAAGTAACTTTACTTATTTCACCGAGGCTGTCAAATGAAATAGGCTTCTACACCCCTGATTTGAGAGAAGGGAAAGCACTAGTGAAATACCGCCTGATAGGGCTACTTTGTATTAATACTGTAAACAGGTATGTAGTTAATTATCACCAAAATACTACACTCATTTGGTTATCACGAAGAATTCAGGAACTTTAAGAGAATTCTTGTCTACTTAATCTTCATTATATTTAAGATTATAAATAGCAAGGTGCAATATAACTGCTAAACTTACACTTCCCATCATCTTGCCATGACATTTTCCAACACTAAAATCCTGCTTTTAAAATGTTTCCTAGACAAACTCGGTAAGCCTCTGCTATGTTATGTTATGTTTTATATATATATAATGGTTCTAACATTTTAAAAAAACCTACACCTGATCCTGGAGGGAAACACTGGGAATTCTCAGTGCTGAAGTCAGGAAGCACTCTGATGCACAGGCCAAGTAAAATACTACTTAAACCTCTATCAGAGGGAAGGAGTTGACCCGACTATACAAAAATAGTTCCATGTTGAATGAAATCCTCAAACATGAGAAAAATTAACAAACGTGGAAAGTCATTAACCAGCATCACGTGAACGAAGCCTCTTAGAATTCGCTGAAATTACTTTTGCTGGCATCTTACTTTTCCAGTTCAGACAAATCCTACCATGCTGCTCCTAAATTTCCAGATAAGAATCAGCTTGGTCACAACTTTCTCTCCTGGCTCAGCTTTCTCCTTCCTCACTTGCTGGTTACTTAGGAGTAAATAAATTACGAGACGATTCAACTGACCTCTGTAACAAGGGAAGCTGACAGACTATAAACTAAACAGACAGCTGTGATCCACAATGCCAAAGAGAGCAATGGGAACAACAGCGGAAAAAAAAATGAATGTGACTGGAAGGAAAGAAAAAAAAAAAGAATGGAGTTATGGTGTACTACACTGATTATATAGGAACATATTCTCAACTCTGAGAGCAGCCCGCTCAAAGCGTAAGCACTAAGCCAAGCAGGGAAACTCTGGCTTCCCAGCCCTGACGTAGCACGGAGCCATCTCCGAAAGCTCCAACCCACAGCAGGAAGGGGCAGAGCAATGCTGCACCACAATATACCTGTTCCCTCCCCAGGGGAGGGTTCCCTCCCCCAGGGCAGCAGGACCCCATGATCTCTCTCATCCAACTTCCCACACGAAACAGCTTTGCAAGAAACTCTCCACTGGAGACCTCCAGGCTGCTCAAGTGCGCTTCACATGCAACCAAGCATTTCTCATTTTTGTCTCCCTGAGATGCAACAATATTATGAGAAAGAACTTTTCTGAAGAACGGTAAAGATGATTTGTACAAGTTGCTTTCATCTCCTCAGCCGTCCCTCACACGTTAAGGAAAGCAACGCTACAATGCTAGAGCTCAAGCTGCTGACGAGCCGTGTTGTACACAGAGCAGCTGGGAAGAACTACACTTAAGTACGCTACTTTAATTTCACAGTTACTATAATCTGGTTTTGCATGTAAATATATAGCAAGAGACACAGAAATATTTAATCTTTTAAAAAAATAAATGAATTTCATATAACAAAATAGGAATTACAGTAAGACTTCTATCATCCGGTCACAACTGTTAGCGATTCTGCATGCACACCCTAAGTTACAATTAGATCTCCTACGTAAAGCCTCCTCTCCTCAGTTTCAACACCATACATTCAGCCTGATTAATTTCATTCTATTATATAAAACAAAGGAGTCAGAAAAATTTACAGAATTCCTGAAAACCGCAGCCGTACTCCAGTATCTTTTTTAAAAAAAAGTCCTAGAAGTTCTCAAACACATTATCAATAAAATATACAAGCCTTGCGACAACTTTCACGTCCAAATAATATACCCTGTTGCAGGTATGAACAAACAGCATGTTTTTCCTTCTTTAAGTGACACAGAAAACCAGAGTTTATCAACAGCTTACAGGGCTGAGCAACCCGGTGCTTTCACAGCTCCTAATCTCAAGCTGACAACCCCTGAAATGCCCGAATTGTCTAACGGACAGCGCACTAGACCAGAACTCAGAAGACTGAATTCTATTATTAATTCTATTGCTAACATGCTCAACAAGCCGAGGTATGTTATTTTCCCAGGGAATACAAGAAAAACATCACATTTCTTTTATAAAGCACTTTGAGATCTACTGTTAAAAAAACCGTTTAAGGCAGTAAAAGCACACAGTTTGATGACACCAATGAGATAGCTAAAATGCCCATTATATGGACTGACAAAAATTATCTTTGCACAAAAATCCCACCGCGGCTGCAGTTACACAGTATCCGGAACCAGCACATCATCAGCCCGATCAGCTTTAGGGCGTTACTCTATTACATTGCACCCGTGGCACATTCATTCGTAGCACGAGAACAACGGGAAAACTTGCTTTTCCTAGTTTAAAAGAAGCGTCTCATACAGGCAACAAAAGCTACGCATCCTCGGGATCCTCATTTTGTCCTACACTGTCCAACAGCTCGAACCCGCCCTGCTGGGCAGAGCCCAGGTAACAGGCTTTCACGTGGTTAGTGAGGTTCTTCTGCGTCCCAAAGCCCTTCCCACAGAAGAGACACACAAAAGCACGCTCATTCGAGTGCACAGACATAAGGTGCCGGTTTAAGTCCGTCTTGTCTCGAAACAGCTTGGCACAGTTAGGACACCGCATCTTCTTACAGTTGAAGTGGATGGTCTTTTCGTGGCGATCCATGTTTGATTTCAGAGTGAAGCTGGCAGGGCATCTGGAGCACTGGAAGCGGGCGAGCTGGCCTGGAGGCACGCCGTCAGCAAGGCCAGGCTGGGAACAGCCAACTAAGTCGAACGGGAGAAGCACGGAGAAAGCGTGCTGGTGGATGTGCTCCTTCAGCTCTTCAGCACGCTGGAAAACCCTCCTGCAGAAACCACAGGTCAGCCTCCTGGCGAGGGCCGAATCCAGGAAAAGACCGTCAGTGGTTACGTCCATGTCTTCGGGTCTTGGGAAACTCATATCTAAAACAGAAATACATATACCCATGTACAAAGCAGTGTCTTCTGGCACAAAGTTACGCTAGTTTAAAAAAAATATTTTTCTCCCTACTTACCGGAATCAGAGTTATCAAACTGCCAAAGTGCTAAAAATCCATCGTAAGTGCCCTGCAAATGAAAAGCACGCTTTAGTTAAGGTGGGCATTTACAAGAACACGTGTCTGTAGTCAGTGGTGGGACTCCCATCTTAGCCCTGCCTTCTCCCATCCTGTGAGAGAGGCTCATCATCTGACTTGGCAACCCTATGTGCCTTTACAAAGCTTTCACTGTCAGCGCAGCTAAGTTAACTGGGCTGGATTTTGCAAGACCTGGTGTTTAAAGACAGTAATCAACATGCCTCCTTAGGTCCTGGGTAAACACTCAGCTTTCAGTCTCGCTAAGCATCTGCAGCTCCCGCTCAGGCCAACGGGAAAGAAACACTGGATAGAGAATGTCCAGCGGATACAACAGAACTGGAACATTTTCTCTTAGTCCTACATAGCTACTTTTTCTTTCCACATAGGAAAGCCCATAGAAAACAAGCACCTCCTGCGTAGTTCCCTTTATGCAATGCTTTCTGGCATTGCTGACCCAAATTATAAATAAAAGCTGATTTTTTAATTATTTTTTTTTTTCCTCAAGCATTTGCAATATGCCAGCGTGCGGCAGATGGCAACCCTCTATGAGGCAGAGGCATGAGGCAGCCTGGGCAGGTCTGCTGGAAACCAGGCAAGCAGCTACCAGCCGTCCCACCAGCTCGCTTTGCTCTAAGGTGACTGCAAAGGAAAAAAAAAAAAAAATTCTGTGTTTCCACCTCTTTGTTTAATGGGACTAAAGCCCCATTCGAAAATATTAAAATAAGAAATGCCACAGAAAGGTAGGGATTTTATGCCAAACGCCTGTAATACAGGAAGCCAGCTTGCTTCTATCTGTATTTATATAGAAGAAATCCAAATGCAAAACACCGCAAGTGGGTAACGGATAGCTGGGCACTCAGCTATCTTTATGCCATTATTAATATCCTTGTATGCAATGTTTTGCAAAGGCATTTACAATAAAAAGGACATGTATACTTTAAAAATACAGTTTTTATGAACCAAGTTCTGTTGAGGTAAGGCAGAAAGGATAAAATTAGGACAGCATCAGCCCTGACCTCAACAGATTCCTAGTTTTAAAATAACCTATATATATAAAAAAAGGGACACACACACACACAAAAAAAAAAAGCATAACACTTCAAAGTGTAAGGTATTACGGTCTTTCGAAGTACTCCTAACTGGGGAGAATTTGATTAAACAGATAGCTTTGCATTTAAATGTCTTTGCATTTTCCCCCACGATCTTACCTGGGTTGAGGAAGGCACCTCGCCTTTTATCATGGTTTCTGGTGACATTTCACCAGCAGAGCAGATCTCAGGGGGGCTCTGAGTGGCAAGGTGTGATGAGGGCAGCGGGGGAGATGGTGCTTCCACTTTGCCATCACATTCGCCCCTTGAACGATTCAAGTTGGTGCCAGGCCCTGGGGAACACAGGAAACGAATCTCACCCACGTGAACGAGCACCAGCTGGTGGTTTTAAAAAAGGCCTTGCAAAAAGGCAGCTTATCTTCCGTCAGTGGGAGGGAATGCAGCAGGACAGTGATGCCAGGCTTTTTTTTGTCTGTTTTTTTTTTTTAAAAAAAACCAGCCTCCCCACCCAAAATGCCTCGTCTGCACGTGATGTACATGGTGGAATTCTACCACACGGCGCGGTGGCTAAAGCGTCCGTCGGGAGAGAGAAGCACAGCGGAGCACAAGTATCCAGAGCAATGGCATTTCTGAAAGACACCTCTTGGAGATGCACCATTTCAAGCACATACATTTCAATCCTTAAGTAACATACATACAAACTTTATTCTGCTACCAGCTTCCTTGAAAATTTATGTCAAAGCTTCAGATTTGACCATGGTGTCTTACTTAATATAGTACTGTCAGTCCTTGATCTCAAAGTGCTTTACAAAAGATGGGGAAAAGCATTCCCTTCATTCTACAGCTAGCAAGCATGGAAGTTCAAATATTTGTACAAAACTATTCGATTATACCTGACAGTCGTTACATTCTAGAAATCTACCGCAGTTAGAAAGGAAAACATTATTTGTCTGGCCAAAGCAGAATCGTACCCTCTTGTCTACGCCGTAGCAACAGTGAAATGGTAAATAGTATTCCAGGAACGGCCCCAATAATCAATGACAAATCTACATACAAATAAAGACTGTGTAATCAAGATCAGTGTACATTACAAATCGTTAAAGGAACTTTAACAAACACCTTGACTGAATATTGGAACGACATATTGAGCAGGTCATTATTTTTGAGAAGCAATCAGGCAGAATCAGAAGCAAGTATGGCATAAAAGTAAACAAGTTCGTATTTAAAGCACTCTATGCTCCCAAGGCATCTTTATTTCTAACACAAAGGAGTCCGATTGAAACCTTTACATGTATTAAAAAAAACCACTCTTCAATGCAGCTACGAATAACAAGTCAAAGTTTATACTGTGTCCGAACACAATACACTGTGATCTGGGTCACAACAAAACAGTCGAGTGAAACTGCACAAAGGTTTCTAAACGAGAACAATCCCAAACCTAATGTTTTATCAGCTATCAAAGGAAATTCTGCTCTTGTGCCACAAGCTGGATGTTTGATTTACCTTCTTCCGCTTTGATTGCGGATGGAAATCTTTCACAACTTAGTTAACTCTACTCAAGTGTGAGAACAATACTTCAAGTTTTCATTCTGGTGGTGCTCATCTATTGCTGTTATCATTTCAAGGCAGTACAACAAACCGCTAAAACCCTGTAAACTCAAGACAGGAAAAATAATGGGGGGGAAAGGGAATTCCTGCCTAGCCACCCACACGTTGCTTTTTTCCCTGAGCATCCCAAACTGTTTCAAACTGCCCTGTTTACATTGAAGCTACACACTGTGACCATGGACAACTTAAGAGGCATCTGCAAGTTGCAACTCCTTAAACAAATGGTATTTTAGCACAAAGTAAAGATAAGCCAGTGGGGTCTGGCTTGATTTAATTCTTTTTTAGCACCTCTACAGAGTTACACAGGTTCCTAAGAAACTACGCACTTCTTAAAGCAAAGGTTCAGGGTAATGAACAAGCAATGAAATAGAGCAAGGAGAAACAATAAACTCAATCATCCAACATGAGCCACAAAGACGTACAACACAAAGTACAGAGATGGTTTTTAAAACAGTAATTAATATTTATTTGGTTTCAACAACTGCAAGTAACACAAGAAGAGAAACCCACATAAACGACCCACGCTTTGTACATGTGAACGCAAACAGCACCTGAGTTTACGTTTTGTCCCATTCTGACTAGTACGGTGAGAAACCTTTTTCCTTCCTTAAATTATAATGAAATAAGTTTTAATATAAAGTATTTTAACTTCTAAATCAGAAATCAAAAGTGCTTTCCTTCAGTTTTGCGTATAGAAGGTGATGCACTGGTTTAGCAGTTATTTATGTGACTATATATGACTCGGACAGCTGGACAGTAAACTATTGTGGAAAACAGAATGGCAAAGGTTATTATATCACATTTAAAATCGCATCCATTCTCCCCCAAATCTTGGTTTGCACAAAAATCCCACACCAAACTGAATACCTTTAACTCCCTCTTGGGAAAGCTGACCACTGTGTAAAATTTATTCCTTTAACATCCAGTGCAAGTATAAATTATTGGCTCCAATGAACCACTAACTAAAAATAACGTATTAGCTGGTTTGCCCAAAAGAAAAGGGCTCTGTGTACCATGTAATCACTTGGACAGCAAGCTTCATAGGAATTGCTTCTATAAACAGTTTCAGTTGCAACAGGGTAAACAGGAAAAGCCAAACTTAGACATAAAAAAGTATGCAATGTACTAATCTGAAAATGTGGAAGAGTCGCCCTTTTAGGTAGTCAGTCATCCCAAAATCTGAAAGTTTTCTGACTTTTTTCTTAAATGAGAAAACAAGGACGTAAACCAACCAACTCATTTTCTAATGAAGATTAAAATTCTCATTCTCTTGATTATACTTGGCAAAACCAGCTAAAAACATTCAACTAAAGCCTTTGAGACTTTCGTAGATGTGGTGTAACCATAGAGAACAATGCTACCAAAGTTCAGTATCATAAATGAAATAAGACACACGTTACTAAACCAGGGAGCTCAGCAGAACAGCGCTGCTGAGGCTGGAAATCAGCAAAGAATAACCTGCTTTGACAGACAAACCATGAAAACACGTAAAGACGAGGAAAACTGAACCTCCTACAGTATTGTATGTGAAAGGCATCCCCAACAACACACTACACACGCTCAGTAACTAATGGGACCCATGACAAGCTCCGTGTTATCCATGAATAACTGACATGCACTTTTTCCTGCAAAACCCGCATGTTCTTTAGGTTCTGACAAGCACGGGAACAATGTCAGTCTGGATCATACAGCATGAACATCATAAATTCTCAGCTGCAGTTTTTCCTGACAACTGTGTTACCCAAATGGCAAGATATTTAAATTTTCCCTTCTGATTTTAAATTAGTTTGAACTGGTTAACTTCAGAAATGCCGTACTTCGTTTGACTACATCATAGTGATGTAACAGCCCCCCACACCTCCCGGGCTTCATTTTCCATCAGTAAAACGTTAAGTAATTTCACTCCTCATATGTCCGTTACAATACACAATGAATTCAGAAAAAAGCACCCAGGGTAAAATGAAAAACTTGGGGTATCCTCTATTAACTTTTACGACAGTATGAACTATGTAGAAGAAAATATGAAAACTTGTAATGCATGTTGTAACTTGGAGAGTAATATCCCCATTAGAAACCGCTCGTCAGAATTTTAAAAATGTGTAATATACTCTTTGGATTGGTCCACCTCCATTAAGTCTTTTCCTCCAGATAAGAAAAGTAAAGGTGAACATTGCTCCTGGAGTCAGTTCCTTACTGTAGAGCTTTGTAAGAGAGCACAAAGACAATCTAGTGATAGCAGTTAAGGTTAAAAACACAGTTCACACCTTTTAAACTCAAGAGATATTGATCAGTTAAAATTCTTTAAATTAGTGTTTCCTTTTCATATTAGACAGTTGAAAACTGTGCTAGTTTTGGCTTTATTTAAAAAAAAAAAAAAAAAAAGAAATCTTGTTCACTGTGCTCCTGCCTACTCCCCCAGATTTTTTTTTTTAATATAACCCAGGACTTAAAATGACTCAACATCCTCAAATTGTGTTTGAAGAAAAATGTGAAAAACACCTACAAAGCTAGCACCAATGTAGACTCTGCTTTTAGATCTCCAGAATCTTCTTACCACTTGCTTTACTGTTGTTTTATACGCTGAAAATTCTCATTAAACTTGATGTCCTATTGTCTTCAGTAATGACCACTTAAAAGCAAGCGAGTCATACCAGAACATCTTTCTTTAAGTGATTAAAATAAATCGATACCTGTGATGATACCTGCAGAAGACGAAAGCAAAATAAGTCCCTGAACTCCCTGCTTCTCTAAAAATCCTCTTGCCAGGCCACAGCCACATCCACCTACTGGTGTGAGAGCTACAAACCAAGTCAGCAGTCTTCTTTTTGTCCTACACAACTCACTTTGCTTCCACAAAGATGAGATAATTGAAGCTTAGCTGAAGGAAATTCAGGAAACAGTGAGAGGACTGGCAAACAGCGACCTCAAATATACACTGGGAGGACCTTCTCAGTCATCACATCTCTCAATGAGCTATCATTTAGCCCTTTTCTAATCTATCAAGCTTTATTTTAAACCCAGGCGGTCTTCTGCCTACACCATGTCTGTTTCTGAACTCCACTTCTCAGCTCGTTAGGCAATCGCTAATTTCTAGCCTGAATTTATGACTGCCTTATACTCATTTGTCTTTACGCCAAGCGGTCCTTCAGCTTTTAAGTAAAATCTAAAATCCTCCACCCAAGAGAAGGCTGATGGATAGAGGGCAGCCCCGTCATTATTGAGGTTTATCATGACAGAAGACGAAACCGCTGATTTCACCGGTGACGAGTGGCAGATCCTGACGCGCGGTGCGTAAATCTCCCCCGCCACCATGCATCCATCCCCATTCCCACCCACCCCGCTGCCAGCCGAGGGGACTCTTCCCGCTGCACCGCGTCTCTGCAGCCAAGGGATTCCCAACCCAGGAGCCCAGGTTGAACCACCCGAGTCCGAGGCAGCTGCAGATCATCCAGTAAGCAAACGAACGAGTAACAAGAGCATTGTATTAGCAATTCTCCCCCAAACATTACAGCCGCAGAATAAGGTACAAATTTATTCCCCCTCTAAATTTAGGAAGATTTTTTTGAAAAATATTAATACCACTGTTCAGACATAAGAAACGAAAAGAGATACTAAAACCGACATTATCTTGTGCAGGTTTTTCCCTTTATCGTACAGCCCAAGTGACCATTGAAAGTTACGGGGTTTTTTTGCCACTAACAAAACTAAACATTAATATCTTAAGCAAACTTTTCATTCTATTTAATTAGTCACATTTCTCAATATAGATAAAAATAAACCTCTTCTGCTGGAAACGAACACATAGCACTCAGAAAGCCACTGCTTGCTCTATTTTATGTCACAAACGATATCCCCGTCTTCTGAGAGTATTACTAAAACACAGCATTAATATTTTTTTCTTTCTCTGTGCACTGGAGAATCAAACTATTTTACGATTGCAGTTAAGAAAATACAAAAGCACGCTGTAAAATAAGCTGCCCACACGTAATGGCACGTATCAGCCGTCTCCAACACACCACCAGTAGAAAACCATTCGTTTCCATGAGCGATTATAACAAAACAATCAATAGCTGCTCATTACTTGGAGTGAGGTCTAAAAGTAAACAGCAAGAAATAAAGACCACGTGACCTACAAAATCACAACTGTTTCTACAGACACCGGACCAACAGCCAAGTCTCCTTTCAACATTAGGCAATGTTGGATTCAAAACCTTTGCAGCTACTTTTTTACCATAAGAACTCAAATATTTTGTATTTTGTTTGTAAGTACCATTTTGCAAACAAGTAAAAGAGAAATGTGAGGACAAGCGCCACGTACACACACACTAAATACTTCCTTCCATGGCTTCAGCAGTTAACGTTAAAGGTCGATCAATATCAGAGACAGGTTTCCACATTTTATGTCAAGTGGGATTAAGCAGCACTTAAAGCTGGATATAAACATAGCGGTAGTAATAAACGAGACAGTGACCCGTATTTTCTTCTCACTAAAGATTTCACTTAAAGTATCAGTAAACAAAAAATATAAAAGCACAAACTTACGAGAGAGAGAATGCGTGCCTTTGGGCAAGTACTCAAACAGCAGAGAACTATCCTCTCCCAGCATGTCGGCTTTCAGAGACAGCAAACTGTTCTTACTCATGAGAGCCGCGCGCAGGTTGGCGACAGTGGCAGCCTGGAGCGCATCCTCCTTCTCTGGAGTCAGGGGCTGAGAGATGTAGCTGGCTTCCCCCCCGAGGAGGGCTTCGTCCACGCTGGCGTAGGGGTCCGACCGCTCCACTCTGCTGCTGTCAGAGCTGCTGGGCTCCGTTACCGTCACATCAGCACCTGCGGGACCAAAGATGCCGTCAGAGATGCAAACAAACTCCTGGGATGTGGCACGCCGGCCCCACACGCCTGTTTAACCGCCTATTTCGGCCTTTTTGTCACTTAACACGGCTCGATCCCCTTTTGCCAGAAGTCCGAAGATGAACGTGGCCGTTCAGAGGCTCGATGGAAACCGCACCCACTCCACAGCCGGGGGTTTCTGTTCCTCCAGTCTCTGCCCACCCGCACCCTTCGCTTCTGGCTCCATCAATGGGTCTTCACTGCAGCACCAGGCACGGAGAGGGCAGAGCAGAGGGAGAGAGACCTGTTCAACCTCCCCCACAACCAAGAACAGCATAAAACTTTATTTGCTTCTTTATTTTAAACTAAGATTTCAGAATGTTTTGCTAGTACTGAAATTCCTGTCAAACATTTAAGTTCCGTTTTTTCCATAATTTTACTCCAGTAGTCTGAATTGTTATTCTTTCATGTCTTCCCCATGATGAAGGTTTTGGAAAATACAGTAATAAACAGCCTGTAAGAGTGGCCTGCTAATTAGTATAAATTCCTTGGGGTAATTTATTTTAAAAATACACAGGAATCAGTGGTTCCCAGCACATACTACAAGGTAGGTTTTATACAGAAGTGACACTGTTGCTAAAAAAAAAAGGAAAAAATACACCAAAAAACATTGATTAGGCACCTTACAATGGCTGGCTATTAAGAAACTGCAGAAAAACATAACAGACTATTAACAAAAACATCAATTAGCAAACCCAAACAAAAATGAAAAAGCTATAATAAGGTTAATTCCTCCATATCAAAATATACATTTGTTAAAGAGTCTATCGTGCTGTGAACTTTGGCTCTCTTATGGCTTTAAATAATTTGTGTATTTTTATGTAAAGGAAAGTGACTCTTACACTTACATCTACTCTTTACACAAAGCAAAAAACTGACTACAAAAAAGGCTGTTACCCCATTTATAAAGTGTGTAAAACTAATTTAAATTTCCTTCTCCAGACTCTGCAGCAGCACAGACAGCTGACATGCCCCAAACCCAGTCGAGTGCTGGGCAAACAGCGCTGAAGTTTTTGTACTATCAACTGCAAAATGTTTGTACTATCAACACGTAGACAGAAGAAATCCAAAGAGAAGTCATTGATAATGAGTGATCAGACTCATCAGGAAAAGAAGCCGTTTTGCAGATCCTGAACATTTTATTGCCTCCTAGTTCAAAATATGCTTAAATCTACTTAATGCAAGAGGCAACTATTACAGTTTAAAACAGCGGTTTGGCATATACAAAATTAACGCCCAGCTGCTACTGCAAATTCTTGCACTTCTCAGGGCAAGGAATTCAGGTGTTTTCCACATACACCACAGCAATAGACTTATTCCCTATGTGGAGTTCCACAGCAGCAGAGCTCACCAGGAGGGAAAAGCAGGAGTGTGGCACACTCGCAGGCGGCTGCAGCGTTCAGCAACTTCAAACCAGGGCAAGATACCAATCTGCATACCCTTATTAACCAATGCTAATGAGGACACCGGTACAGTGCCTACCCTCCTGTAACCTGGAAAACTGCTAAAGGAGTATCATTATTTTTATCTCCATTTTACAGGTGGTAACGGCCAGAGAAAGACGCGGTGACTTGCTCAAGGTGTCCAGCTGGCGGAGCCAGGATCAGCCAGTGAATTTCCCAGTCCCATCCCAGGGCACAGCAGGTTCCTTAACACGTTCAGATTTACTTTACTGAGCTGTACCGTTCTGCCAGTACCTCTTGCTGTTAACTTTTTCCACTTCCTTTAAAAAACAAAAAGCCTCAAAGCAAACAATAAGGACAAAACCTTTCATTAGCGGAATACTCCGTGGAATACTCCTGCACCCCAGAGATGTAAGGAATAGCCACGGCTGGGGGCTACAAACACAGCAGCAGCAACTATGTGACCTACCAGAGATGCTCTCTCTTTATAACAAACCGTTTTCCCTCCTCCATCTGTGTTTCGCTCGCATAATCTCACATGATCGGTTTTATTAAATCTTAGCTGAGCAGAAGAATTCAATTGCCTTGAGTTTTTACAGATTTTGTCACCCCTCTGTTACTGAGCGAGCAGTTAACAGGTACATGCATTTTTCTAGAGGATAATGAAGTTTGTTTTAAAAGCCAACATTTCCGCATAAAGGGAAATTGCAAGAGTTTAAAAAACCAGCAGCTGCTACAAAAGGTGGCGAAGAAAGTAAATTCTAGCCCATTAAACTGGAAATGTAGCAGAGGGTTTTATCAAATCAGAGCAGCAGCAATACTGCGATTCCTCTGCTCCTCGCCACCTACACGGCAAAGTGCAGCAAATAACTCGGCCAGGAAGGGTGTTTGTCAACACAACGGTGTTGCCAAATAACCGGGCAGGCAGTAAATCACCTTGCGATTTCTCCCTTCCTTTTTCATAGCCAATTACAGATGCTGATTGACAGTTGCCAGAATCTGTTGCTGCCTGCTGCACATAAACACTAATTGCTGAAACACACGCAGATTAATTGTAACCACAACAAGACATTAAATGTTCCTCAAAAGCCAAGATTAGACACAGACAGTGAAACAGAGGCTTTAGAGCTTCCAGTATTTATTGCTGATGTAACCTAATCAAATACATGTTAAGGCAAAATAAATATCCACTTAGTCACATAAGTAGTAAAACGCTCTCAGTACACCAAAACCCCAAAATGCATGAAGTTCCTCTTCACGGCACCTCCAAAACCACTTCTCTCTTTTCTCTAGCATACAGCTTCTTTTAGCAAGTTTAGCCAAAGAATTCTATGAATCAAAAGTATCTGTCACTTCCCAGTAATCTAAACTGTTTACTACAGTGCTTCAACAGTACGTAAACCAAGCTTCAGTAAATGAGCTTCTATTTCGCAATTATTCAAGGCAGTGGGTCACATGGCAGCCCGTGAGCTCCATCCAACTCCTCCACATCTCATTTTTCACACCGCCAAGGCAATCCCTGCGACTGCACGGATTCCAGGCACCGCTCGCAGGAAAGCCCGATCGGGGCAGCGAGCTAAACACGGGATTAACGCTGCTCTAAAAAACTGAGCTCATTACTCTCTTTAGCAAATAATTATTTTGCAGTTACTCTATTACACCAGCCTACTTTCCAAAACACAGGAGCTTTAGAAAAGCTTTATTAGTCTGTTGACTTGGATGAGGGTATTTTTTTAATTATTTTTTATTTTCAAATAAAACACAAGGCCTATTTTTTTACAATTTTGGCAACAGTATTTCCATGCATCTCTGCAACTCCAAAAGCAACATTTAACTGGTAAAGTTCTTATCTACACATGAAAGCCTAATATAAAAGGAATATAGGAAGCCCGATTACGAGCACCTTCCCGCAGAGATCACACAGCCCAGCTGAGCGCGCCACGACAAAATGCGCTTCATCCCTCGCCACCCCGACCAGACGGGCTGTAACAGATCCACAAACAGGGATAACTCTCAGGCCCGTACAACATCCCCAACGCACGCAGGGCGGCTGCCACGCAGGGATCTACACTTGGGCAAACCAAAACAGAACTGTATCCTTGCTCTGCAAGGCAAGGACAACCAGAGGAAAGTCGTTTGCTTTGCTACGCTATGAGAAGCCCAAATCCAGATCAGAAATTCCATTTGTCAGCAGGTGCGCCACTACTACCATTAAAAAAAAAAAAAAAGTTTACCTGCAAGTCATATAAACTGGGCTCCTGTCACAAACTGAGGTATAGGAAAACCAAGTTGTACTAGTCAGAAAACCAAGAAGTACTACAGGCATCTGCCAGCCCCTCGGGAAGGGCTGGGGCAGAAATAAAGGTGAGGCAACTCGCTAGAAGCATCCAAATGAAATGTTAGCGTGATAAATTGTTTTCCAAGATCTATGAGAAAATTGACAGTAAAAAGCATTAAACCTAGTCCAACAACTGAAAGAATACACAGGCCATCTCAGAAAGACCGAGGAAAAGCTTCTCTCTTTCAAAGAATCCATTTGAGTACCTTAATTAATTACTTCAATATACAAAACCAGTTTTTTCTTGTATGTCTTCTCCCTGCTTCAGTCATTTTTCCTTGTTAGAGCTTAAACTCAGCTGTTACCAAACTACCTCCTCATTTTCCCTTCTCTCACACCACTTATTTCTTGTTTGTATTGTTTTTACCTTCTCGGCAAACCCCCAGTGATGTTTTCTATCGTTCCCCAGACTCCCAATGCTATTATTCTCTTTTATAATTTGTTTTTTTCAATGATTTTTCCCTCTTCCAACTTTTATTCCTGCTCTCTCATGTACATAGTTGAACATATCTAGAAATCTGTAGCTGGAGGACTAAACCCATGAGAAGAGAGCAAGGAGTGAATAAAAGCCGTACAAGATGACATCTGCTGCTGGAAAATTCAAAGTAGAAACAAGCTCTTCCCCAAGAACAAGGCAATGTTTTGTCAGGTTGCTCTTCCTCAATATTGCTCTTTTCATTACAGTCTCAAGGTTAATAGGAGATCCAAGAAGCCTGTCATCTTCTCTTCAAAGTCCCTTTCTGTTCGGCAGAAACACAAAGCAGTAATGTTTCTCCCCGGGTCTTCTGAGTTTCCAGGATGACGAGGTCTCGTGACACGCATCGTCAAGCGACTGCCTACTTAATCACGGTGACCCCACCGCCACGGCGGCGGGGGAAGTCAGCCAGCACACACGGCGGTCCCTGAAAGGAGCGCAACAGCATCAAGCTTATCATTTGCAGCCAAAGCTTTAAGCCAGTTTCTGTTCACTCCAACAAATTTCAGGAAGCTTTCATGAGCCCTTCCGACCTCTCCTCAACTCCCCTCGAATTTAGGGCTTTTCCACACAGGATGAGCCGTTCCCCTCCAAGCACACCTTTCAGAACGAGAGGTTATCGCTGCTCAGCACCTGGCGTGAACTCTTTACAAGTCCCCCAAGAACCCTTTACAACCTCCATAAGACGACGGCAATTCGAGCCACCTCCTGTCACAAAAAGCGTCCTTGGGCTTTCCGTACAGCTCACCCCACCGCCCAGCTGCGGTACCTGTTTGGGCAGAACTTCAGCCTTGAGGTGCTTCAGCAGAACAAACGCCATGGTCCCTGCTGGTTTCACCAGCACCCTTTTAGCCCAACATCGGTCGCACCGCCAGCTAAGCCCAGCCAACCTCGCCGGCTGCCTGCAACTCGTGGACACTTGCCAAAGCTAGGGGTGACAGCAAGATCCCACAACTATCTGGAGCTAATTAAAGAAACACTGGATAATCTTATATCCTACTCTTATTTATACAGCACACTTGACAGTCATAAACAGTAGAATCCCCAGCTAAATCCACCAAACACTCTCCCTCCTACAGGCAAACACGAAGCAGGGCAAGTCATACTGCTCACACTTATAAGAAGGCGGCAGATAAAAACCCACAGCCAAGTTTACAGGTGGAGAGAATACTCTCTCTTTACAGAGGTTAGGATGGAAAGGCGAAGGGAAGACAAAGGACGAGTCCTGCTGTCAGAAACACAAAGGCAAGCACACTTGGAAACAGCAGCAACCGGAGTTGTGTCTTAAGTGGTGTCACCAACAGACAGCGAGCGAGCAGCTGTCCTGACTTGTGACAGTGTTACGGCTGCATCATCTGGATCCATTTTTAAGAACCATAGAATAAATTAGGTTGAAAGTGACATCAGGGCTAGTTTTAGAGTTAGATCCCCTTGCTCAGGGACTTGTACAGCCAATTTCTGAATATCTGCAGGGAGAGATATCACAACTTCCCCTGGCCCTTCCTTCATCATTTGACCATTCTGCGAAGAATTTCCTCCTTTTAGCCCATAAGAATTTCCCTTTCTGTAACTTGTGTCCATTCTCTCTCATCCTTTCTCCATACCCCTCTGAGAAAGATCTGGTTCCAGACAATCCAGCCACCCCCCTTCTCTTCAAGGTTGAACCAAGCTGTCTCAGCTTCTCCTGGTATACGACATCCTGATGGCCTCGGCTGGGCTCGCTCCAGCTTGTCAAAGTCATCCGCAAGAACCGCACACTGGATCTCGTACACCAAACATGGTCTCATTTCCCCTGACAAGGTAGGTAGCTCCTGTACAGCAACAGAGCACACAGCCGGGCTTCGCTGCCGCCAGGGCACGCAGACCCCGCTTCAGCTCGTTACTCACCAGAACACGTTTTCTGCAAAGCTGCTTTCTCGCTCCTTGGCTGCCAAGACCTACTGGTGCATGGGGTTATTCTCTCCCACATGCAGGACTTCAACATTTGTCTTTGTTGAATTCATGCTGTTTCTGGCACCGCTGCCTTCCAGCAAATCATTCCTCCCAGTCTGGTGTCCTCCAACCACTTGCTGCGGGTTGACTCCATCCCGCCGCCCAAGTTGTTCATGAGCAAAGTAAACAGCACCGGCCCTGGAAGCTACCTGTGATGGACGCCGGCATCTGGGGTAGCTGTTTAGGGTCTCCTGCACGCAGCTGGGTAACTTTCAGCGTGGTGGCAAGTGTAATTTGTTTGTTTACAACATGACAGGCAGAAAGGGCAGAGGGGGGCGAGGGAAGAGATCCCAACATCAGCAAGTTCTCCCACCCCAAACGCTCGTCCCTGCATCCGCCCCGCCTACTCCCTCAGTTGTACCAAGACTACACGTATAGTTGAGAGGTGAACCCGAGACAGGAACTAATACGTTAAAAATAAACTGGTTCATTAAAAAAAAAAAAAGTTATTTTTAACCCCAGATCAGTTCCCCAATCCAGTTCACTACACGGTTGCGCAGACGTTTTCACCGGAACAACTGCAGCAGAGCGTGGGGGTGCAATTAAGCACCAAGGGAAAGTGGGAGTCACTTAAACTCAGCTTTTCTTTCAAGGACACCGCCAAATTATGACCTGAGCCAAAGTCTTCCGGAAAAAACTTAGGTGAAATCAAAGACTTAATTTTCTGAGGCTCTTCCACCTACTTGTGTCAAGTACCTGTACAGATATGCCTGACATCAGATTTAATCTAAAATTTCAGGGATGATGTTTCTTGTTTTAGTTGTGGAAGATTTGGCTTGATCTCCTTCTGTGCAAAAGACAATTAATTTTTAAATTCACGGGGGGCGGGGGGGGGGGGGGGGAAAAACAAACACCCAAAAAAGCTTTCATTTCCTAGTGTTCTTTCTTGGGAATTAAAAAAAAAAAAAAAAATCCAAAAAAAGCACCCGGGCTGGTAGAAAAACGACAATCTTTTACCAGCTGCTAAAAATATCCTTGAAATTTGTACTTCGGATACCGCCTCCTTTCTAATAGAAATCCTTCAAAAGTGTTTCACAACTTAGTACGTTAAACAAAACCCAGGATTCTCCCATACTGTAATATTTACATAGAGAAGCAATGCCATGAGCTATGTTGGTTTTGATTAGCACTATTTTACAAACATAATAGTATACATGTGGATATAATAAGTGTGCACAGCATTCAAAATAAGCTCCAATTTCATAACTCAGGAAACTACCAGGCAAACAGAGATATTTAACCATAACATGTACGATCGTTAAAAACTGCCTTTATGTTAAAGACTGTAAGATATCCTAAGTGAATCCTTATGGAACCAAAAACGTAGTCTCCTTCAGACGGCGTTTTCCCACTCTTCTTCCAGGTTTGAGTCCTACTCCAGCTTCTCAACCGTGATTCAAAGCAGGGTGACCTGGGACAGTGTCCTGTGTCGTCAGGATTTGTGCTGCTGAGAAACACCATCCTGCATAAAACTGCGTATTTCCAATGCTGTTCCTGTTGCGGAGGGCTCAGGGGGAGTCCGTGCCAGCTGAGAGGCAGCTTTCATCATACAGGCTTGAATATAATCCTCAAGCCTGCAGCCACAGGATGTATGTATATATAGGTGGGAAACCCACGTATGTTTTACCAACAGAAACATTCTCCTCCATACCTCTAGAATAGTATTTCTAAAATAAAATAGGCTTGTTCTACACAAATATGACCTGGTTTTATATCGGTATTTCTGCAGCAGTGTTCTAAAAGCACAAGTATATCTCCATCTTTATTTTCCTCAAAACAGTCATCGGTGTACGAATGCCAACTAGAAAATTCCCCCCACTGCTCCAGATATCAGGAAAAAAAACCCCAAACCAATCAATTTTTACCTCTTTCCTGTGATACTTGTTTTTCTAACATTGAATCAAGTTCTGCAGATTATTTTTCTGTGGGCTGTGCCAGCAAAAGGAGCTCCTGGCCCCAAACCCAGCTGCTGGTTGCCACTCTCCCACCGCCCGTTAGTGACCTCGACTCAACTGCCTGTAGGGGGACAAAGGCGGCCAATGACCTGATCTTCCCCAAAACAAGATACAACAAAACACCCAAATCCAAAGAAGAGTGAAATGGTTAAACTGGATGAGTTAATTATTTTTGAAACTATTGTAAAATGGAACAATAAAACAGTCCTTGCAGAAGCAGGAATGACTGGGCAGTGGAGAAATACCTTAAGTGACACTCTTGTCTCCCCAAAGTAGGCAGACTATCGCTTTAAAAATATTAAGGTTTGACTGTAAGCTTAACCTCTTTTTCTAAGTGTCATAACTCAGGCAGTAAAAAGACTGACATTATTCTCTGCTGCTCCTCGGCACAGTCTCTTGCTGCACATCTGCACATGAATAGACACAAACATGAAGGGACAGAAACGTAACATTCAAGTATCACATTAAATATGAACACTAGCACTCATGATATGACAAGACGCTGAGCTGTAGCCTTTGAAAATCCTCAAGAACAAATATTTATCTTTTGAAACAATTGCCTGTAAGAAACACTAAAAAAAACACCCACCAAAATCTGAGACCAATACAGCAAAGTTAGGTTTTGGGTTTGATTCCCCAACACTACATCCAAAGAATTAATTCCTACTATGTTTTAATGCAAAATTGACACTTCAAACAGGAAAGTGGAAGTCCTGAACAGTGATAACTGCAAAGTAGGATTAGAATGTTTTTAGTGTTAAAATTCTAAAACCTTCTTGATTTCTCACTTGTATTTTCAGTAACAAAACCAAAAAAAAAAAAAAGAAAAATAAAGGGTAAAACCAATTTTTTTGAAAAGTTGAGATGAGCCAAGTGCAACCTTGGCACAAGGAACAAATAAAATAGTGCAAAGGGCACTCAAGAGAGGGGAAGTGCCTCTGATCTCCGGAGTTAAAGCAGATTAGCAGAATCAGGGCTTTTACCATAGGGAGGAGGAAGAAGAGGAAGAGGAGGAGGAGGAGGGCGACTTTGGAGCCTGGGTAAAATGGAATGCAGGGTGGGGAAAGGAAACAGACACTGAGCTCTGAGCTAAAGCTGGTTTAGGGTGGAACCATTTTAAAGCCAGGGTGTAGCCAGGGAATAAGTGTCTGGGTTTAAAGCAATGATTTTCGCTTCCAGACTTGAAAATAACCTGCCCTAACCCTTTAATAACAGAGCCTCAGAACAGATATTCCTGCAAAGACTGCATCCTAATAATTTCGTTACCCTGTGAATGTGACGATACGGAGAATCCAAATCATTCACTGGGCACTGAGCAATATTTCTGCAAAATTCAGCACATGGACACACAGATCAGCGTGTTGTGTTCTGGATGGTTTGGTTTTTTGTTTGCTTGGTTTTGCGTTTTGCTGCAACTAGCAACCACCTCCACGCAGTAAACTTCACGCACACGAAGCGAGTCCCAAAGACACTCCAGAAACCTGGGCAGCTCCGTAAGCCAGAGGAATGCAGAACACGGGCTAAGCTGATTTCGGCGCCAAGAAAGAATTCTGGGGGTGGCATTAGAGCACAAATCTGTAACCCCTCCAGGTCTGGCTGAGAAAGAAAGCCTGGCATCGCCGGCTACCACTGCTTAAGGCGTCGAAATACGTCCCCAATAAAAAAGTCATTAAAACGCCCTCAGTTGTAGCAAAGAAAATTTTAATACCTTGCACCATAACTACAACTTCATGAAAAGCAGGTGGAAAAATGCAGTAATTAACTTAATTTTCAAAGTGGCAGGCAATTTGTAATTTACTATTACCTACACTCAAAAATACTCCAACACCTTTCCAATAAGCTGAATGTTTTGATCCAAAACATTTATCCTCCTTAAAAAGTGATCTTTCTAAAACTGAGCCTAAGTGATCTCAATAATAAGCTAACAGTAGGAAACTATTAAAATTTGAGCCTGTGTTCTTTTAGGACATCAGATATTAATCTGACAGCTGAAATTTTAACCAGGCTACTTTTCATTCATGGCTGTAACGAATACTTGAACACCTGCCTTAAGTTTTTACGTTGCAACCAGAACTCAGACCATGGCAGATGGATTGGAGACTCCATCTCTTCAAAGCAAAATCCCTTTAAAGGAAGAGTAAACGACTGTAATCTCTCCCAATGATTTTGTCAGCTGCCACACTACATGGATCATGTCAACACTACACACCTTCAATCTATCTACTAAGACTTCCCTTAGCATTTCCTTCAGTACATTTGGCTTTGTCCCATAAAAATCTACAATTTACCAATATATTTTATCTTAGATAAGATGAATACTGAGTATCAAGTATACGATACCACGTCTCACAACAAAATACACTTTTTGTGCACTTTTTGAGGAGCAGGATAAGTTTTGTAAAGGTCAGAGTACATGGTTCAGTCTGCCACCAATGGGAGACAGGCAAGGCGGAACGGCACGTGGCAGCACCAGTATTCACCATGCAGCTGCACTGCAAGCTGAAGCAAGAGGATTTTAATATTGGGCTGCAAAAGTTAAAAAGAAGAGTGAAGAATGACTGTACGGGAGAGCGTTAGTCTCAGTAAGGTTTATCCACCTCTTAACAGGAATAGCTAGGTAGAGAAGCCTAAAAATCACTTAATTCATTGTGCCTTCACGCTCAACAGGTATTCCCAGTACGGGCACGTTCTGGTTTAACCTCGCTCGCTCATCTCTTCAGTCTGTCTCCGATACCACCTTTACTACAGCAAATTCAGGCTCTTTTCCTCTCTGAACTGGTTCTCAGTTCTTTTTCTGTTATCTCTCTTCCCATTGCTTATATACTCCTCTCCTACACCACGCTACCCCTCCTTTGCTTTCCCTATCTCTATTTTGTGGCATAATCGTTCACACCAAATAGCCTCTGTTTGCAATTAGGATTGCAAAGCCCCATTCTTTCTGAACTCGTTCACACTGCATTTTCTTTATTTCTTCATTAATATTAAGCCTTCAGTGCTAGCCTGCAGATCTTCTTTTTACTTCTCTTTTAAACACTAGCTCTTCAGGACAGGTAGATTGATTGTCTGTAAAGCATCGTGTAAAGCCACAAGTATTATACAGGTTTTGCAGAACAAAAATCTTAAGAGTTCCTTAAGCACCTGAATCCTGAATACAAACACCATGCTTAGTTTTTTCCTCGTCTTACTATACAAGACCTCTATTCCACTACTTGGACTAACACACTTGCCAAATATCACAACAGAAACAATGCATTTTCGCTGTTTTTAAAAAAAAATACTAATACTAATAACTGGGGGGGGGATCACAGAAAGATTTGAAGATTTGCATTGAAAAGGTGAAAGTTACAGGAAGCCCAGTAGTTTGCTGAGAAAAAGACTTTTTCGCAAGAATAAAATTATCCTATAATAAAACAATCTACACATTCATCTACCTGTACTCAGACAGGTCCAGACCTCACCTGCAAAAAAATCAGCTGGGAGTTCATCTGCCTCCCTCTGAAGCCTTCTGAAATGTAAGCTCACTATATGATCCAACTGCAAAGCATCTGTGCTCGCCAACAACTCCTGTAATCGTAATTTGCTCTCTAGAAACCAAGACAGAAAAAGGGATAGGGAAAGGCTTACGACACCAGCTGTCTCCAGTCTTCCCGGAGAGCCAGAAGCACAACTCCCTGCAGCAGGCACTGAAATCAGATTGTGTCATTGGAAAATGATGAACTTGAACGTCTCCTCACCACGAGGGAGGAAAGTTGTGCGTAATTAAAGGTTTTGATGGGGAAATATTAAAGGAACTTGGAACTCTGCAAAGTCAGACAGATATAGTGAAGTCCAGTCCCTCCTTCCCATGAAGGTCACTACTCTGGGCTTACTTTAAGTCCTGAAGCTCTTCTTACAGAACGCAAGTTTCACTACATGTAATCAAAGTAAAGCAAAAAGTTCCCAAACTGTAGCATCTTTAAAAATGACTGGTTTATTTTGAAAATAATTAGCTTCATTTCACAGTCAACTGGCACACACAAATTCACTCGCAGCTTTAGGGTGCAAACACTCAGAAGACGTGTGGGAGTATTTCCTTAGAAATAAATTCCTGAATCATAACTACTATGCTTGAACTAACACATTAACAAAACCATCAATAAATTATTCAAAAGGCACCCTCCAAGTGACAGAGCTTTCCATTATATGAAGAGGCAAAACCAGCAACACTTTGCTAGCTGAACAGTTCTTCTAGTGAAGATAACTGTCCTCTTTGGCGAGAGCCTTTTTAAATACCACCCGATCCTGTAATCCATGCACTCAGGACCCGTAATCCTGTAAAAACTTTATCCAGCAATGTGAAAGGAACAGCAGCCTAAGGAAAATGAAGATGCTTAAGGCACAACACTACTTCTGAATTTCACAGGCATCTTTGATAGTTAAGACTAACAAAGAGCAGTATGTTTCTTTAGCAAACCTACAAAATTCAAGAAAAAAGGTTAAAATAAAAGGCAGACCTGTTATTTTGGCAAGTCTGTGGAGGAAATTCTTCTTGGCTCAGTTATGAAGAAAGTTATTATTTATAAAAACCCATCTTTCAGTTTACTTTGGAGAACTGCTGTTCCAAGTTAATGTGGCTTGGTGAGGAAAACACACACACGAACGTTTCGTACAAGAAATGACAGACTGACATCCTGAACAACCCAAACAGGATGAGAAAGAAAAAACTTAATGTGTTTTATGCTAAGTAGAGAATCCAAACTAATAAACTGAAACTAGAACGAAAAGATGGTCCTCATCAAGCTTTGGGCTTGACTGATACCACCCTGTGGAAACTGCGAGTTTGACCACATTCTCAATCTAGCATCTCGACGTAGTTCCCACACTTCTGCAAATCCTATTTGACCATTCTTGGATGAAGAAGATACACTTTTCATGGCAGACATTAGGAATCTCTTGCTTCAGCTGCTATTTCCATCACGTTAGATTGCCATTAATAAGATTACTCCAGAAACTCCATTTTATTTTAATCCCTAGTGTGATCAAATTCAAAGACTCTCAGCAGCACCCCACCAGCATCTGGGAAAGAATCAAGTGATTTGGAAAGAATTTTCTTATCCTTTCAATTAAAAAAAAAAAAATCTGTATCTTTCTGAGGCCTCATTGATTCATATTTAAGTACAGTCTACTTACATTTGGCACACTTTAGTACACTGCCTGTATTGATAAGAACATGTTTCCCACTGAAAGCAGCATCAATACCAAGTGTAAACGAGCTGTTAGCTGTTTCAAAAGCACAGTTTCTGTCATTGCAATGTACTACTTTGTAACATAACATCAATTAACTAACCCTGTATAATACAGGAATAGGAGAGTATTTTTAATCTGTGAAGTACACTGCCCCAAATATCTGCTGAATTAAAAGCATGATGCAATGGTTACTTGCAAGATCCACCGTCCAAAAAAAACACTGCTTGCATGCTGCTGAAATGCAACAAGACCAAATGAGTATCTTGCACCATTTCAGGAGGAAGACACTAACACTGAACTTAACACAGACTCTCCTAAATCAGCTTTTGCAATACCAGAAGATCTGTGTTATTCCTCCAGTATAGAAGCATTTGCAAATGGTACCTAAATTACCCCACAATGAGGGTTTCCAGACCTAATGAGCAGCATCTTAAAATCACTGAGTAGATCAGAAAAGTGAATGAGCCTCAAAGAACGAAGAGTTCTAAGTAACTTTTTTCCTCTAAGCTACTTACAAAAGAAGATTCAACACCCACTTCCTCAGCAAACAAGTACCTTTTCATCTTAGCTATGAACAATATGGATAGGGACATTTCTAAACAAGTGAGGCAAAAAAAGAGCCCTAGACTGTGAAGTCTTTTAAACAATGAAGCTTGACACTACTAAATCAAAGACAACTTCAAGCTGAAATTTAAACACATCTCAAATACTCATTACACAGTGCAGACACTTGCCATTATCCGTCTTCACACAAGAGAATCAATTTTTCTTCATGCATAAGAGCTAAGTTTGCAACACCCCTAGACCACTTCTGAAATCTTGCAGCAGAGGAAATAACCTGGGGCACCAATAACCAACCTAAGCAGAGAACCCCGCAGCTTGGCAACTTGGGAGTTCACAAGAGGGTTGCTTCCACCTGCTGGAGATGGGAAATATTAATGTGAGACCAAGACCCCACTGCTTGTAGGGTCCAAGACAGTGACGGTTTGGGATAGCGGGGATGGCCTCACTACACATTGAAAGAGAAGCAACTTCACCCGAGCAACCAACTGTGATTTCACCCAAACCACAGATCTACACACACAAGCACACCAGAACCTTGCTTTTGACAGGATGTCCAAGTGTTAACTGAAACTGAACACACACAGATCCCAAATCCCCCAAAAGACAAGAAAATTCAAAAATGCAGGCAGGGCTCCTCCTATGCGTTTCCCCTAAGCACGCAGAAGAGACGCCCCCATCCCGCGAGCTCAGGCCCCACAGCACAGAGAAACGTCCCTTTTCAGCTGCGCAGAAAGAATTTCATCTTTGCTCACCTCTCCAGATGGTCAACGTGGGGAAACCACAAGCAGCGCAGTCTCCAAACTTCCCCCCCGCTCACCATGGTTACTTTTACTTTGCACTCAGTGCTCCTGGTGCAGCCGCAGGGCCGGCGGGCCGCTGCCGACACGCAGCCCCTGTGCCCGTCCGGTTCCGGCATTCCCCTCCTTTTGGGCAGTGAGAACGTGTTGCTATTCAGTTTTTCCTTTTGCCTTACCAGCACTAGTGGAATACTGAAACTACTCCCCAAACCACCACCACTCTGTTCCCCCTTTCCCATCACAAGAAACACCTCTTTTACTGGAAACCGCATTTAAGACGAGATTTGGAACAAATAATTTGATTTTGCCTGCTGACGCGCTGTCTCAGCGCTGCGCTGAGTCAACAGTAGAAATCATGTTCCTCTCATCTGCAAACAGCTGTAAAGAAAAAGGCCACTTCTATTTATTTCCTTAACAATTAGGAATTAAGTAATCTAGACATCATTCAGCTTCCGGTAATACAATCTCTTCTATTTTGCACTGTTTTCAGTAATTTAACGACATTCAACCTACAACTGGTTTTCCAGGACGATCAGAGCTGCAGTTTTGTTCCTGCAGCCGCTCCACCGTGTGCCGTTTGCTCCACAAACCTGTCCAACCCCCCCCACCTCACAGACAGCACAAATGACTGAGCTGTTTTTATGGGATGCTGTGAAAGTAAAAAATATTTGCATGTGAACAGCATACCAGGCAATCCACACTGAATCTTCATTCGAAACAACCCTAAAATACATGCATTGTAAAAACAGGATTCGTCATAAATCACTGTTATCTTAAGTAATCTCACATTTTTCTCCTAACTGATGTTGTTTAGATTTTATCATCAGCCAATTAGAATAATTACATGCAAGCTTGCTGCAGCAGATAACTGTAAAACATAATAAATCTACAGACATTTGTAGAGAGTTACCCATTCAATGAAAAACACATTTAAATGTCAGTATGTAAGCAACTTAAACATCCTTTTTCAGCCCATAAAGACTCTTCAGACTTTCAGTACTATTTATATTGCTTTTTTCATCTGAATTTGGCAACATAAGGGTATATAATCACACACACCCTTCTCCTGGCCAGCTTGGACTCTGGTATGCAATGAAACACAGACTAACTCACAGCACAGACTAAGTTCTTCAAGTCAGCTTGAGAGAGTTTAATACCACACTCCCTTGAAGTCCTTGGGAAAAAACCACCCCAACCCTGCATCAGTAGCATTCCTCAATCTATAAACTGCCAGCAATTAACAAATCAAACAGGACCGTTATCTTCAGACAGAAAAATGGCTACTGAAGATTCAAAAGAAGTCAAGAAAACATTTTTCTCCCTGGCTATACACTTTAAAAGCAGCCACTCATTTCAGACGACAAGCAGTCACACACCAAAATACATTTTCAGCCTTAGTAGTACCTCAAAAAACCCCACATTGTTCGTAAGAGTTACCAAACACTTGTCTTGCCATTATCAGCAACAAGCTATGGTGTTTTTCTTACACATGAGAAAAGCAACACGTGAATATCAGGAAGTACTGAAAATAGTACCACTGAGACTAAATTACACTTGTGCGTGGTGTAATTACATCATCAATACACTGTGCAAGGAAAATTCTTCAACCTTGACATCACTTTGCACACCTGCTAAAATAAATTCCAACAATTATAATGGTGCTTTGGGGGCGATCTTGGCCATTCTATTTTCAAGGCCAAAACAAAGCTACCAACTCCTTTCACAGGAGAAGCAGCCTGCAATGCTGTGACCCTGAGGTTCCCAGCTGAACCCCACCGTGCTGCGTTCTTCTGAATTGCTGGCAACACACGGTTCTACATTTTTCAGTTTCGGGCAAACTAATATATTTCAGAGACCGATAAGATCATACTATAAACAGATCTAATAAACTCAATTTTTTTAATTTCAGTCACAAAAGTCAGAGGAATGACTTACTTGGGTCTCGACTGCTGTACGGCCATCCTGATGCCGGTAAAAAAGACGGCATTGGAGAACTTGCCCTGCTGTCATCCTCCACTTGCTGCGTAATATGCCGCACAGTTTCTTTATTTTTTCTGTTCTTCCTGCGCCCAGTGGGTTGCCAGCCATCCCCTACTCCTTGTTCCGAGAACGCATTCTGTATTGCACTATCCTTGGCAGAATGTAGCTCACTCCCTCCGTAATGTGACGGTGAAACCTGTTCCTCTTTGATACGTAAAGACCCATAGCCCATGTCACTAGACCAAAGAGACTGGGATGAAATGTCTTCGTGGCTCTCTGGTTTTGGTTCTTGATCCTCTTTTCCGTAACTGCTCCCTCCTTCATGGCAGCTGGCAATAGCCGAATCTCCGGAAGAGTTTGCTGGACTTGTCCGCCGCGCTAACCAGGGAGAGATACTCCTGCCAGCCACGACTGCTGAAATCAAAGCGTCCGTGCTACTGCTGGAAGGGGCTCCGAGTTCGTAATCGACGAGGTCATCTGAGGCATCTGACTTTATGCTTATATCGAGAGCTGCTTTTATGAAATTATGGCAGGCTTGTACAATATCTGTCATCTGCAGGTAGCTAGCGGCCGACATCACCTCGATGACGTTCCTGCTGGTCAGCGCTAGGTGTGCGGAATACATGAAGTCAATGATTGCTTTGAAGCCCTGCGCGGTCACAATGTCCAAATGGGTGACAGTGGCCTGGTCGGAGGTTTTCTGCACCTGGCAGTACAGCGTTTTGAAGTAGCGACTGCTCCCAAGCAGAACGTTTTTGTGAGCCTTAAATATCTTCCCCTCCACTATAATGCAAACATCACAGAGGATGCCGTGTTGCCTCTGCTCGTTAAGCTCACGCAGCAGATGACGGTAGTGGGAAGCAATCTCCATATCTTCCTTTCGGTTATTCATTTGGAAATCTTTGTGTTTCCTCTTCCACAAGTCCTGTACGGGAAAGGAGATGACAGTATTACAAAATCCAATACAAGCTCACAGACTGTTTTTTCAAACCCCAAGCCGTACCAAATTAAGTAACAGGTTCATCTTGAAAGAATACCACAAAATACAACTGCTGCCTAGAAAGACGGCACACGCATTACATGATGCAGCTTATTTTTACCAGACTTCAGATAACTTATGTTAAAAGGGACTAGATTTGAAGCTCAATCCTCCAGTGGCTCATAACATCCCAGAGAAACACTTCTTTAAATTACTACAGACTTTCAAGACAACCTGTCTTAGGTTACTTGGCTAAAACAGCTGTCAGTTTTTACTGTTTGGGTTCAGTAAAGCTCGGTTTTGAAAGAGATACTACACTTGGAACCACGCTGAAGGAGACAAACGATTGAAGAGCAGTCTGTAACACAATTTCCTCAAGGGAACAAGCGTTATGTGCAGCGCACTGAATAGCTGAAATCCTCAAACAGCAAAAGC
Source organism: Chionis minor (assembly GCA_013398295.1). Lineage (NCBI taxonomy): Eukaryota > Metazoa > Chordata > Aves > Charadriiformes > Chionidae > Chionis > Chionis minor. Next base: position 195,493 of record VZSF01011133.1, read on the forward strand.
CAATTGAAACCAGCTATTTCCCTTGCTATATTGCCGTTGAGGGGCTATAAATACTGGTCTTAAGTCAGAAGAGCAATAGGCAAATCCAAGACCACAGATCACAAAATTTTAAGTCCCCACCCAAACTAAACTGGCAAGAGATCAGAACTATGAATTTAGTGTTATTTGAAGCTTAACTACTTATAAGCACAAGATTTTTAGCTTTGCAGTAAAGCATGTTATTTCCTTGGCTTTACATCTTCGAGTTTACCCCACAAACACCCTAAGACATTGGGCAGAGAAATCCTAATAATTACCTGAACGGTCACATTTAGAAAGTATACTTATGGCCAAAATAATAATGAACCCATCAAGCTGAGAAGAATTCACTGGACTTTTCATTCACCTTTCATAAGATTTGACAGTATTATCCAAAAAAAGACTAGTCTGCAGCATGGCAGAGACTGGTATCGTCTAAGTTAAGCTCCAAATTATGCTCCTCTCATGCACCAAAACAGAAAAAAAGGTCTTAAGTGTGGCTATGTTGACAGTAATCAGTGATGCTAGTATTTTCAAATTGAATTTTATCCCACCTGCAAAGCACAAATACCAGAGAAGTAATACACCGACGTGGACGAGCACACACATACATTTCTTGTGGCATTCCACAAGTCACTCCCACCACGCAGCTTCACCCGTTGTCCACGCGGCACCATCAGAAGTTCCTGCCCTTCATCTCCCAAGGGGACGCTTCACTGGTGTCAGGCGCATCGACACATTCTGTCTCAAGTGAGACGACCTTCAAGTTCCTACCACTCAAGGTGTTAAGGATGGAGGCTGGCAGCACCAGAGCAGACCGATGAAGTCCTCTCCACGACACCGCACCTCAGCGGTTACTACCTTGGTAATTCCATACTCGCCTTTGCTGCCACAGCTTTACAAATTCCTTGGCGTTAATTTCTGCCATTTCATCTAGCTTATACCACTTATTCAGAACTTACTGGCAAAATTTATAGACCATGTTTACAACAGTGGTTTAACAGTCCAACTAAGAGCGCCAGGCTCCATACAACATGAGGGATCCCTACTCCTTCCTCTCAAAAACTTAAATTTGTTCCAATATAAGAAGTCCCAACTATAAAATTGCTATGTGGGTCCACACGTCAACATACAACTGTAAAATTGGTATGTGCTGACAAGACCAAATTCCAAATGTAATTATGGGCAGGCGCACACATCAGAAGCCTGGATTTAGGCTATGTGTGGTTGCTGATAAAACCAAAATCACTCTACTTCTGAGGTCTTCTGGTCTTGAAGCGTACACGGTTAAATATAAGCACTGGCAGTAAGGAGGCTGATGCGAGCCCAAAGCAACTTTCTAACATACATCAAGTTCAAACACAAACTCAGTCCCATCTGTTCCAATCGGCTCCCAGCAGCGGGCAGTCCTAGGACAGCCACGATTAAGAAAGTTTCCTGATGCACGCAAGTGGGTTTCCCATACTGTGGGATTCAGATCCCTAAGACCTCTGCCCCCTCCCCTAGTCTTGCTATTATCATCATCATCTGGAGGAGCAAAATAGCTACAGTTTAGCCAACACTATTAAAAAACAACCTCTCAGCCCACAAAACATACGTGACGCAGGACCTCTCTTCTAGAGAGCCGCCTGATGATTCAAAAGTTCATGGTATGCAACATTGCCTGCACAAGCTTCTGCAGTTCCGCAAGAACGGAGCTGTCTCTTCAGCAGTGTCAGAAATGCTCTTTTTCAAGACCAGCTGGTCCCTGCCCATTGAGAAGCATTTGCTTCCCCCAAGAGAGAAAGGACCACCTTCCTGCAGCGCAAACAGGCTGAACTGTTATTTATGTATTTCAAATTCATACAGCTTTTCCACAGAATTAAGCGCAGAACGCACGAAGCAGCTCATCATTTTTTTATTTGAACTGGAAGAGGTCAATAACAATGTAGCTCTACGCTATCCAATGACACTACATATTTACCATTGAAATCTGCTCAGAGACCTCAAATCAAGTTCTCCCAGAGAAGCCATCTCCAACTTAAATAAACAAACAAAAGACAGAAAAGTCAAACCATGAATCAGAGCCAGGGAGTAAGGAGAAAAAGAACCAGCCAGCCAACCAACCGACTGATTTTTCATGTGTTTGGCCTAAAAAAAAGGTTGTGCTCGAACCAGCCAGCACAGCAGCTCTCCAGCCCAAGCTCTGAAGGTGGCTGCCACCGCTTCCCAGCATCTTCATGTTTGAGAGAACCGCCTCTTAAGGCAGAATGACAGTTCAGTTTTGTCTTTATTCCAGAAACCACTACTGCATCTACTTCTACGAGCTGAAGAGTCAGCATCGTCCCCTCAGGAAATATGAATTGCCACACAGGATAAAGTGAGTTGTCCATCACCAATCCTGTCTTCAACAGCTGCCATATCCACACAATTCAGGGGAAGGCGCAAGAAAACCTCACAGCACACAATCACAAAGCCATCAGAAGGTTTCAGATACGACATTTCCTTTTGCAGTTCCTTCATAGCTATCAAAATCCATATTCCAAGACATCAACTCCCTAGAATTGTGGGAAGGGGAGCAGGGAGAATATCTCCTGCAAGTATAATTTTCTCTTCCTCAATTTAACACAGCTTAGCATCAGGAGTAGTTGTCCATGTCTCCACCTGCTTTGGTGAATTTATGTATGGACAGCTTTTCTTCTTGAATGTTTTTCACCTGAAAATTACATTGATTCCTTGAGATTTTATTTCTTTACTATTTCATTTATTTATTCAGCTTAGTGCAGTGGGATGGGTTCTCCCTCACTGTTGATGATAGTTTATTTCAGTTACTCCTTGTCCTTTGTTTAAGCTGCCTATGGCAGAAACCCAGATTAAAATATTTGTCTTTTGCTACCTTCGGTTTACACTGGACCAGTTTAAGGTTCAGGCATTGACTAATCTGGTGCTTCTCATCAATGAAGCCCTTGCTAGCCTCTTTAGGACATAAAGTCAGAGAAAAACTATTTCCTATCAAGGGATTTTTTTACTAAACACACACACAAAAAAACCTAAACCAAAAAAAAAAAAATCTATGCAGGATTCCTTACTGGTGTCACTCCCACCCACCAAGCTCTTGACAGAAGACACCCCCCAGGCAAGCGATGGACGGAGAAAAGCGTGTCGTTACAGTAAAATCAGAGTGTCCTTCTATCTTGCCCACACTTCCAAGGGCACTGGGGACAAAAGGAGAGGATGCGTAGGTACCTTTTGGACAAGAAAGCAAAGAACACCTGACACCCTAAAATATAATGCATATAAGAAAACAAGTCAAAATAATGAGAATATATATTCTTCTATGAACGGGAAGACAATTTGCCCTAGTTCTGAAGTACTTTAAGAGAAAGAGAGATGATCGGGGAAGACGCCCATCAAAGAGCAGCATCCCTTCCACTGCCAGGTGGGCACATTATCACATTTCCAAGCACGCAAGCAACGATGCGGTTACTCCTGTGTTCAGTCTGATCAATAAAATTTAATGTCTTCCAAACCAACAGTTATTATTGCTCATATCTTGATCCTCCTCTGTCTAAAGGCCGGCCACCTTACACACGTCGTTCCACATTCAACATTTGTTACAGCATTGTACCTTTTAAATGAGAGGTCTTTGGGGGAGAAAATTAAATATGCCTCAAATTCAGAGGAATTAATTAGTTTTCTGTCTACCCATGTCAAACCAGAACATCCGTTTAACGTCAAGGATCACTAGGGAATTAATCCAAGTTAAATTTAAGGCAATTTGCTAGTAGTTAAAAATTCAAGAAGCTTCAAAACCCTGTGCTCTTGTGTTCCAGTTTTACATGCTGTTTTGTGGCTTCTTGAAGGGTTTCCCCCCCTCCCTTCTCCTAGTAAGGATATTTATCTCCACTTAAAAGATGCTGTGGAAAGATTTCTTCAGAAAAGCAGTACCCTTCAAACTTCTAGTGGAAGCTTGGTAAAGATGGAATAAAATGCGGAGATTTTTTAGAAACAGACCTCAAAGATCAATGATATATTTTTTGTTTTATCTCAGGTCTTTTTAGTACACTGAAGGATTTCAAAGTTGAGCACCTACTAAAATCTTTGAGGCCTGGGCCTGCGATGACAGCACATGGCCACAACACAGCTTTCCAAGAAGCCAATGAACCATGAAAGCTAATCTGTAGATCTTCCGCAAAATAAATTTTAGCAGATCTGGCTTTCTCCATAAGTCAATTCGTAGACAGTACAGTTCTATTTCTTTTCCAGAAATAACAAAAAATAATTGTCCCTGAACAAATGCCACATGCATGTAACAGCAAAAAGAACAAAACACGGGCAGGTTTAGTAGCCGCTTTCATGCAAACTTTTGCCAAGATACAGACCAGCTGTTTATTCTTCATGTTGTCAAAAACCTGGTCTTAAAGTAAGCATTAATAATTTATACAATCTTTAACCCTAGTTAGAATGAACCTGGTTCTACAAATATAGCATCTATGAAGGCTGTTTATTTTGCACTCTCAGTACAGTTATTTGAACATGAAAATATCACCCGACGACATAAGAGTAAATAAACACAATCTTCACCTGATGTTGGAAGGGTTTTAAAAAGAGTAATACTTACAAAGCCAACACCCCTCGGCATGTGCACCCATAATAAGTCTCCTGACCAAAATCCTAACACCAGTAAAATTAAGGGGTACAAATCTGTTGCTGCTAAAACTCAGAGCATTATTTGAATTCTGACAAAAAGCCACAGACAATAAAGGGAGTACACAGATGAAAGCCTCTACAGTACAGTCCCCTGGGAAAGAGTGAGGACAAAAATAAACTCCCTTCACTCAGAAAGGAGGGAGGGGGAGGAACATGACACTAGAGGGTTTTTGGGGGGTTTTGCTGTTGGTAGGGGTTTTTGTTTGTTTACTTTTTGCTCTCTCAGAATATAAGGGAAACAAAAACTTAAACTACATGGTATTTAGTCTGTTACAATTTTCTAAACACATTTCTACACTTAATGCTAAGGGCACAAATTACAGAGAACCGAGACATTCACTAGTGCACTCCTCCACCAGCTACTCTATGCTCCCTAGAGAAAACAGGCCAACTGGAATTTAACCAAAAATGTGTTGTTTTCTCCCCCCTCTCCCTTCAGAGAAAAGTAAAAACAGATTAAGGAATAACTCAAATTCACTCCAATGGTTTATTATACTAAAAACCAACAAACACACCCCACTTCTCTGCTTCCCCTGTGTCCTGTCCATGTCTCCCCTCCCAAGACATTCCAACATTTTTCGAATTCCTCTGCAAAGGAGCTCTGTAAGGTGAGATTGGGCTTGAAACGCCTCCTTGCACAACAAGACACAGTGTGTATACGAGTTTCACTTTCATCCAATTAAAGACAACAGAAATGCATAGGATTCCTCCTATCCATGTGCTCTGCACCGAAAAAAGACAGAGAACAAAACAACCTCAACGTAACCTTAGCAACTGAAAAGGACAGTACCTGTACTTATTCTAAATGAGAGAGCAAGCAGAAGACTCGGGGTATTAATAGATGGTTACTCCCTGCAAAGACACCACTCGTGAGCTTTACAAGTACAAATCTCCAAAAGTAAAGTGTTTTCCCGTAAGCGTGTTTGAGGAAGAAGAGCGCACAATTCTAAAAGAGGTTTAATTTCTTGATACTAGATACCCCAAAGTCATATTCCTACGTTCGGTGCTGCTCAAAGTAGAGACGAGTAACAGCTTATGAAAATGAACAGTTGCCAAAAGAGAAACTCTTCTACCCTATTCTGATTCACGAAACCAATCATTCATTGTTTAAAGTTGGTCATTCCAACCACAACTCTGAATTCAAAGAGAAAGAGGCAGATGTTTGTAAACAGACCAAACTAGACCCTTGAGCCAAAGAGGTTACTCACACTCATGGCTTCACGAAAACAACAGTGCACCGCTTCTGCCTTATGACTGGGGATAAGAATGTTTAATTACAGCCCAACAGTGCACATTCACCCTTACAGGTTAGGAGTCACAGGAAGAAAATAAAGTTTGGTCATTCATTTTGAAAATTACTCTAGAACTACAGAAAAGGCAAGAATCTGGGAGGCAAAGGATCTTCAGTGAACTTAAAGAAAAAAACTAGTTATGTTTTTATTATCAAATTTGAGAGGCCCACTCAAATCGCTATGACTGTAGGTCAAAAAAACCCCCAAAACCCAAGCCCCCCAAAGTATTCAATTAACATCTGCTTGATCAGGATTGACTAAAACTTTTCCAATTTCAAGCCAATGCTACCCCCCATCACCGACAGCATTAAATCAGCATTTCCGCTCAGCATCCCTATAGCAGTGACAATCCTCAAAGTCCCTGGGAACAGTTCAAACAGCAGGAGCAGGGCAGGCGTTAAACCTCCAGCAGCTGTAACACACAGGCAACGAAATCCCTCCCTCGAACCGCTGGTTCTCAGGGCAGGCAAAGATATTCCAGCCCCCTGTCTGTCTGGGTTAGATTTAGTCAGGAAATACAATACATTTAAGACCATAACATCACTTTACAATTGCTTCTACCATGAAAATACATAGATTCAAATGGAATTGGGAATTAAAAGGCAGCCAATTTCAGCAAAAAGAATAAGGATATGAAAAACACTACACGCCTCCAGTCATTCACCGTATCATTAAAGCTTTGTTTCTACAATCCAAACACGAACCACAAGCAAAATCTAACTCCACTAAGCAGAACATAAAATAACAGGGAGCTGTCATTAAACGTTTCACTCTCTATCCAAAACTTCAAACCCGCGCCTTTGCTTTGGCCACTGACCTGTGAAACCATCTACCTGAAGTTATGGGGCCAGCTAATGTGCAGAAGCTGGACATTACAAAAGTGTAACTAAAAGAACAGGATTTCTGAAGGTATCTTAAAAAAAAAAAAATCCATTTATTAACCTGTACTAGTTCTGACAGTGCATGAAGAATTTAAAGAGAAAACCAAACCAGGTCCAAAAATGAAAGCTAAGGGAAAATTGTTAGCCTCCGCACACCTCCTCCTTTTGAAGGAGGGCAATTAGAAATTTAGAAACTGTAAAGTTAAATATAGCAGGGGAAGAAAAAATAAAATAAAAACCCAAAGTGATCAGACACATGAAAATTTTGCTATGGTGTTCTTAAATTAATAAGCAATAGAAAGATTTTTAGTGATTTTGTTAGAGAAACCATGCAAACTTCAATACTAAACAAAAAAATAAAATCCAAGACAATTACTTCTTACCAGTAACAAACTGGGTTCCAGGTCTAGTGTTTCTCCTACAACAGCTGAGGACATCAACAGCCCTAGGGCAGCACAGGTAGTGCACTGTTCCGCGACCTTCGATAGTGCTGGCGTGAACTCTCGTAGGAGAAAGACAGAACTATGACAAAAAGCAAACCCAGAAGTGATTAGCATTAAACTACAAGATTACTGAACAAGTCATACATTTTGAAGTCCTTTCCCTCCAAACTCACAGTTGTAACACCCCTATTTATGACCTAACGAACCCCAAAAAACATTAACTCAAAGTCTATCAGTACACTGCAGGAATCAAAGCCTGGTTACCTTTTTGCACTAATATAAGCAAGAGTTGCTTCTTGAAGTATGGGAAAAAAAATTATCTAATTTTAGATACTAAACCTTCAAACAGCTCCTTGAAACAACAGTGTTTCCTGTTTGGTAGCTTTTCAAAACATTCTCACTTTAATGACTTTTTAAAGAGACATTTGTGGCCCGGCGGGCACTAATTCACCTTATCTGACCTATAAAATGCTAAAGTTAAAAAGCTATCAATACAACTGCTGCAAAAAGTTTGCATTGGAATATTCAAGAGAATTTCCTCTTGAAATGTTTAATGGCCGGTTTCTACTGGCTGATGCCATTCAAGGTGAAGAAACTACACAATCCCCAGGATTTTGAACACTCTGTGTAAAATATAGATACTTCGGTACAGTAAGGCACCTTCAGAGATAGAATCCTCAGACAAAATATTAACATTTATGATCACAAGGTATAAAGAATAGTTCCTCTACACAAATTTTTTTGTGTCTGGGAGGACACATCCACTGTAACTATCACCTTGTACACCTGTTTTTGTTACGTAAAACAGAGTTTATTTTCTTCAGAATAGCATATTCACTACACTTGCAACACTCCAACTTCTGACTATACTTTACTCATAATTTTATACTGTTTATATTCTGTTACTCATTACAGCAAAGAATTGCCATATATTTCTGATGTCTGTATTTCAGGCATCAGAAATATACAGATTAGGTCTCTAAACGAAAATAAGCTATAAATCAGTGCTGTTGATTTCAAGACTGACCTTCTGTAGTAACAAATTGTGAAAGAAAACATCAGAAGATAAAAATTAAGAAAGCTTTTCCAATACAAACTAATGTCATCATAAACGGTGCAATAATATATCTAATAAACAAATGAAGTAATAAGGAAAAGCCAAGCATTCTTATGGCAACAAGCAGAACTGTGAAAGTCTTGAAAACGAATATGGCCCAAGCGAAGCAAATACCACCGACTTTGTTCCCAATTTCTATTTCAGACTGCCAAGTCTCACCATTCTCTAATTCTGATTGCTTCTCCATAGCAATTGTTTTGGCTAGCTCTTTTTAGTCCTGTTATTTAGACAGTTAAAAAAAAAAAAACAAACAACTAAGTGGGGTCTGAGGGAGCCAGACACATGGGAAATTATTTCGTTAGCAACCTGTAGAAGTAATATGTATTTTCACTTTGTCTTAGGACTGTTACTGTTAAGACTCTCATTTACACCTCTGTCCAGTCACAAAATGAGCCAGAATACTCTGGTAAAAATGGTGAAGCTGAGACCTATACTATTTTGCACTGCTCTGCATTTTTTCTTTTCGCTTTGAGCTTTGCGCCCATTTTCCTCTTCTAACCGAACTGATGAGAACCAAGTGACCATGATTAATGGGGGCACCTCTACCACAAGAGAGGAGCACAAAAGTTGCCACAGGTATTTCTTCAACTTTTGCAGTTGGGTAAGATTTCTAAACAAGCTTTTATTATCAGTGTTGAATCAAACTTGATGAAGAACTGTAAGCCCTCATGACAATGTTATCTCCAGCTACCCTTTCTCTTTCCCTTACCACATTACGAAAATATTTTTAAATGGTGAGAACTTACCAATACTTGAAAATGTTTCCTGTTAGCAAAAATAAATGTCACGATGTTTCACAGCTGGATAGTGCATGTTTTAATGAATAGAGGAGAATGGCCTCCGGTAACAAGCTCCAAAAGGTTCATCAGATGGCCTGTATTTGGGAATGGAAAGAATAGGAGGCAAAAATTAAAATCTAAATTTAATTTAATACAAAAACCTTCAGTTCACATAATGACAAGCAACAGTTAAAATAATACACTTTTACAACACTGCTATTCTGAACAAGAAATATTCTAGTATACAGGAAATACATTCTGACATACACGAAAAATGATTTAGCCCTTGTGTTAAGTTAAAGAGTTTAACGCACAAATTTTAAGACCATTAATAACTTCTCGCTATGCTTCGACAGAAGCACTTTGAAGAAGTCACTGTAAAAACCAATACTACATATGAGGATTTCAAACAATTTTAACTTTATTTGTTAAAATATATTGTAAAACATATTGTTTGTTCTAGTTAACATCGTAAAGTTTCAATTAATGTTTCTGTGACACCTGCCACGTACCTACTTTAAATGGGGTTAGCATTAATCTAACCTCACAGTTACAGTGATTCCCCTCCAAACCAAAATATTTGCCTAAGGTTACCGGCAAATTATGTGCCCACATTATACAAAAGATATTTGAGTTCTATTCCCACCCAACTCGCCTGAATCACAGCCTTCAGGAGCCAGTGTCACCCTCAAGTTAAAGAACAGTGAGCACAAAAGTATTAAGTAAAGCAGTTTGTTCCTCCTAGAAAATTCAAAAAATTTTGAAAAAAAGAAAACCCACAAAGATACAGAAAATGATGCAAATAGCTAACAAGAGGTAAAAGTTTTATTTCCTATGCCTGTAAAAGCTATACAGCCCGAAATACGATATTCCAACTGGTAACACAACAGGATGCACCTTTCCTTGCAGGGCACTAGGTGCATGCTCTGGTTCACAATGCTTACTTGCAGTAATATTTCTTTGTATTTCCTCTGCATTTCACTTACTCATTTCCCCATAACTTCCAACTCTGTCCATGTGCCTGTCTCTCCATCCTCTCTCTCCATCATGGAGAGCTCCATCCCAGTACAGAAACAGTTGCTCGTATCACTCCCCTATTTTTGTTCTCTGTTCTCTCTCCCATCTGGTCGCGCCAGGAGAAGAACAGATCCAACACAACCCATGCCGCGGACCTTGCGGAACGCAGCAAGAACACGGAAGAGCTAGCCAGCACTTAAAAAGCAAGTACTTCATAGGGTACCAGGCTTGAAAAGTCTGGCGATATTTAAAAAAAAAAAAAAAAGAGAAGGGAATCCAGCTACAGCTCTATCTGCCACTCCAGCAGTGAAGATTAAAAAACAACCCGAAAAAAATCCAAATGCCTATGGCTAGTATGACACTTACCTGTCCAAGCGCCAATAAATCCTACAAGATCTTAAGGTTCCACTTAAAAGACAAAAGAGTCACTAAAGTAATCTAAGTAAAAAGACTTTGCCCTTGTGCATCTATTAGACAAAAAACCAACAGAAAAAGCACCTTAAAAAAAAAAAAAGTATTAAAGAACTGCAAGCACATCACACTGGGAATTGCCCTGAAGAATGGTTCCCCCAAAACTTTCTCATTGGTTTTTGGCTTTTCAACTAGGGGATCTTTGCTAAAGTTCCCAAACTCAGTACATAAAAAGGGAGGGAGCCAAAAAAGGAGGAAGAATCATGAGGTAATTTTTAAAGAGAAATATAGCAGTCAGAAGAACCAAGAGAAAGAGCACCTAAGAGACAGAGAAGACACATACATACGGACTCAGGAATAATCTAAGAGTTAAAAAAAAAAAATAAAAATCAACCAGTGCAAAACTAAAGATAACATACGAGGTGCTCTGTGAACAATCTAGTTTTGTTTGTGTAATCTGTGGCACAAGCACTTAGTGCCTTGGATAAGTATCCCTTTTTACTTTTTAGTATAAATCTTATAATCCAGATTTGATCAACTATTATTAAAAAAAAGGAAAAAAAGAAGTGGAACGAAGCCAAGAAGGATACAGTGGTAATAAGAAGGAAGTCAATAAGCTAATTTTATATTTAGCCACCACCTCATTCTCCAATACTACAGTAGCAGGACTTTTAGGAGTACTGCATCCTGACTACTTCATTTATCAGTACTTAAATTAGTTGGTGTTGGGTTTGAGTATTTTAAGCATCTAATGGCTAATACAGACCATCAATTCTTCTCTTTCAGAGCATGATCTGAGCACTACTCAGGGAGTTATTTCCTCCAATGGTGTATTAGTGCAAAAGGTGCAAATTTCATTTAACCCTCTCCTCAAAGAGAGTAAGCTAACCACCTGAAGTATCCACTCTTTTCGTGGAGTTCTTCCTCACAAGGTGAGAAATAGCAGGAAGCAAACTCACTTGGATGGAATAAGCAGTTTGTTCAATACACGAGGAGGAAATAATTAGGAAAGATAACTGAGTATTTAAGTATATACAGGTATAAACATATTCTTTAATACATAAAACCCTACTCACTTTTCTAAGTATGGTTCTTAAGCAGCTCAGTTCCTGGCACACACACTGACATTCTTGTTACTCAGTTTATTTTAATCCATACACAAGCTAGTAGCTGCGTTTGTAGAATATTTCTGACGCCTCCTTGCCTCCCTCCATTACAGGAGACCCCAACTCATTTTCACTACAAAGGGAACACTAGGCAAGTTCCAGCATCAGCAGGGGTTTTTTCTTCCCCAGTGGATACACGAGACAAGTAACAGGACAGAAGGGATCACCACTGCACGGGCTGCAATACGAGCAAGCCAAATCCCCAAAAAGCAAGGGAAAAAGCTGAGTTTCAGCTCTAACTCAGCATCTACCTGTTACATCTCAGCAAAGCTACTGCTCTTCTCAGCAGCTGTGTTGTTCCAATGCACATGTACATCCTTACCTACGTGCAACAAAACACCGCACAGTGGAACACATTTCCATCCAATTAGAATTACTGTCAAGGATCTCATCGTGTCTGCAAAGCACAGGGAAGCTATTCCAAACCAACGTTTCAACAGCAGTCAAAACACAAACGGGTGTTTCTTAACGATATGGGTCTGAAAGAAAGCTAAAGCAAGTGTTCAGAAAATAACTGCAGCACAGCTAACTTGGTAAGGGACAGAAAACCCCACCCACGAGCCTCTAAACTCCACCGTATCTCCTAGGAAATTCAGTGAGGACTTCACAGCAGTTTGCATTTATGAAGAATAAGTGTTTTTAGCACAACTACAATTTTGCATCCATATGTTAGAAAACATTTTGGAAGAGCCGAGTAAACCCTGGCACCCTTGTTTCACAGGAGGGGAAAAGCAGTTACGACACCAGCATGTTCAATCAACAGCTACGGGATGGGAACTGAATCCCAATCAGTTATCCCTGGAAAATGGACATAGTTGTGCTTCCAAATACACCAAGGCAGCACGAAACAGAAAACTATCGAGCTATTTAGAGAAGCCGAGATTCTTTCCTCTTGCCTCTCAAGCAAAAGAAATCCCGCAACAAGCCATACACGCTTTTATGTCTCATCCTGCCTAAAGGAGTAAAGATCTAGAGGGAATCGAGAAAACCAACTACTGAAGGTTGTATTTAAGGGGGCTGGAACACAAACATTAACACCTAGTGAAACAAAAAGTCCTCACGAAGGATTAAAGTGAAGTTTTCAAGCCACGGATTTTAACACTGGAGTCCTGAGTGTCATTGTGCTTGACCAAAATATCATAAAAGCGCTCACGGAGACCGTTCGGTGAGGGGTAGGATGGCAGTGCTTCACGTAAAACAAATACCTCCCTCTATCTCACGGCCGTGGTAGGTCCTCGTACTCTCTCCTAACGTGACCCCTGCTATCTACAGAGAGCCCCACAGCACGCTTGCTTTCACTATTAATACATTTTAAGTTTCAAATATCACACACATAAAACACAGGTAAGCCGCGCACTTAAAAATATGCAAGCCAGTCGTAAGCCAGAAGCGAAATATAAACACGGTATTAAACCTTTTGTGCAAAGTGTCAGAATTTTCTAGGGTAATGCTCGCAGCCAGGAATGGACGCGAACTGCTGGCTCCTGGGAATTATAACGGACATGTGGGATAACCATTACGACTGCAGGTAGCTCTTCAAAGACTTAAACTAAGCCCTCTCTTTGCTCTTTTGTTTGCCCATTAAACTAAGCACACAGGAGCAAGGAAAATCCCTGTGAATGCTTTTTACCAATTTAGGGGGAGCCTAGAGAGGGTTACAGAGTGCTCTGGAGCAGCCAGTAAAACCGGCAAGAACATTAAGGGAAAAATGTCCTGGGAAAGGTTGAGCTGTTTATGAAATAATTCTGCTCTGAAAGCAAGCAACAGCAGTTTGGATTGGGTGTTAGCCTGCTGCTGCGCTGCTGGGAGCACAGGAAACTTTGCTTAGAAACTTCAAAAACACACAGCTAAAAAAAAAAAAATCTCCACACAAGTGGACAGCGAAGACAAAAAGAGTATGTTCAACCTCACAGCAACACAACACATTACTGGAGGAAAAACAGGCGTCTTAGCGGCAAATAACAGATCTTTCAAACATGAGGCATTTTTCCTTTTGACGGAGGATTGCTGGGGAAGGGGGGCTCTGCTAAACTGGTTTTCCTCTAAGCGCTTCCAGTTATTAAAAAAAAAAGAAAATTGAAAAAAAAATCCTCTTGCGAAGAACATATCTACTGTTGTACAACTGTCCCAGAAAACAAAGACCACGGGGAGAAAGTGGCCCATTTTCTTCAGTCTCCAAGAACCCCGTGTACAGGTCATGTTTTCAAAGGCTACACACCCGAGAATGAAGCAGCATTTAAAGTATATACATAGAAGAATAAAGCATATACATTAAAGAATAAACACCTCATGTTGGAATTGTCGGAATACCCCATTTTTTGGTACCACGCTAAAATTGACTCAATTACACCAAAGCTAACGTACAGCCTATGAAAACAACTGCGAGGGAAGTTTAGCTGTGAGTGAGTTTCCCCCTCCTGGACAGGCTGCATCAAAAACAAAAGACTAGTTTTCTGTTTCAGTTACAGTTATCCCACTAGTCTACCAAACCACATAACAGTATTTTTCAGAAAGGTGTATTTGAGAGCTCCCCTAAATACTCCTTGCAGCTCTCCCTCCAGCCCACGGGGCATGCTCCTCTACCCATTTCTTGTCAGTTCCCAAAAAAAACACCTTAAAGTGGTAACTCCTCACCACATTGAAAACGTTGTGACTAATAATATACTCCACCCATTTTTTTCCATCACTAAGCACTTCAAAATATAAAACTTGAGAAACAGCGAGAGTAGCTAGACAGAATTTAGAAGGGGAAAGTCAAATTTTATTTCCAATTAAAAGATGCTACACAAACAGAAAATGTTCAAGCAAGGTAATGATAAAAGTGGAAGAGCTATCCAGTCACAGCAAGCTTCTTCCTCAAAATTACTTTTTTCTCACTTCTCTTGGATAACGTAGCTTTTCCTTTTAATCCCCACAGAAAAGAAAAAAAAAAAGAGAAAAAATACTCCCTCCCCTTTTTGAGAAAATACATTTAATGCATTAGCAGCAGAGCTGCTCTATGTACACAGAGAACCCACACTTGTAATAAATACTTGATCGAGTTCAAGAACTGAGACCTAGATCTGTATTACAGCAACTAAACGCTAAAAATGATACCAGTGATGCAATTAAAATGCATGCAAGAACTTTGGTACAGGTGTCTACAATACCCCTGTTTGCAAAACACATCTCCTAATTAGCATGGCTTTAAACAATGCTGATAATAATCCGGTCCTGTAAGGCTTGCCAAATGAATCATTGAGATTGCAAAATAAAAAGCATGAGGAATTCATTAAAGAGCTGTTAAACTCCCCTTTGTTTATCTTTCCTCTGTCAGGTGTAAAAATAAATAAATATCGGTTTCTATCTGTGTATTTCACCCCAACACTCAGCTTCACAATAATGCACGGGTGAAGAACCTCCTCAGGAGGTACCAACATTTTTTTTTTTTTCCCTCTCCTCCGTTTCAAAAGAGAAATCCTCCCACTATTACAGTCCTGAAAATCTGCTCCATTCTCTATTTGTCATCCGGGATTGAGTTATCAGATACTACTTGTATTACTTTGGGAACTGACATGTCTATTTACAGAGACACAAAGGCAATCCAGCAGCACAACCCCTTCCTCCACCAGCACCTTTCACAGCACCTCTCCTTCTCCCCTCGGCCAAATTTTACAAGCACTTTCTTCTGGGGAGGGGGGAGGACACCTCATTAGTTTCCCAGCATGACAGAAAACATTTACAGCCACTTTTGCACTTGTTACAGCCTTATGAAAAATCACCTATATCCCTCCCTCCCCCCACTCCCAGAGGAACAGCATTATTTTTCCAAGGTTTTTTGTTTGTTTGTTAGGTTTCGTTGGGTTTTGGGTTTTCGTTTTTGTTCTTTTGGTTTGGTTTTTTTTTTTTTTCCTAAAAAAAAAGAGGGTCACTTCCCCCCCATTTCAGCCTGCAATTAAAATGGAGGCAAGGCCAGGCGATCTATGTCTGGCTTTAGGGGGAGACAATAACCCAAAACAGGCCTGGCTTTAAAAAAAAAANAAAAAGAAAGAAAGAAAGAAAAAAAGAAGAGGAGAGGGAGAAAGAGAAAGAGACAGGCAGAAAGAGAGAAATACAACATGCTTCACCAGTATTATTACCTCATCCCTTTTTCCAAGCAGTTTTGAACCACACTCCTGACAAACTCTTGGTCCAACTTGCACGGATGCTGGTTTTTAGGGGGCGGAAAGGGTTTTAATGCTGGAGCCGGGATTGAGGCTGGCTATTCGCAAGTGGAGCTGCTGTTAAAATGCCCCCTTGTCTCTTCTCCTCTCCCTTGAGCTGGGTGTTGACGCAGCAGAAATTACCAGCTGGAAAATTCCCCTTTTGGAGGTTACGGG
>VZSF01011133.1:212412-227978 GCA_013398295.1 Chionis minor
CGCGGCGGCCGGCGCCCTCCCCTCGTCCCCGGGCGCCCCCTCAGCACACCCCGGCGGCCGCGGCCGGGCCGGGGCGAGGAGCAGCAGCGATAAAGGACCGGGAGGGCTCCCGGCGGGGCCGGGCCGTGCCGCAGCCTCCTCGGCACCTTGCGGGGATGGGGGGGGGAATAAAAATCACTTTTCCACTCTTAAGAAATGCGCCGTATTTCACACAACTCCCTGCGAAAACACAAAAAAGTTAAAGATCTGCGGACTTCAGAGCCCCCTGACTTGCCTGGGCAGCGGGGCGCTGGCCCAGCTTAATGGCCGGAGCGCGAGGCTGGAGGTCTGGGCAATGAGGCTGGGCCACCGCGAAATGGAGATCACAGCGGCTCCGTCGGCCCTCAGATCCGGGGATGAAAAACCTCTTGTCGCAACAAAGGGCAGGATTTTTGCCCTTTTGACTGTCGCGCTGAGGGATCTGACAGAAACTGCCCTATATTTCAAAGGACGGAGCTTAACAGGACAGGATAGGTCTGCGGCGCGGGGGAAGGCAGCGCTGGCCGTTCCGGAGCTGTGGCGAGCGAGGGAATCGTGCTTGAAATCTGTGCAGTTGCTGGATTGTGAAAACAGGAGCTGGTCCAGCCGATAAAATGCTTATAAACGTTTGTCAACATTTGCATGCTGTGATTGTGCCCAAAATTGGGGAAATACGCATACTAGTAACTGGCATCGGCCATTTGTTTGCATAGTTAACTGGCCTAGGTGTGTAATCACAGTAATTGCCTGGGTAATTGCGTGCCTAAGGTTTAAGAATTTCCTCCGTGGTTTCCTTTCCCTCGTCCTATATATTTTTTTTCAGCTCTGGCTTTCAAGTAGGCAGACCTACTGTTGAAACCTTGGAGCTGCCTTTTATGCCAACTCTTCATTCAAATCCATTTCTACAAGGTGCTTTTGATCTCTAGGACCTCCCCTCACAAAAAGTGTATTTTCCACTTTTTAATCTGTGATTTAAATAAACAGATGTTCTGTCATGCGTCTCCCCCTCCCCGTTTCCTCCTACATACGCTAAATACCTTTAATTTTGAGAAGACTATGAATAAACCTGATTAATGAAAATGAAAAGTCTTTTAACTCCACCATGTTTTTAATTGCCTCTTTATTTTATATTGCAACAGAGTCCAAGCAGCACCTTCCTAGAAAGAGCTCCATTAAAATGCAAATGAAGACTTTGCAGAAGTTGTCTGTTAGTGCAACGAAGGACACGATTTCTTAGACTTGAGCAACGCCAAATCGTCGCCAGGCGGGGTTTCCCGCTGCCACCTGCTCTTTCCACACACGCAGTCCCGTGTGTCCCCCTTGTCATACGCACGTTTTCCAGCCTCTCTCACCTGTGGGTGAAGCGCACCGGAACTAAACTGCTCAAGCCAGTTTTCATGTGAAGTTATCCCTGCTCTGCCTGCAGGTGTTAAATCCTTCTGCGCTTTAAGTCTGACTTTTTTTTTAGGCTCCACAACTGAAATTTGAAGGTTAGAGGGGCCGATTGAAAAAGGAGCTATATCTTTATGCAAATATATCTATTTTGCGTAAAATCTATATTATACCTGGTAGCAGCTATGAGCACTCCTGCCTTTCCTCACTCCTCCATATTTGAGACCGAGCTCCCTCCGTTATCCCAAAGCTCCTTGGGTTTAGCACATACGTTCCTTTCCTCTCCTCCTACCCAGGGTTTCTTCCTCAGGTCTTTGTTGGAAGAAAGTATTTATTTATGTAGTATTTATTTGCGTGTCAGGCTGGGCTGACTCCCCCAGCGCAGCAGCAGCTGCAGCCTGGGCACTGCCCTGGGGAACGCTCTCCGAGAGGGGGAGGGTGGCGGCAGGCCGAGTTTCCCAAAGCTCTTCTGCACAAAGGATTTCAGGAGACTTGAAAAGGTTTAATATTCTTTTGCCAATTACACACCACCTCCCCCCTTTAATTAGAAGTTTGTATCGTGTTTTAGGTAAATACTGCAATTGCTCAGCCTGTCCTGAGAAGGGAGGTGGGTTCTCCTCCAGGAGAAACAAGGAAAGGACATGCATGGAAAAAAGGAGAATAGGGAAAAAGATGAGCTGGAGGAAAAATTAGGGTAGTTTGTATGATTTTTTTTTTTTGTGTGTGCAAAGCACCATAAGGAAAATGCGTAGAGTGTAACGATGCACCTCTTCAGAGAAGTGTCAGGGATTGCAGACCGCGTCTTTCTAGCCCGAGTCGACGTCCTTTGCACGCTCCGTATCACAGACTCCATCAAGGCAGAGATGGCAGGACTTTAGTCGAACCAGTGATAGTTTTTAGCCACTGGGGAAACAGGTAAAAGTCATATACCTCTAGCACAAGAGAGTTTGGAATTGTCCCGTCGCTTTCTTTACA
The DNA here is from genome assembly GCA_013398295.1 of Chionis minor. Lineage (NCBI taxonomy): Eukaryota > Metazoa > Chordata > Aves > Charadriiformes > Chionidae > Chionis > Chionis minor. The sequence continues at coordinate 214,798 of VZSF01011133.1, forward strand.
AAGAGCACGCGAACCCCCAGCCACTGGCACAACCAAGCCGGAGCCACATGCCAATGCTTAGTGGCTAATCATCGTCACTGGCTGCGCAAATTAAGTGCACACGGGTACAAGTCATTGAATTCTGCTACCTACTTGACATCCCTGCACCTCTGTGCTCCCTCCCCAGACAATCTCAGACCTTACTGGTGCTAATAAGCCAGCCCTGGCTTGCACCATCCTCCTTCTGTCCCCTGTGCCGGGATAAGGTGGGACCAGCCCGGAGAAGAGCGGGAGAGGAAAGCCGCTTGGGTTGCTGCGTTCATACCGTGTCCCATTTGCAAAATCATCTTTAATTCTGAAGCATTCTCATTTCAGCTCCTCTCTTCAGCTCTGCTCTACTTTGTACTTATCTCAGTTGTAGGAGATTTTGCATTTGATAAATTAAAATGATTTCTTGCATGTCCTTGTGATGTGGTCAGTTTGGAAGCACATTGAGAAAACGCGAGTGGCCTAATTACTCTAGTTTTTTCCCCTACAAAGGTTTTTTGCTCTGAAATAGAGGCGGAAAAAAACTCCCAAGCCATCTCTGATCTCTAAGCTCTGCTCGCAGCGATCCCCCTTTTGTTTCCACGTTCTGTATCGTGGTAGACATGGATCTCCATTACCAAGGCCTGTTGTTCCCTAAATACAGCGGGAAGAAAGCCGTTTTGCAGGGCTCCACTCCTACCCCTCACGGCAGCCCAGGATCCCTGAAAATCCTGGGACCATCAACTTTATCAACCACATTGAGAGCAGCTCGCTGGTGTCGGAGGAAAGGGTTAAGGGACCCACATTCCTGTCCCTACTGCTCCGATCAAAGGTCAGGCGGTTCTTTAGGTGAAGGAAGGGAGGGAGGTGGTGCAGCCCTGACCAGGTCACTTGAGGAGTAAACCACATCTGAGACCAGCTAATGAAGCTGTATTTGTCTCTCTCACAGGCACATACTCCCGGTCTGTGCCGGGCAAGTTAGAATTCCTTCTCTAGTGGGAGTGAAGATGTCGATTGTATTTTTTCCATGATGTGTATTGATGCATTTGCTAGGTTGTGGGAGTAAACACTTGGGGGAATTCTCCATGAGCTAGCAAGGGCAAGACACAAGCCTACTAAATATGGTGAACGAAGATTACAAAAAAACCCCTGGAGAATAAAACTCCCTCTTTCCACCCCATGTCCCCACCGCCACCCCCCTCCCCTCCCTGCATAGTTTTTCTCATTATCGTGCGCTGCCGTTTCACTGCTTGCCGGGTAAATCCGTTGCTCATTTGTGTGACTAAACACATTATGCTGCTTTCGATTTTATTTTCTGTACCAAAGGGCAGCACTGGGGTGGTCCTTCGTGTCTTCCCTGCGAGGCCAGACGCACCGCACCGTCCTGCGAGAGAAAGTGGAGACACCAAGTATTCAAGGAGGGTGGGGGGGAACAGCAGGAAATACTCTCAGGTCTGTAAATGCTTGAGGGGGTGAGAGATGATGTTCATGTACAAAATATTTGACCAGCCGCATCCCACTGACCTCCTTTGGTGCTGCTCTTGAAAGGGATTGGCCGGAGTCAGAAACAGTTGATCTTTAATGCTCCAAAAATACATTCCCTTTCAAAGCCTCTCAAGTGGAGAAGCATCCAGGCTGCCAATTTCGGTCCCCGCTCCCGGCTCCTCGTGGCCTGGCTGGGCTCAGCCCCGGGGGGTTTGTTCAGCAGCTGGTGGTGAGGATGGGAGGTGGCAGGGCCGTGGCACGGGGAGGGGTGCAGGAGCGCGTGTAGGTGGGGACACAGCAGCAAGGTCTGTCCCCGACCCTTCTCCTGGCTGCCCCGGCTCTGCCTCGTCTCTCACCCGCTCCCGTCCCCGAGGTGGCCCAGCCACAGCCAAACCCTGGTTCTGCAGACCCCGTTGGGAGCCTACAGCCATCCTGGAGCTCCTTCGATTCCCACCCAGAAGCCGCTGACCATGTCGGTGCTGGTCCAGGCTCCGGCAGACCCCTGGGCTACACCGACATCACCCTCCCCCTGCAATAAAGGATCTCCGCTTCCCTTGTTCTGAGCTTGGGCTCTTCTCGGGGTTGCTTTCTGCTGTATTTCATATCATAGTGCTCTGGAACTTCATCCCTCTAAGAGGTTTCCTCCTTTCCCAGGTATGGATCTGGAGCAGCTCACCACTCTGCATTTTGGACAGTACTCTTTAACCAGATCTTCTCCTTTTGCAGCTCTTCGCTGACAGTTGCCTCTGTACGTCTGGGAAGAACCCGTGCCCGGGCCGGGCTTTTTCCCGACACCAGCAGCACAACGTTGGAATGTGTAGAATAAATTTGGATCCTTCCTCTTCCAGTATCACCGTCCTTCATGCCGGCAACCTTTCCCGGATGTTACCCAGGGGCTCACACCAGCCCCTTTAGAAACGGGCAAACCCATTTCTCTTTTCAGTGGACACAAACAGGGACGTTCCCATAGTACCGGCATCCCTCAAAGTCTGCTTTGGCTTGCGGTGAAGCTCCAGCCTTTTTGCTACAGCCCCTCAAGCTACTCAGCCTTTAAGAGAGGTTTAGCTGAAATAAATCCCTCTGTTTGCAAAGGTTTTGTTTTCTTCAGAACCCAAAGAAATTGCAGGGCTGCACGCGAGTTCTTTGTTTCGTGCGATCTGTATAAATAGCGCATGTAATGGAACCACGCTTGAAAAAGGCAGAAGCAACAGTTAGAATATACATAACTGCTGAAGTCTGGGAAGTATGGTGTGTGGTTTAGTCAGGCAATTGGTAGTTTGCCTAACGATTCAGGCCACATTGGAGGTTCAGCCACGTTAAATACGGCAAGTCAAGTTTTGCTCTCGTTTATGCGCAGCCCGGGCTGATTCCAGCGGGCACAGTTCGGCCCTTTCTGGGTGAATTCACCCTGTTCCCCCCCTTGGCTCAGGAGGGACGGTGAGCTCATCTTTATGTTGCTCCTGGTCTGCTGCTTCCTTTTGCTTTTACCTCTAGTGGCCCAAATTGGCTCAGACAGACCAAATTTCGGGGTCCCACGCGGAGCAGTGCCTGGAGCTGAGCTGTGGTGGGGGTGGCAGCAGATCTCTGCGATTGCTTCCCGCTATGAAATAATGACAGGAAAAATTAGGTGGGCCCTGGCAGAACATTCACAAAATGCTCTTAGGTAAATAAGAAGCGTTTTGCGCGATATTTGAATTTATATTAAATTGCCTGTCATGAGGAATGATGAGGCCGTCGATAAATTAGTTTCTGTTAGAAGCTATTCAAGGGCAGTTAACGGCGTTTGGCACCACGAAGCTGTTCTGTGAGCAGCAGCGCTGACGGCGCCTGGTTCCTCCAGACCCGGGAGCTCTCAGGGTCACACCGGTGGCCACGCATCGTGGTGGGCAGCATCTTCCTGCTGCCATGCCCACGGCCTCCCTCTCCTCCCACCCTTCCCGATGGGAAAGTGGCTCATTTAAGTGCATAAATTGGACCTGTTGGAGCGGGTCCAGAGGCCACAAAGACGATCCGAGGGCTGGAGCAGCTCTGCTGTGGGGACAGGCTGGGAGAGTTGGGGTTGTCCAGCCTGGAGAAGAGAAGACTCCAGAGACCTTCCAGCCCCTTCCAGTCCCTAAAGGGGTTCCAGGAAAGCTGGGGAGGGACTCTGGATCAGGGATCGGAGCCATAGGATAAGGGTTAATGGCTTTAAACTGAAAGAAGGGAGATTTATGCTAGATATAGGGAAGAAAGTTTTTGCAATTTTCTACAACACTGGCCCAGGTTGCCCAGAGAAGTGGGAGATGCCCCATCCCTGGAGGTTCAAGGCCAGGTTGGATGGGGCTTGGAGCAACCTGGTCTGGTTGAAGTTGTCCATGCCCAGGGCAGGAGGGAGGGCTAGATGGCCTTTGAAGGTTCCTTCCCACCCAAACTGTCCTATGATTCTATGAAAAATCCCTCTTGTTGGTGTTAATGGCACACGTGTATAGGTGATGGGTGTCTGCTGTGGGCGCATCATGGTGGTTTCCGCTCTCTCCTCCCGGATTTCTCCTGGCTCACCCCTGCCTGGAGCAGCCTGGCTGGCTGATGCGATCTGCGGCCAAAATCCTGGTGCTGCCCAGACCCAGGGAAAGCTCGGCTGTGGTTCCCAGCCCTCGGCTCCCACAGGATTTCCTATCTGGGCAGCGCCGGGGTCGGCAGGGAGGGGTCCCACCGGGTGCCCTGCAGCCCCCAGCCCTTGCCCTGCTGCAGGAAGCGCTGCCGGGTGTGTGGGGTGGGGAAAGGGGGGAGAAGAGGAAAATGGGGAGTCACGGGGGGAGCCGCCAGATAAGGCTGGGCTGGAAATGCTGGGCGGATGCAGCTCCGGGCTGGGGCTCGGACCTGCGCCCCGGTCACTTCCCTCATGGTGGAACCGTTACAGGAGCCCCGGGATGAAATTACAGCCAGGGAGATCCAGCACCTGAGCAGGGGCCGGGTTGCCTCCGTCAGCACACAGCAAACAGGCTGCGGAAAATCCCTCCCAGAGCCAGACACCCTCGGGAAGATGTTTCCTCTTCTCCTGGCTCTCTTGGACAGCCGGGCAGGCAGGACACGGGCAGAGCCCAGGATCGCCCCGGAGCTGTGGCCGGTGCGATAGCGGTCCGGAGGGGCGCAGGGGTCCAGGGGAGGCAGGGCTCCGTGTCCCCCAGGGCCTGACTCCGTCACCAAGGCAGCAGCAGGGATGAGTTCAGCCTCCCCTGCGCTTGCCCTCATCCCTCGCCTGTGCTCGTCCCCGCGCAGGAGCCCTCTCGCTCCGCCACCGCGTCTGACCCCATTTCAACCATCGAATGGGAAAACAGTCGCTGCCTGGATGAGCCCCGAGGCCCGTCCCGGCCAGAGCTGTGCTGGCGGGGCTGGCAGCTGCACCCAGGTTCAGGGATGCTCCCAGGCAGAGGGAGGAACGCCGCTACTCCCGAAGCCTGGAAGAGCCCCTGCCCCTTGGGACTGGCGCAGGGATGTGGGCGAAGAAGGCGGATGCCTTCTGTATTTTCTTTCCCCCTGGACTTAGTAGTTCCAACCCCTTTAAAAAATGTCTGTGCTCTCTTCTCCTCTTTCCTAAACCCAACCCACTCACTTTTATTGCTCCTCCAGGAGTCTGTTCCCTGTAATGCATTATCTGCTCCCAGCATTGCTGCACCAAACCCAAGCTTCAATTCCTGCCCTCGCCTGCTGGACCCAGCACCGGTTCCAACAGTCCCATAGTGTCTTCCCTCTGCATACCTCCGTCAGATCCCGCTCCATCCTTGCTTTTCCCGGAGAAGGCCATGCCAGAGCTCGGAAGGTGTAACCTTCCCTGGTGCCTGCAGCTGCATCTTTGCACCGTGCTCCGTGGGTTTTTTGGGGTGAGGGGAGTGGAGCCACCCCAGTAGACGTGGGGCCCCGACCCCTGCAGGGTCACACAAACACCCCGGGTAGGGTGGGAACACCCTGGCCCAGATCCCCCTGGGCATCCCTGGTCTGGACCCCTCTGGGCATCCCACAGGCACCGGCAGGGTTGAGACCTGCGGGGAGCTGGGGAGGTCCTGCTGCTGCTGGATTGGGACCCTCGGGGGGTGCAAGCAAACCCCAAACCACTCTCTTTTCCCTTCTCAGGCTTGGGTTAGCGAGCAGCAGACGCAGTGTGGTTTTGGTTTAATCTGCAAGGAAATCTTCACACCTTCCTTTGCTCTTTTCCTCGCCAGCCCCTCCGCCTGCCAGCACGTCACCTTCGCGGGGGCAGCTGCCCATCTGGTGGCAATTGCAGATTTTTTTTTAAACATTTTCCTCCCTCCCTCTTCCTCCTCCACCCATGCAGCCCCCTCTGCTCCTCCTCTGCTCACCCTTACGAACACCTTTGCTTTCTCCGTGCATTTTTTGCTGCTGCAGCACGGATACAGCTCAGCGGCACAAGGGAGGATGGAGAGATGCTGTGCCGGTGCCGGTGCCAGCTGGGATTTGACTCTCCCAAGCTCCAGCAAGGGCAGTTACTCAGGGAGAGCAGCTCCCAGCCTCGCACACACACGAGCAAGCGCTGCTTCTCCTCCCAGGGCTGGAGGTGTCTCTCCGAAGGACAGGGTTAAGGCAGCAGACATGTTGCCTCCTCTTTTCTGCGAGGGGTTAGAAGGGGTATAGCCTGCATCCGTGCAGATGCGAGCTTGTTTATTCTTGCCAGATAGTTTGATGGCTTTATCTGATCACAGGTTTTCCTGAGGAAGGAAGGGTGAGTCTGAGTCACTTGAAAATGGGGGCCCTTCATCTCTGGGTATGACTGGCGGGGCCATGGATATCAGCAGAGCCCCGGGGCGAGACGCACTCCCCGGCTCTCGCTGCGCCGTGCTGGGTGGGCATTGCCACAGCGGTTAATAGATGGGAATCCAACGGGAGCAGCGGGGCGAGGGGGCGAGAGGGGATGCTGCGGTGTGGGTGTCGGAGGAAGCGCCAAGGACCCAATGCCGCTGGAGGGAAGAGCGAGATCATTTACTGTGTCCGTACTGCGCAGGGATGGGAGCTGCTGACATGATGCCCCCGGTGCGGAAAACACCATCACAAGCAAATTGAAAGCGAGAGATAAAATCTAGCAGCAATTGATAAATTCGACAGAGAGACAGGTTCATGCCCTCCTAGAAGAAAACCCAGATAATTAAACTCCCTTGTTCTGCTAATGCCTTCGGTGAGGGGTTGGAGGAACCAGCCCCATGCAAGCTCATCTGCTTCTGGAGCGCCGGGGGCAGAGGGGTGCCGGGGGGGCACCGGCACCCGGTTCGCTGGGAGATGGGGAAGGGCAGCGGGTGGAAACAGCTCTGGCTCCTTGAAACCGGGGAGTGGGGCTGGGGGCTGCAGCGAGCCAGGGCTGTCCACTGCTCCCTGACCCCACCCACACACCAGCATCCTTCCCAGCTGGCTCCGTCTCTCAGAAAACACATGAATTTTCCATAAAGTGCCCTCAAAGCACTCACGCTCTGCATTTCATGGAATCCAGGGGCTTTTGAACCTTTCTGAGCCCAGCCAGGCTCCAGAGAGGGGAGCGGAGCAGGCGACGCCGAGTTGCTGGATGCACACGGAGCTGGGCCCCTGGGGTCCAGAATTAATAGGACAGAGCAGGGGCTGTTCCCTGCATGTTTTATTTATGGGAATCAGGCCAGTGAAGTTCCCTCAGCTCACCGAAATAGTCACATCGCCTCTACTTTGCGCTGCCCATGGCCGTGACCTTGATAAATGGGTCAGTGCCCATCCTCCCCCCCTTCCCTGCGTGCCCGGGAGGACGCTGGCCCCACGGGGGCTGGCCGGGCTCCCTCCCCGCCACCCCCAAAACTCAGGCTTGACGTGCCCAAGCGCCTCTGAGGAGCACCGGTGCTCCTGGCACAGGCAGGCTGCCTCTGCTGCCTGCAGCTGCCGGCTCTGCCCACAGCGGGAGCGACCCGTGAGAAAGGACCCACGGGAACTCCACCGAAAATCCCCCAAACACCGACTGAGCGCCGGGCACCCCCCGCTCCCTCCTTCCGAGAACGGTGCACACCAGGAGCCGCGTCCCCAGCACAGAGGTGACGTTTACCTCTCGCACTACACCAAACCCCTGGGGTAGCGGCTGGCTGCAGGGCTGGAGACCCCAAAACAGGAACCAAAAGTGGGGCTCTGCTTGGCTTCTTTTTTTTTTTTTGTAACCTGCAGTTTTTAGCCATTTCCTGACATCAGATTGCAGGCACGGCTTCACCATGCTCACCACCATGATGGCACCTCCGCCAGTCCCGCTAGTGGGGACCACCAACGCATCCCCACGGCACTACCTGGTGGGGAGGGATCCTGAGCCGTGGGTCAGATCCTGCTGGGGAAAATCCAAGCGTGCTCCTCTGGTTTATTTGGAGGAATGGTGGATTTGCATCCCAGGAGCGGGATGGTGGGAGGGGTGCTTCGCCGGGCAGCACCTTGGGGGGAAAATGTAGAGTAAAGCTCAGTGGAAATGCATGAGACTCGCACCAGCGCCGCTCAGGTCAGGATACGGCCGGGCTGGATGGATTCCGTTAGCAGGGACTGGGGAGGTCCTGGCTGCCATTCCGGGAAGCAACTGCAGCTGCCTCATCTCCTCCACCCAAGAGCATCAATAAGGTAGAAAATGGAATAAAACACACGATGCCTCTCAGGCACGGGCTTCACACGGTGCCTGCAGCACCTCCCTGCTCCCACACCATCCCAGATTTAACTGGGAGAGATCCAAGGCTTGGCAAAAGCATGGTGATCTCTCCGGTCAATCCATGGCATTGCCAAAAGCATGTTGTTGATGTCTGATCTGTCCTAATTATGGAGCAAGGTGGCTTTCGCAGGGCTGCTGGTGAGTCAGTGGTGGAGCTGGAAGCAGCATGGTTCCTCTCCCCACCCTCTGGCCCCGGCACAGCATCTCCCTCCCCACTTCCTTCCCTCGCCGATAATTAGCCGGGGTTGATTCTCCCACAGCCTTCAGCTTCGCAGTTCCCGGTGATTTCTCCCGGAGCCGTGTTTCCCCGGCCAAGTGCTGGGAGGGAGACGTGAGACCCGCACCCACGGCAGCTCCCACCGCGGGAAATGACCGTGGGTGGCCCCAGGAGCGGGGAACTGGGCAGGCATTTCCCGAAAATCCCATGGCCGGGAGAGGTCCGGGCCAAGGGGCAGTGGTGCCCTTTCCCGGTGCAGGAAATCCTCCCCGGGGCTCCCAAAGCCTCTGCGGTCCATGGAGCATCTCAGGACCAGCAGCCGGGAGAGGCCACGCACCCGCCCGACATTCGCTTGCTAAGGGCAGCTCCCAGCTCGGCTGGTCCCCGGGGAGGGCGCGGGGGGACGGGGCTGTGCGGATCACGTCAAGGACCTTCGTGCGGCTGCCGCCAGCCGAGGCCGACAAAAGACTCCGGCCGCCCTTCCTGCGGCTCCCGGCGGAGGGGCCGCTTCCAAACCCGCAGCCCCACCCTGACCCCGACCTCGGCCGCTTTGGATTCTTCACGGCTCGTGGTCGCATGCAGGACCAGGAGCCCCGGGGCTCAGCTTGCCAGGGCAGCTGAGGCTGGGACAGGGTGGTGGGATGGTACCGGGCCACTTTGGGCTCCCACCAGAGCCTGCCCTGCACTCTCCCGCAGCCTGGACCCGCAGCAGGACTCATGCCGCTGTGTGCACAGTGCTCCAGGACAGGCAGAGCATCCCGTCCCATCCAGGAGACTCACAGATGTGACTTTGATCCCGCCACCTCCCTGAAGATCCCTCCCCACAACCCTGTGCCCTCGGTAGGATGAGGATGCTGAAGACCCTCTCCATCCCCTCCAGAGCTCGGCCGCCTCCATCCCCAAAATCTCTCCAACGAGGCACATCCAGGGCCAGGCAGTGCTGCTGCCTGCGGCTCTGCTGGGCCTGGGGACGTGTGGAGGGTTTGTCTCCAGCCCCGTCGATCCCCGACTTCGCTGCTGCCAAATTTCCTTGGAAGGCAATCAGCAAAATGCCCTGGAAAACAAAGGGCTGTTGGGGCCAGAAAGGTCTCAGGTGCTGGCGGGGAGGGGGTGAAGCACACGACAGAGCATTCCTGATCTCGGTCCCCGCGTCCGCTGGTTCAGGCAGGGTGGGGTGACCAGGGCAGAGCTCGGCACCAGCTGGGGACAGGGGACATTTCCACCTCGTCCCTCTGCAGCCTAGCTCCCTCCAGCTCCCTTTGGGTCCGATTCCACCTCGGTCTCACTGCGCAGGTGGAATAGCCCCATTTGGCATCATCTCCTGTGGATGCCCAGCATGCGGTACGTGTCATGAAATCTTAAAAAAAAAGGGCTAAGAATATGTGAATTCAATTAATAAAAGGAGCCCTGTTAGAATGTGGAAATTATTTACTGAAGGGGGGAATTTGCCAAGTATAATAAACCTGGAGTAATTTTCTCTCATCTTCGCTTCATGGCGGACAGTGTAATTAGCTGTTCTTTATTTCCAGCGCTGACATCTTTGTTTGTGGGTAGGTGGGCAGGACTCAGATCACTTCCCCTGACCCCCGGTGTGGGGTTTTGCCATTCAACAGTTTCTTCATGGCAAGGAGAGGTTTGCTGTCCTGCAAGCTGCGTGCAGGGTGTTTGCTCTAGGAAGGGTACAGACCTGAAAGCGTTGCGGAGACGGGTATCTGCACAGAAGGGATTTCTCCTTCTCTGCTCCAAGCTGGGGTTACATCCTTCCCCGCCGCTTCCCCAAGGACGCGAGAGGCTTTACCCAAAGGTCCGCATCCTGCAGCAGTGTCTCAGGGGCTGGGCAGCAAAATCAATAACAAAAATGATGCTCAGCTCCTATGCAGAGCTTTACGTCTTCAAAGCCCTTCGCTGGCATAAACTCATTAACGGCGAGGAATCGAATTCCTAGTCACACAGGTCCCGAGGATGCAGATCTTGGGGGCGATGGAGCGGAACGTATTGTAATAAGAAATAGCTGCTGTCGGTGGCCCTGCGCGCAGGAGGGCCCCGAGGAGCCGGCGAGAGCAGATGGAGAAGGGAGGGCTGCGATGGAAACGGTGCCCAGGGCAGGCTGGCAGCATCCTGGCAGCAGAGCCGCTCCCCCTCCTTGCGGCAGCCAGCGGGTCAGGGTCAGGGGGCCGGGCTCCCACGCTCCCCACGGCCCCCCTGCGTCTCCCAATGCAGCGGAGAAGAGTCCGGCATCCCTCCACGGCTCTGGTTCCCTTTAGGATCATCCCACCCCTGCCAAGCTCTGCATCCCTGCTGGAGCATCCCCGGCTGCTCCGGCCCCAGCTGCACAGCCTGGAAGATTTGTTTAACACAAGCCGGAGCCTCTCACAGGTCTCTCACCCTGTCCCCCACGTCCCCAGGGTGGGATCCCCGGGACCCCCTGCAGCCCCAGCGCTGCCTCTCGGCCCATCCCACCCAGACAAGGGATGCTCAGGGATGGACTTCATCCAGGATGTCCTCCCGGGACTCAGTGTGTGCTCCCACCCCTGGCCCTGGCTTTGTGCCCACGGCTGGGTGGGGAGCCACAGCTCCTATTTCTGTTTCTCTCCCTGGGAGGTGCTCCAGGAGGGAGGACAGGAACACCCTGACCTGGTCCCCAAGGTCCCCGAGGTCCCGTCTCTGGGATGGGTTGAACACACCCGTGCCCAGGGGACAGCTGTGCTGGGAACGGGGAGGGGAGGGATGTCCCGTACCTCTCCCCTTCCCCATCCCTCCTCCCTGCGGTTTGTACCCTCCCTGTCCCCATCGCTGTCTCTGTCCTTGTCCCCGGCTGGAGCCTCCGCTGCCCCCACCAAGCCCCCGAGGTAGTGAAGCCCCGGGAGGCTCCTTGGCGTGTGGGGGCACGGAGGGATGCGGGGGCACGGAGGGATGCGGAGGCCGTGCTCATGCGGGGTTACCTTGGAAACGGCGACCGAGCCACACGTCCCTGTCACCACCAAGGGACCGAGCCATGGTGGTGGCGGGGCCAAACCCTGCTCACTGGGTCAGGGTGACAGCAGGGGTGCCGGGAAGCATGTCCCCCCTATCCCACTCGATGGCCGGTGCCGGGCAGGGGGAGAGGTGTCTGCGAAGGGGGCTGCAGCCTCCCCCTGTGCAGGGGGGCATCACCCAGCCCCGGCGGGGAGAAAAACGCCAGCGAGGGCGGCTGGTGGCTCTCTCTGGCAGCCGGATCCCTCCCTGCAGGACAGGCACGTCCTGCAAAGATGCTGCTTTAAATAAATAATGAGCTGCCGGCATCTCCCGGCTCTGCTGGCAGCGCCACGCTGGGAGCCCTCCCCAGCAGCCCCTGCGCTCCGAAACACACTGGGAATGGGGACGGCGGCTGCTGGGAGCTCAGCCCGGGGTGAAGGGGGAGCCAAAGGAAAGGGGCTGGGGGGGTGCTGGGGGGTCAGTGGGTCCCTGGCAGGGTCAGCGCTGGCTGACGGCATCTGCCAACCCCCCTCTTCAAAGCCTCCTGAGATGGAGCAGCACGACCTCGCATTGACAACAGGATTTAAACGCTGGAGCTCGGCTGGGGGAGAAGCCCTCGGTGGATGCAGGCGGGGTGTGGGGATGCAGGCAGGGCGCAGGCAGGTGACCCAGCCATTTTCCCTGATGGAAAACGCTTCATTGCAAACCGGTTCAGCACTCCAGAAGCCAGCGCAGGCTGGGGGAGGCAGGCAGGGTTCAGGCAGAGGCCAGGCGAGCCGAGCGAGCAGCTCGGGCAGGGAGGAGAGGAACGGGCCAGCGAGCCAAGGAGCCTGGAAGAGCAGCCGCAGGCTTCAATTAGCCGAGGAGCGATGGCAGGATCCTGCCTTAAATAGAGCCTCCGTGCCCGGCCGGCGGGCAGGCAGGGAACCGTGCCCATGGGCAGCGTGGCCTGGCACCCCACGGCTGCCCGTGCCCGGCATCACTCGCCCGGCCGCGGTCGGGATGTCGAGGGGATGGAGGGGACGGAGGGGCTGGGGGACACGGATGGGCAAGGGACTGGTGTGGCGGGGTGGGGGGCTGCCGGAGGGGCAGCGAGGCCAGACTCTGCTCCAAAAGCAGCTGAGAGGAAGGAAGGAGCAGCTAAAATAAGCAGGTGGGTGGGCAGGGAGGAAATAATAGTGAGACTGATTGATAACAAGCAGGCTGGGGAAGAGGGGAAAAGAACCAAAATGTCCCTGGGAAATAGGAACCGGCCCCCGGGAAGCAGAGGGAGGTCGCAGGGGGCAGCAGCACAGAGAGAGCATCCCAAGGGAGGAAGGATCAGAGGGAACCGGGTTGGGGGGAGTTGTGCTCCCGAGGGGGTGCGGGCAGAAGGCCAGGATGCTCTGCCCGGCAGCATGGGAAACACCGACCAGGAGCGGGGTCAGCCCCGGCCGCCCCCCCCCGGCTTTAGGCAGGGGGCAGCGGGAGGCGCGGAGGGCAGAGGCACCGCAAGCATCCTCAGAGGGCGGGTGGGAGCCCATGGCTGAGCCCCCCAGGAGTGAAATGCTGGGGAGAGGTGGGCAGCACAGGGCTCCGGGGGGTTTATGTGCAGGCATCTGCCAGCTCCGCTCCGGGAATGGCTCTGCTCCGTCATGGTGGGGGGACAGGGACCGAAACCAACTGCCTGGCACTCGAGGAGCAGTTTGGGCTGGAACCGAGGGAGATGAGGCAGGGGGTGGCCGGACGCGAAATGCTCCCTCCGGCAGGGTCCTTCCCTGTCCTCTCCTGCCGGCCGGCTGCCAGCATCCCGGGGTCTCCCGCAGCATCCCACCTCCCCTCAGTATAACGAAG
>VZSF01011133.1:237162-256779 GCA_013398295.1 Chionis minor
GGATAGCGCGGCTTCGGCCAGGACCGCCGTGCCGGAGGGCCTGACTCTTGCCGAAGAGGAGGAGTTGAGATCCGAGCTTGCCAAGGTAATGGGGCCACTGGTGCTTGTCAGCCGCCACAGTTGTGTTCTGCTGGGGAGGAACAAACAGGAGCTGTAGGAGGAGGAGTTGGAGGTTTTTTGTTGGTTATTTTTTTTATTATTATTATTTTAAATTTTGCAGTGGTGTTACCTTTGGGTCTCTCAGCTGATTGTTAAAAGGCACAAAGCTGGCAGATACTTCAAATACTGTGGTATGTTGCCTGCTCTTTCCCAGCATGACTTAATTTAGAGCTCTAAGGAAATAAGTGGCTTTTGATGCTGTGAGCTTAATCTAAGCTTTTAGCTCCATTTGAAGCGAGAAAACACTTTAGGCAAGTGGTATGCAAAAGCAACTTGTTTTTCCTTAGGAAGCTGAAACAATGGGGCGCTTAAAGTGTTTTCTTTTTCTAGCTTTTTGTCTTAAATATTTATTACATTTTATAGGCAACTATTTTTGGTGCCTACATGCTTTTGAAGAGTTGAGGGTTTGTAATGTAATATCCTAAATTTGGGGCACCTGTAGGGGTTTAAGGGTCAGTTTAGAATCTGTAACGCAGCTGAAGATAATTGTGGCTGTTCTTCTGTAGTCCTTTCATTTGAGAATCTCGTGGGCATTCTTTGACTTGCAAGTTTTAGCAAGGGAGGACTTTGCTGCTCTGGATGGTCATGCAGATCTTGGTGAGCCGCAGTTAAGGTAGAAATGAACCCTCTCTGCCTGGAAACAACTCGAGAGTACTTTGAAAATGTTGTAAGAAAGGTCTCCGAGGGGAAAAACTCTTCACTTTCGTGACATCAGAGTAAAAGGATCATAAGACAGAAACCTTAGTTAATAAGGTTTGGCAACTGATTTTTATCTACTGTTGAAATTACAATGCTAGAAATGAGCTCTGTTGATCCTGGTGCCACAAAGTCGATGTTACAGTGACTTGGTTTCCCAATTGAAGTCTGAGCTGTAGGCCTCCTGTTCCAGCACCGTTCGTGTCTAGTTGGATGGTTCTACATGTACCTGGCATTCCTGACCATTCTTTAAATTTGTGTTAATGAGATCTTGCTGGTTTTGAGGGAGGTAGAAGGTTGGCTTAGCATTCAGAATTTTGCTGAACTGTTAATTAAGACAAAGCTCTCCCTCTCTAAGGTTGAAGAAGAAATTGGTACTCTCAGGCAAGTTCTGGCTGCTAAAGAGAGGCACTGCGCAGAACTGAAGAGGAAGCTGGGCTTGACTCCCTTGGATGGGTTAAAGCAAAACCTGTCTAAAAGCTGGCATGATGTCCAAGTCTCCAATGCGTAAGTGTGGCTTCCGTTGCGTTTTTCACATTTCAGTGTGACTGTGTGTTAATTATCTCCCAGTAGTGTATTCCAGGGTTCTTCCAAGTGGCTGGAGGCTTTTGCTCTGATGGATATATAGAGTAAAAGGCACTTAAAACTATTCATTTCAGTGCTCTCATGCATCAATGTCTGTATGTCCGCGTAAACGGAACTTTTGTATCTGTCATCTGGATAAATTGTTGCTGAAAGCTCCTTCCCGTGATGTTGGAGATCTAGATCACCACTTAACAGTTCGGTTTGCCCGTTTCTGCCTGTTCTTTGAGACGTAGGCAGCTGCCACCTTGTTCTGAACTCAGGCTCAAAGAGAAGTGCAAGAAGTTTCCAAGCTCTGCTGCACAGTGCTAGTTCAGAAGCTGTTTTCCGAGGCATATAGCTTGAACTAAAAACGCTGCACTTCCTAGGAAAAAATTCTGTAATGTTAGCATGCATTATGCATAGTCATTTCTGCCTAAAGATTCTGAAATGAGACTGCCTGTTTCTGAACAGGCGTTAAGGGCATGGTCACTGCAGTGCTTGGCAGTGCCAAAAGGAGAGTCAAAGAGGTAAGTTTGACCCTGCAGTTGTGCCTGGATGTAAGGAACTCTCGGTGCCCATAGAGAGATTGTTCAGTCTAAAAAGTCTCATGTAACTTCACTGGAACCTGGAGTTACTGACAGCACTCCTGCAAAGTGGATTGTTGAGCTGTTCATCTCACTGTTTTGACTATCCTTTATCCTTGTGTTCCCTCCTACACCCCCGCCTGATTTCTGTTATTCCTTTGTAACTGAAGTCTGTGTCGTTGTCTTCTAAGAAATGAATATTGAAGTTATATTCATTAACACTTTCTGTTTCTAGTTATGTGAAAACATCCGAGAAACTTGGAGAGTGGAATGACAAAGTGACACAGTCTGACTTGTGAGTGCCTCGGGCTCCTCAGCAACACCTCCTTGCTCCTTGCTGCATTCCCCGATTTGTGCTGCTCCTTGTTCTCGCAGGCATCAGGGATTGACTGGGAGCTGGAGGCACGGTGAAGCAGGACTGTTATTAGCAGTATGCCTGGCTTCCAGCTATAAGCATCCCTCAGTTGCGGAGGAGATGAGTAAAAGTTACTGCTATCATCTCTCTGGTAGTCTTGCTATTGCAGAATAAAAATTCCAATCAGTTACCAGACCACACTTAAAAAAGAAAAAATATGCAAAACATCGACCACAGTTTTCCTTTTGCTGGTTATTGGTGGGTTAGTCTTTTATCGGATGTCTTATTAGTGAACCTCTATCTTTCCTGTGAAACTGTTTCTCCTCTCCTCGGCAGATGTGGTAGGAATCAGTTTGGTTACTGCCTTTCTGTGCGGCCCAGGGGAGGGGGAGTGCCTGAGGGCATTTACTTGTAGCTGGAAATAGGGGCTGTGCAAATGCAAATATGTCTATTGCCTTTTGAAAGCTGCCACAAAGTGCTGTTCTGCATTGATGTAAGTGAACCTTTTTGATGATGTCAACACTAGAAAGCCATGAATTTTAGTCTTTGCAGTATACAGGAGAAGGTGACAAATGCAGACAAAGAACATCTGGCTGCTTTTGTCTCTAGAATACATTCTTTAATTATAATAGACCTCCATTAGTATTCGACATGAATCATCTTGATTCCTGCTGCATAGCTGAATGTGAAGGAGATCTTGAGTGTTTTCTTCACTGAAGACTCTCTCCCTTCTATGCCTTGTATTGAAGGAGATGATGATTTAGCTAAGAGGAAAACGTGGGTTGTAAACATCTCGTCCGCAGGCAGGATGGCACGGATCTAATTGGGGAGAGTTACACTTCTGGGTGACGTGAACTGCCTGTGACGTGTCGCTTCCTCTGAGCGCTTCTGCGTGTTGGCTGAGCTGATAGCAGATGCTTTCTGTAGTACTTGTTTTCTGTACCTGCAGTGTTAATTCTCACAACCCTTAAGGTACTGTTTTCTGTGCAGGGAAACATGATTTCTAAAGATCAGAAAGTGAAACTGAGTTTAACGGTTTGCCCAGGTCATGCTATATTAGTAAAGTATAGCTTTGGGTGTGACAGTCAGATTTTTTGGCCTTGAGCTCAGTTCACTGCTCTGTGCTTTTAGTATGTAGCTGCCATGCAGCATGTAGGAAAGTGACGGAAAATGCAAAGTCTGTCAATTCTTGACACTTTCTAAACTGTAGGCTTTGTTTCTTTGTGCTCGGTATTTGAATGTGCTTAAATAAGAAGGAACACAGGGCTTTCGGTGTCTTCCCCCTCTCAAACAGCAGCTCTTTTCCTTCTGGCTGTAACAGGGAAGGGGGGATGCTGTTGTCAGAGAAATAAAACCTATGCTACTGTAAGCGTAAAGAGATGCTAATAATGTGGAAAGTGTCAAAAGAAGCACCTGTAGTGAACCTCGCCACTGTATCTAACCTCCATTGTGTTTGTAGATATCTTTCAGCCAGCAGCACACTGGAGGACTGGAATGAAAAACTAACTCAATCAGAAGCGTGAGTGTCTTAACCTTCAGTGTTAGCAAATGCTTTCATGACAGTCTGCTGTCACTAACGTTCTGTGCCCCTTCTCACAGTCCTCTACTTTGACTAGGCCTTTCTGAACGATTCTCTTTCCTAGCTTTCACTTTTTTAACCCAGTAAATGCCTTTTCTGCGAGAGGGAGCTTTTCCTCAGGTCAGTACTTGAATGATTTCGTTTTGGTCCGAGTTCAAATGCCTGCCTGCTCTCAGAGGAGAACTGGCTGAAGCCACTGGGTAGCTGAGACCTGTGCACCCTACATTGTATCTTCAGCTGAGAAGCTGTGGAATAGCCAGGGCGACCTCTTATTGTTACCCTCAGCGTGCTCCGCAGGGAGCAGGAGCTTTTCTTTTTGCTGTGGTACCCGATGAGAACAGATAGAGCTGTAGTGTCCAAAGCAGCTGTTCTGTCCTGTTGGGGCCCCAAAAGGACTTGAACAGCTTAAACCTCACAGCTGTTATATTCCAGTTGTCTGCAAAGGTGTCTTAGCCATGTTTTTATTAAATGCCCGGAATTAAATTCTTATCTGGACTAAATTATGGAAGCATATTATGGAAGTTGGCCATTGTCCTTCTCGCTGTGTATAGGGGAATCGTTTGCAGTGATGCAGTGGGAGCAGGCAGGTAGTGGTGGTGTTTCCTGAACTGATTTAAGCCATGGGAAGGTAGGTTTGGGTAAGCCAGCTTTTTGTGTTCTCTGGAGTGGGTATGAAATTCAGTCCTTTGAGCTGGCTCCTTATTGGCAGTGTGTGTGAAGAGAAGGTCTTCTTCATAAGGCGGGTGAAAGATGAGCAGAGATAAAAAGTAGGAGTATCAGAAAAACCTTTCAAGTATGCAGGTCTGCTTTCAATGTTCTGGGTATGTTTTCTAGATTAAGATGATGTAAATTGTCACTGTTTCATTTGCTAAATAGAATGACCTTGATTTTTATGCTTGGTGACAGTGTGACTGACTCCAGTGGTGTTTAATCAGAGTTCCTCCCTGGGTGTGCCTGCTAGAATAGAAAACGTCTCGTTATATCTGTTTCCTTGCACGAGTGCCAGAAATGTGGCGGAAGCATGCTTTTGTGGAGTACTTAAGGCCTGAATAGCTGTGGCACGCAACTTTTCCTGCTTGCTTTGGCACTAGACAGTGACAATTCACCCTAGCAAGGTACATGGTGATTAAAATGGAAAAGTGAGGGGGATTGAAAGGCAAGAGTCCAGCGATGTTTCAGAAAACAAATAGGATTTCTACTTCCTCTGTGTAAAACTCAGTAAATGTGAAGAGTCAAGGTCAAGAAATCCAAGGATGAGGTTTTACTCGAATGTTTTGGGGGTTTTATGCAAATGCATCCTCTTTCCTGTTTCGGAGCTTCTCTGCGTTACAACTAACGAGCATCCTGATTCAGCTGGGAATCACCCGAAGTCATGGCTCTTTTGTGCACTGCTACATTTCCTGGTAGTTGCCATTCCTGGCCCCAGACTTGCCCTCTGCTAGCAGTACGTAGGTAGGGCAGAAATCAGCCCAAATTGCCCCTAGCTCCTGTTTCACTGTAACCAGGATGCACGATGACTTGGATGATTTGTGTACTTAGCCAGACAGCACAAATGGTGGTTGCTGGATAAGAGCAAGTGAGAGGAAGCTGGTATTATACATAAAAGAGGATTTGAGGGTGCAGGTCTGGCTTCTCCCTGTCAGGGTTTGTAGGAGAGCGGTGCAATGAAATGTTGGGCAGAGATCATTTCTGCAGCTTCTGCTGATGCCAGTTGCCTCTTAGTAGAGCAAGGTATTAATCAGAGCTCATGTTTATTACTCCTAGATTTGGATTGTTCTCTTGTGCTTTGTACTGGTGCTAAGGGAAGAAAGTGAGTGATTGTGAATTTAAAGCCATGGTAAACCTGGCCATGTCTCTTGCAAGGAGAGTAGTTGCGTCTTCTAGGTCAGGGCTGGGTGTAGTTAAGTTGCATTAAAGTCTTGTATAACCTGATCCCTGGTTGTCACAGATGCAGTTCCACATGTGTGGCTGATGGCAGTTCTGGGTTAAAGAGCTGCTCATCTCAGCTGCGCTCTCCTGGCTCTGCCTCCTGCCTTGCACCAGTGGAGGGGGGGGGGCGTGCGGGGGGAGCTGTGGATGCAGTGTTAGACTGACGAGCTGATCTGGCTGCTGCTGCCTTTTTTTGTTCTTTCAAGTTTATATTTCAGCCGGATCGTTTCCTTGATCTAGATGACTGTCAGCACAAACAGTTGTGCTGGCATCGTGAAGGAGCACGCTTGGGCAGAAGGAGCAGCACTTGAGTGTTAAATCTCCGGTTATCTTAAGAATACTGCTGGCAAGCATGGAAAAAAACAACTGGAAAAATCTCTGCCCTTTATCTGCTGAAGCTAGACATAATACCTGGGAGTTTGCCGGGTGTGCATGACGTGGTGGTGTCCTTTGAGTCCGTAAACCATTCCTCTCGTCGCTGCGCTGGTGCTCAGTGCACAACACACTTTGGTGAGCGCGAGGTCTCTGGTGTTCCTGTTCGGCAGCTGTAAATCAAATCCCATGATAGGACTCAGTCAGCTGGGGAGGAGCCTCACTGCTGAAGGGGATTGAGATCCTCCTCCCTCTTCCAAAGCAGCTTTGGCCCCTGCGTTCAAGCACAGTTATTGCAATGGGAAGGCAGCAAGCAGCGTTGATGCTGACCAGTTCACTCCCAACTTGTCCTGAGGTGACGGCTGCTTGCAAAAGATTGTGCTGTGGAGAAACAGTGTTGAGACCTCGCTGTTGCGGCACGCTCAGGTTATTCTGGAGTCACTGAATTCAAGAGGAATTGGTCTGAAAAATGTGTAGGTTGCAGGAATTTTCTTTCAGGAGCAAGGAGAAGGAAGGTAAAGCTGATGCAGTTTTGCCCCGTTCTGCGTTAAGTCTGGTGTATGTTCTTGATTCAGAAACACTTGTCTGTGGTCTTAAACAACAAAACCACAACAAACCAACATGTTGTAACTGGTATTGCTTGTATCCAGGTGCTGTCTCTTGTGCTTCTGTCTGGAGGGAATGAGATGTCAGTCAGTCAGGTGTGTCATCCTGGTGCTTCTAGCTGTGGGAGCTCAGGTGTGAGAGAGAATGTTACGCTGTTTCTAAGGCCCTTCTAAATATCCTAGTCAGGGGAAAAAAAATCTCAACCTGGAATATTTGGAATAAGAAAACTTGGCTTAAATTGTTGAACTAGTTTTCTAGATGGAGTCTTTTTTTAATAATTTAAAGAATGCCATAAATCTAGATGTTAATCACAGACTGTGGAATAGCTTAGAGAGGATGAGTTAATGGAAGTGGCTCAAAGAACCTTTGTTGCTGAGATTAGTCTCGTTTGAAGGAAACAAAGGTTCTCAAGTGTCTGTCTTCTCCAGCTCTGGTATAAACTGAAACATAATCAGCTGACAAATACAAGCTGTCAGACTTCTTATGTACTGTGGTTAATGGTAACTGATAGGAAACTTCTCTACCAATTAATTTCTAAGCTGCAAGTTTTAGAGGTAACGCTGATTCCTCCCTTTCTTTTCTATCCAGTGATGTTAGTCTTGCCTCTTTCCTCTGTAACCTAACGCTACAACAAATGCTGTAACTTCTTCAAGGCTGCAAGCATATTATAGAATAGGTTTGTAGAATTTTTTTTCAAGGAGACCAAAAGATAGTTGTAGAGCAAATAGGATATGATGCTATAGTGTTTCCACATGGAAAATTGGGGTTGTTTGTTTTTTTATTTTTTTCTTAAATCCCAAATGTTTGTCAGGTATAAGAATATATGGTCAAAAAAGTAAAGTGAGTGTATGGAAAAGTTAATCATACACTTATTACTGCCTTAAAACTTCCAGCCTTTGAATGTAAGCAAGACTGGAAGGGGCTATTTCAGTGAAGTCAGTGCAGCTCACTAACCTAGCTTCTTTCCTTTCACATGGGTTCCTTTTTCAAAGCGGGAGGGGACGTGGTGTGTGTGCTTCTTGCTTTCGGATGCTACCCATTATTAGTAAGTTACCCATCAACTTACTATGGTTTTTTTTCTATTTAGTTATAAGAAGACCCAAGAAACCCTTTCCCAGGCAGGACAGAAGACTTCAGCAGCCCTTTCCAATGTAGGTTCTGTTATCAGCAGGAAACTTGGTGACATGAGGTAAGATTTCTGGTTTGCGCTCTGGTGCTTTGATCTTGTTTTCAAGCTGTAATGAGACTTTAGACAATAACTAGGCTTTTTTCCATTTTTCTGCTTAGTTGGCAGCATATGTTGTTGTTGATGGACTACCTGCTTCTGTATAGCTCTGTACATCGTAGTTTAGGACAGCCTGAATGCTTATTAAAGACTTGTTGATGGGATAAAACCTGTTCTAAGGCATTTAAGTTTGATTTGGGTTAGGAGAACTGACAGAACGTTTTTAGCAGCCTTCCCCCTTTTACTGTCATATGTAAGAAACTAGTATTAAAGTTTACCTTTTCCATTCATTACTGGATTATGGAGGTGTGTTTTCTTGGTGTAACTGTTTAGAATTAGAAAAGGGTCATCACTCCTGTGTTCTGTTATGCTTTAAAATGGGGTAAAGTCTGGATGTTGCATTTCATGCAGTTTGCAACCCTGTGTGTCAGCTTTCCACGGAGAAAGGCAGTATGCCTTCCAGGCACAGTTATGTCATGTTGATTGGAAGACAGGAATTGATTCAGAAGATCAGGATGACAAAAAATTCTTCTTGTGGTTGGTGGTTATCTGGATTCCTTAAGCGGATGGCCACTGAAGTAATTGCTAGTTTACAGCCCTCTGAACTGGAAAGGGGAGGGCTGGTTCCCTCAGTTGCTGGCTGAGATTTTTGCTCTGAGTTTCTCAGCTGTATAGAGTTCAAGGTTAGAGTTGGTGATTTACTTCATCTTCAGAAATTTAAGCTAAAGATTGCTTCCCCGTTAGTGGCGACATCCAAGTTCTTAATGCAGAATACTTTGACCACATTTTTTTCTTGGAAACGAGAGCTAATTCTGAGTATACAACCTGTCTAGGCTACTAAGGAAGTATTCTTAGAGCTCATGTTGAACGGGATGTACCAGATCTTGGATTGAATGGGTAGCTGTCATTCTTTGTAGGGAATTTCCTATTCCACTGTGGCTGGGACTATCCAAGTGGTAAGATCTTTTTGGCCTCTGATCACATACTACTGATTTATTCTAGTTCTGTCCTCTGAGTTATTTACTGTGTTCCTGGAGGGTAATTTTTGGTGAGTGTTTTCAGTAGCTCACTGCTCTGAATTTGGCAGAGGACTAGCTGGCTTCCTACCCTTTCCAGTATTCAAGCTTTAACTTTTTGTTCCTGGAAACTACCTAGTCCGCTGGAAGAAGAGATTTATGCTGGAAGAAGTGATTTATGTGTAATCACAGGAGACTACAGATACTGGCGCAAGACACGGTGGTAACACGTTACGCCAAACTGATAACTGAAGTAAATTTGGTGCCCGACTTCCGCAGTCTGGGCAGGCTGTTGTGTGCGTCTTGGACCCAACGGGGAACTCCTGGACCAGCGTTGCCACCAGCAGAAGCTGTTTTGACAGCCTTGGTCCTGCCTGGTGTCTCTTAGTTGGGAGAGTGCAGGTCACCAGCAGCTGCAGACATGTCTGTGCCATCGCAGGAGCTGACGATGGAGGGAGGGGACGCATGGCTGAGCGCAGTGTGCCTGTTGCTCCTGCTGACAGAGCTGCTCCCACAGAGTTGTAGTGAAAACTGGCTGTGGGTGCTGGCCTGGCAGACGGCAAACAAGTCAAACCTTTGCAGCAGTGGTATTGCTCAGCATTAATCACCAATTTAAACATTTGCATCCCTTTTTATATACCTTGTGTGATGTATTATGAAATAGAGGCAGCTTCTGCCTTACCACTTGGGAATCCCTGCCGAAGTTACTTGAGCAGGATTTGCTTTGTGTATACAGCCCTGTGGGGGAACACAGTAATGATTTTTAAGACTTGCAGTTTTTCTGTGTGTATATAAACAGACTTCTGTCTCCTGTGCTGCATTTAAGTCTTGATTTTTCTGATTCTGAATAAGGTTTAACGCTGAGCATGAGTTTCTGCAGGAGTTGTCCCACTTCCTGCCCTTGCCAGGTGGAACTGTGAATGGCGTTCTGATCCGTGATCAGAGCTGTCAAGGAGTGAAGTCTGTTGTATTGTTGCGGTCACTTCTCTGAACGAGTGGGGATGATCTCTGTTCCCAGAGAATCTCTGTTTCAGGCCTTGTAGCCTACACTGCAACCTCTGTTACTGTATTTTCTTTTTTCCTCTTACACTACAAATTCACTTGTAAAGCAGGTTTATTTTCCATCACTGGAAGTGTTGAGATAACAGAAGGGATTTCCTTGTTTAGTCAGCCTTCACCGGTTGATAAATGCGAGGAAGGCATGATGAATGGGACAAGGGCCTCCGATATGTGGAGGGCGTAGTCGTAATTCCATTAAAAATGCTTGGACCAAAATGCTATGAAATACAAATAACGTGTCCCTGGGTTATATCTTTAGGGTTGCTGTTTTCTGGTCAAAATAACTTTAAATGTTATAGCCGTGGATTGTAAGGAGATGTTGTGAAGTTAATGCGGTAACTGTGTGCTAACTGTATTAATGCTGTGCTCTGTTAGCTTGCCTTGAGGGGAGAAAATGTGGCTTAATTAGTGGGTGGGAGTTTTCCAAATCTTGGCCGATTCAGCTTTTTCTGTTATCTCCACTTACAGTTAAAAAGTAAATTGGCTTTTAGACGTTCTGTTCCTGCATTTTACTGACCCCAGTAAACTGCAAAATTGGAAGTGTTTTCTTCCTGTTGATAACAGCTTGCTTTGTGGTTTTATGTCCCCCAATACACCTCGTGTTGTCTGATGAGGTTTGCTGCTGTACATAATACTACAAGTAAATTCGTTATGAAATGTTAGCCCGAGCCCCAAAGGTGCCTGCAAATTCCTGAATTTACATAAATGTTAAATCCATGTGAAAGGAGGAAAAGGGCCACTGCTATGTCTAGGCCAAGACACTGATCCAGTGCTTGTGGTATTGCATACAGAGTAGCATGGTGCATGGACATGCGTTGTTTGTGTTCTTCTCCTTTAAGCAAGCGTAAGTAGAAAGTTAATTTATTTCGCATGCAAAGACAGCATTTCAAGGAGCCTTCCCTGCCGAAAAGCTGACTTGAATGCATGGGGAAATGAAACCACAAAGCTTCATGTCTTTGCTCTGGCTGTAAAGAAAAGCCTTTGTACTCCTTTCCAAGTACTTCAGATCCAACTTGCCATGACTGCTTCCTGCTGCAGAGACAAAAATTACATTTAAGCGGAATAAAACGCTGCTTCTGGTAGGAGAAGCTCCTTTAGAGCATCCGAGTAATCTGACTAGTGGAAGTAGGAAACCTCAGTCTGTTATTTCAGACTACTGAGGTGCTACTGCATTACAAAATGACGTGTGGAACTCTGGTAACCTGGTGTGAGTTAGTTTGCCTTGAAACCTAAAAATGGGCAACCAGGTTGTGGGGTAAACGTGATACATTTTATGCAGATACACTTATCTTTATTATGCTGAGATGTGTTTGTTCTCTGAGCTGTAACTTTGAGATCTGCAGGCTTGGCAAGATAACGTGCAGGGATCTATTGCAGGTTCCTGTTACAGAAGTTCTCAACCAGAAGTCCTAGCAATGCTGTCTTTGTATGAGAGCTCATTGTGGGGGGGAAATGGGGGAAGGAGGTATCTTTACCAAATTATCTAGTTCTTGGTAAAATCCTCAGTGTAGGAAAACATGCTCTGAAAAAAAAAAAAATCACATGAAAGCAATGGGTAGGGGTAAGTAAAATGTTTTGGGGGGTGGTCACTGTTGCACACCTACTCCTTTCCTTCCCCAGCACCCTGCCTCTCAGTTGCTGTAGGTGCTGTTATTGTTCTCCGAAAAACAGCTTGGCTTGAGCTGATGAAAAGCATTTGTTTTTTGCTTGCTTCTGCAACTTATTTTGAGAGGCTTCCTCCTGGGTAGTTGACTTTACTGTCGCATGATCCTATGACCATGTCCCTGTTTAGCTGCCCTGCATTTAGCGTTTCGGTCTGCACAAGTGTCTAATTGTTGCTTCCCTTTCTCTCTGCTGCCCGTGGCTCCTCCTAGGGCTCACCCCTTCTCGAATTCCTTTAGGTAAGATATCCTTCAAGGCTGCTACCAGACAGATGTTTCTATGCCAGGCCCTTGCAGACATTAAAGGGGAAGCTGATTATTTAACCCTTGCCTACATTTTTTGACACAGATTGAGAAACCTACCACAAACCAATGCCCTGTCGTTGACTTTTGTGTCACAGTTCCAGTTTGCACTTACATACTTGTGCTTACTGCCCTGTTTCTGGAAAACTAAGTTCTGGGCTGCAGCTGTTAAATAAGGGAAGAGAGGGCTGGCTCTTACTGCTTTGGTTGTCCACAGCAGCCTGTGTGTGGACAGTAAGTGCTTAAGAACCAGGGGTACGCTGCTTTTGCACGGTGTCTGTCTAAAATTGTCCTTTAACTTTTTCCTCCTTATTCTGAATGCTTCCGAGTAGCAGTTACTCCATTCGCCACTCGATAAGTATGCCAGCAATGAGGTAACGTAGCAAATACTTGTGTCTCTTGAGTGAGGTTGGTGGGATAGTGCGCCTGACTCTGTTTTTACTGGTTTTTTTGGTTCTGACTTGTACAACTGTTTCCCTTCTTAAGTAGGACCCCCCCCCCCTTGGAGCATGGGGTAACCACGTCCTGCGGTTTGTGTAATTCAGGGTGGTTTTTTACCCAATCGCTTTTTATGGTTATTAGTCCCAGAACAAGACAGGTGTTAAATGCAGTGTTGCAACTGTGCCTGAATCTAATTGGAAATTTGCAGCTTGCTGGGATTACAGTCCTCCTGGCAACGTGCGGCATGGCCACTGCTAACACTGAGATGAATCCTAACCTTCTGTCTCCGGGATGGAAGCTCAGTGCCCTTCCCATGTGCCCTTGTGGCGCGTTAGGTGGTGATCTGCTTGCAGGAGAAACGACTGCCAGGGCTGGACGAGGCCCACAGAAGCCCTCTCTCTGTTCATCCTCGTTCCAGATCGACAGAGGTTATTTTATGGGTGCAGATATAAAGTGATTCTTTGGAACAAAAATAACTGGGATGAAGCTCATCATTTCTCAGCGCTCCGGCAGCTCAGCCCGGGGAGAACAGCGCTGTATGAGTAATTGCCCAGTGCTCGGTGCAGAGCGCTCCCCTGGAATCGTTTGCAAGCAAAGCAGCTTGTTGGGTTGTCAAACAATTGGCCTGGGTTTCTTGCTAGAAATATGAAATCCTCTGACTAATTTATTACACTGTGGGTTTTGTGAGCATTTTGTGATTAAAAATGACCACTCATGTAGTAATAGAACTGTCCATAGGTGCAGGCACATGGCCCTTCCCCTTCCTGCCCTTGAGATGTAATATGGGAACCTGAAGCCTTTGTTTTAAACCCTTTCCATTATTTAAGACAGCATGCTTTTAGTTGGAAGCCTTGTAGAACTTAAGAGCTAGTTTCTTCTCTACTTATCATGCGTTGATTCCCTGGTGAACTAGGCTTTGTTTTCCCTCAACATTTTAGCTTGAGCAATTGAGTGGATCACACTTGGTATAAATGTTTTCCTTCAGAGTTTGCGTGTGGTGTTCTTGTCTGGTGGGCCCAAGAGATTGGTGCCAAAGGCTGTGAGGAGCTGAAGTGTTCTGGGTGCTGCTGTCACTGCATGGGAAAGGCCAGAGAGCCCAGTTGTGCTGCGTGATTCGATTTAGTTAAGAACTAATTTGTCTTTATTTGTTCTTTGTGGTTTTTTTTTTTCCTCCCCTTTTTTTCAAGGAATTCTGCAACCTTCAAGTCATTTGAAGATAGAGTTGGGACCATAAAGGTAACAGTCTGCTTTGTCTTGTAAACATGTAGTGTGAAGCCTTATGCAGTAACTTTAATTTCTGCCGCGTTTTTCTTGTAGACTAATATTCGGGCAAATGGCCTCTCAGATACGTGAACTCTTTGCTATAGTAGGTGACCTTGACAAGGGGGAATTGACTTGACATTCTCAAGGTTGGTTTCTTGTTATCCTAACTCTCCTCTCCGCTTCCAGTCCAGAGTGGTGGGAAGCAGGGAAAACAGCACCGACGGCCTCCACTCCCCCTCGGGAGCCGGAGACAAGCCTCCACAAGACAACGCTCCTTTCTAGACCTGTGATGTGGCTTTGCACGGCTGTGCACACCTGTAAGAATGAGCCCCCTCCCTCCCAAATCTTCACAACAGCAACAACACTCGAATCCAAGAAGGGGCTGAGAGCCAGTCTGGAGAGATCCATCATCCATTCATAGACACTGCTGCTGGATCTAAGTCAAATAAAGAGAATGCAAAGTTTTGTACACAAATAATATTTTACACTAAAGTTTGTAGATTAAATGTATCACTGCTGTCCTTTTGGGAGAGCATGTAAGATGGAGTTTCCTTAAAGTAGCTCAGAAATGCCAGCGGTATAGACAAAAACAGTTTTCCCTTGTCTGACATGACTTGGAACAGATACATTGCCCTGAGCAGTGTGAGGAGGGCAGTTATTGGAGAAGCCAAGTGCATGGGCATCTGAGCTTCAGCTTCTGGCTATGTTCTGTGTTCGGGGCATGCCATACAGCTTCTCCGTGAGCTCCCAGGCTTCTCCTGTTACTGTTTTCTCTGGCTCCCATTGGAGTAGGCTGGTAAATGGGGTAAACAGTTAGGTTTTTTTCTGGGCTCCCAAAAGGGAAACTTCACTTAGCAGCTGCCTCGTTGTTACACTAATGCTCTAGCTTTAACAAAACTAAAAATCTTTATTTTTAAATGCAATGAACTTTAAAGAAATAAAACTTAAAAAAAAGAAGCTTTGGCATCATATTAGGGAAATGCTTCTTTGGACTCTGAAACTGAATTGCAAGCCTTACATCACCTTACGCTTTACTTGTTTATGATTTTTTTTTTCTATAGAGAAGACTGCAAGGGTTCTAAAGCTGGATGCTGAGCACTGGAGCTTTGCATCATGCAGTAGTAGCAGCATGCTTATAAGCCAGTTCTTGTGTTAAATTCAGTGGTGCACTCCATTTCCTGAGTGTGCAAAACTTGCTTCTCCCTTCTCAGTTTATGCCTTCGTTCTTGGAGGAAGAATTTCGGAAGGCTGCTAAGCAACAGGGCCAGATTCAAAAGGCCAAAGCTGTCTGTAGCAATATGGGCACCATGTTGGAGGGACTCTGCTCTGCTCTCTGTGGGCTCCTCCATCTGCTACAGCTGACTGTGACTGGACGGGTTTTTCAGTTGAAAGCCCCAGCTCTAATCTTAGTTTACAACATTGGCAGAGAGTCACGGAGCGCAACCAGTTCCCCCGGGGGCTGGATGTTTTGCTCTCTTGATGTCCAACTTCATTGCTCAGGAGCTGAAAAAGTCTTGAGTTTTCTTCTAGAGGCCTGATCTTATTCTAGGCAAGGTGCCTCCACGTAAAAATACCTAGAGTGAGCAATTCTGTGCCTTAGAGGCGGAGTGGGACTTACTCAGGTCTTTAGACTTGCTTATGTACATATCTGGGTAGTTTTAGTGGTTTATCACCTTGGAGGGACTGAACTGTCTCTGACCCCTCCTTAGAGAAGCAAGTTTTGACACTTATCTGCTGATTACTCTCCGTTTTCCCCCACCCCTGCTCCCCTCCCTCTGCAGACCTGGGGACAGAGGATGAAATATTAGAAGGCAGATGTACTAGGGAGTAGGTGGAGTGTAGCGTGTTGTTTACTGGAGCTCCTTGTTTGACTGAAACTGGCCTCCTTGCGAGGAGCAGAGCCAGTGAAACGGGGACTGCCGGAGCTTGGGTATGGAACTGTTTCTCTATACAGATAAATAGTGAGGAAACTTGTCAATAAAGCATTCCTTTGGGAGAAAATGAGGTGAATGTTCTCGTCTTGTTCTATCTAACGGTACCGGAGTCTGCGCGTAGGTGCGTGTTACGAATTTGTTAGGCAAATACCAACTGCCTGCAGCGGCGTGAGGCGAGAAGCAGCTGAAACCTTCTATCCCATCCCTTTGGTTTGTTTGTCCATCGGCGCTTCAGATGCTTTCTCAGGAAGTGATGCACTAAATAACATTTGCGGTCTGATGTTTCCTTTTCAAGATTCCAAACACGAGCTGGTTCCTGAGACATACCTGTGCTCAACCAAAGGCTGGGGAGTTGCCAGCCCACACGTATCCTCCAAGTACCATCACGTTGCTCCCTTTGCCGCAGGTGAATGGACCTGCCTCCAGCTCCCTCGTGCCGTTTTCCTGAGCTTAGAGCGTGGGAGCGTTGTCCTGGTCGCAGTGATAACCTTGGCAGTGGGGGCTGAGGGGAACTTCTAATGTGGAAAAGCCGCAGCTGCGGTGCTGGCTGGGATTTACGGCGTGATACCTTGGGGAATCAGCTTCTTGGAAGCTCTGGCAGTCGCTACGGATTTAAACAGTGCAGAGGGAACAGTAAATGTGTGACTGGAGCTGGGAGCTGCTCTCTTAAATTTAGAAGGGCAGTAGAGAGCGGGCAAACAGGTTGTGAGAGAGGCCGGCAGGGCACCATGGCTGCTCGATGCGGATGCCTGACTAGGTTTGAAGCATCTGCTTGGTGATGAGGGTTTGGTTTTGTTTTTGTGGGGTTTGGGTTTTTGTTTGTTTGTTTTGAAGGGTTTTTTTCTTTTGCTACTTCCGTAGTTAAAACACCACCTCTGGGAGCAAAGGGGTTGGTGTGTTACCCAGCCCTGGAGCAGAGATGCCACAGGGAGCGCCCAGGCTGCGGAGCTGGGGCTGTGAGCTGCCCTGCGAGAGCCCCAGGCACAGGGGGATGCTTTTCCAGCTCCCCAGTCCCTTCCAGCAAGGGATCTCGGGTGTTTTGAAGGGAGGTTAATTAAGCCTTCCCATCCTGGTTACAGGTTTGATAGTGTTTCTGTCACTTCCCGGTTTCTAAGTGCGGTCCTGGCAGCTCTCACGGGTGCAAACCCCTGGTTTCCTTTGGGGCTGAGCTCTGAACTGCAAAGATGGGGGGGGGGGGGGGAAATGTGGCTTCCTTCCCTGCAAAAACCCAGGACCAGGAGCATACGAAGCCCTGGCAGCCTCATGAGCACCTGCCTGCCCTTTGGTAACCGGGGGAGAAGGCTTTGACGGCAACATTCCTCTTCTGTTGACGCCCTGCCAGCAGCCTCGGTGGACCAGAGCTGCTCAGAGGGGCTCGGGGCAGCCCGGTGAACCCTCCAGGCTCTCCTGCTGCCTCGGAGCCCGGAGAGGGCTTGTCCTGGAGCTTTTTCAGAGTCCCGCTTTTTCCTGTTGCTTCCCTTAAATGAAACAGCCCAGTATTAAATCTACGCTGATGAGGCCAGTGTGAGAGACTCATCTGTGCTGGGATCTTCACAGGCAGCGACGGAGCCAGCAACCGAAACGGCGCCGGCTCCTTTCAGCTCCTTCCTGCTCCTCTGGTTTTACCACATCGTTTTCCTTTTCTTTTCTCATCGCTGGGGACTTGCTGGGCCTCCCCTCACTGCTCCCGTGTTTCGGAGCGGGTCCATGCTGAGCAGACATTATCGACTGGGGACATGGTAGCTGGTGAGAGGCTTTTCCCATGGCGGTGCCTCCGGCGCTGCCACCTCTCTGGAGCGATGCTCATCTCCCCCCGCACCTCCCGCTGCTGCAGTTCGTCTCGATCTGCTCCGCGGTGGGAAGCACAGGGCCGGGTGACACAGACAGCCCATTCCCAATGCGTTTCCTGGTCAGGCGCTTGTGTGGCGGTGTCTGCGTGGCCGGGTCCTGCTGCTGGCCTCGGCGGCTCTGCTGGATGGGTTGGGGGGATAATTTAGGTCTGTAACTGGGCGAGCACCCAGCAGACAGGAGGGAGCTGAGATTCGCTGGGGACGGGGGAGCAGCAGGTGCTGCCGAGGAAGGCCAAAGCCACGTTTTGGGGTGTGGTGACACATGAAAGAGACTCAGCAGTTGTCATTGTCCCCGTCCCGCCAGCGAACACCTAGCAACAGGCTCACCCTCTCGGCTTGAAATGAAGACAATTCCTGGGGGATCTGAGATGTTTGTCTCCTTGCCCATGAGGAAGAGGATGGGAGCCCTCATCCCCGCAAAGCACCAACTCCTCACTCCTACATCTGTGGGAGTTCCCAGAACCCCAAAGCAGAAGGTGACGTGTGGTGGCCGAGCAGCGCAGCATCCTGAGCTCGTTTTCCGCATCTGGCTTGGAGAGTCTGGGAGAGTCCCGTGCAGGGCACTGGAATACCTGAGCCATCGCAAGGAAATCTGCATTACCTGAAGGAGAGGATGAGCACCCGTGCCTGAAAACAGGATGGCTTGGGCAGAGGAGCACGAGGTGCGGCGGCTTCATCGGGAGTGTTGAAGGTGGGGGGAAGTCAGATGGCTCCGTTCCCCAAATTGGGAACAGGCAGATAAACAGCAGAATCAACAAGCAACTGACTGCAAAAAGCTAGAAGGAGCCGCTTTTCCCTCCTGGCACCATGTCCCGACCCTCGGCCAAAACCGTGGCAGGACATTTTTTTAAGGAATTTGACATTTGCACTCAGGAGAGGGGTTGCACAACTGCTCCAGCAGCCAGGAGCCTGTGCTCTTCCCTCCTCAGGAAACCAGCCCCAGGGCTGTGTCCCGGCCGAGCGGTCAGCGCCCGGAGCCAAGCGCTGGCCCAGGGCTCCCAGCCTGGGACCCCCTCGCCGCTGCCCCGTGGGGTGGGCTCAGCATCTCTTCTTGGGCGCAGACTCCGTACCAGGTCCGAGGTGCAGGGTCGGTGCTAGGGAGTCCTGCACGCAGCCAGCGTTTCGGAGGGGGAGAGGTACTGGGTGTCCTCTGGAGCATCAGTGCCGGAGCTGGGGCGGGGACGGGGCCTCGGCAGCTGCTGAAGGAAGCTGGGGCTGGAGCGAGGAGGGATGGTGGGTGCGTGATTAACGGCGATGACTCCGTTGGCAAGTGGGATTCATCATCGTTCATTTCTTTAAAACATGAGTCAGAAGCAGCAGACGGGAAAGGCCGTTAGAGCCATGCCGGGCGGTCACAGGCCAGCGGGGCCGTGCCAGCGCAGCGGGAGGGACGTCGGGACGAGCTGTGGTGCCCGGGCAGCATTCCCGCGGTGGCACTGGGGTCATCCGCTCTGGGACATGCTGGATGAGGGAAAGTCAGGTTTTCACCCACTGGTGGGAAACAGCAGCGTTCCTCAGGGAGAGGCCAGGAGCACCGGGAAACTTGAGCAACTGGGAAAAACACTCCGACTCTTGAGCTTAAAAAAAAGAAACCACAACTGTTTACCTCTAATTGCAAGTGCTCGTTTGTTCATTAGAAGGGACTGGCTCAGCACCACGCTCTTGCGGCACGCGGGGGGGACGCGCCGGCAGCAGGATGGGTGCAGCGCCCCGAGGAGCTGCGCAGCGACGCCGCAGGCGCCGCACAAACCCCATTGAAACCCCCGGGGGGCAGCTCGGAGCCCCGGATGCCGCCGGGGCAGAGTGGCAAAGTCCCATGTCTGCAGCCCAAAAGCGATGCGCTGGTCCTGTGCCGTGCCCTGCCAGAGCCCCCAGCCCCACTGCAGCCCCACGCTTGGCCCCCAGCCCCACGCTCAGCCCCTGGCTCCACACTCAGTCCCCAGCCCCACTCTCAGCCCCACGCTCCGCCCCCAGCCCCACCCCTGGCCCCCCACTCCCCGCTCCGCCCCCCGCCCCCCGCC
>VZSF01011133.1:257490-290967 GCA_013398295.1 Chionis minor
GTGAATTCGAAATGAAAGTCATCGCGGGGTGTGAGTCACGGTGACGGCGTTTGCGCCGGAGGGGTCTGGGGTGGTTTTTGCTTCCCTTTTCCTTACATTGTTCTGCTTAATTTTTTTTTTTTTAAATAACGTGTAATTGCTCCGATTATTACGTGCTTAATGAATGACGTATCTGTCAGGGGCAGTAAATCCAGCCTTCCTAACGAGAAACTCGCAAAGGCAGCATAATTCTATTTATTTGCGCCGTGTCTTCGTGGTTCTCGCATTAAGAATTCCGGTCAGGTAAATCTGGTGACACGGAACGCGGCTGGACGGAACGGAGACGGCGGATTCTGACGCCTCGCTCCTGCTTTTTCCACTTTATCAATATCTTGCTGCTACACCCGTAGCCACACAAAGCCGTTGACTTTATTGCTGGAGCGTGTTACCCTCATGGAGCCGTTTCTCCCTGGGAAATGAAGGTGAAATCCATCCGTGCCTGACTGTCGCCGTACGACACTGAAAGGAAAACCGGGCGTTTCTGTCTTTTATTTTTTTTCAGGTTTCTTTCTATCAGGGCGTCAATTTTCGTGTGCTGTGAGACGCTGCCGTAGAGCTGTGTGTGCTTAATATCCTCTCTGCTGCGGTAAAGCGTAAAAAAAAAAGGCCTAAATTGGGTACATCATCGTATAGCAGTATGAAATAATATAATTCTCCTCGCTGACGTCTGCCCCATGTCCTCATGCTAGCTTCAGGGAACAAAAACGTTACGTGTGTGTTTAAATACTGTATTAGTTTGCTGCTGTTGAAGCAAAAACTTGTAGGCCGCGTTCACCCAGTGGCTGACTGTTTCAGTGGGAAAATTAAGCTATCAAAAGTATGCAAATCTGAAAGGATTTCCTTTTGAAATGCGTCAGGATTGTACTTATTTAAATTCTTGCATTGTAGTGGCCACCTTTAGGTGGAATTTATTCTTTTGACCACAATTTCAGTCGAGGCGTTTTCAAGTTCTAAGGCATCTGTTGGTTTCAGGCTGCTTAGCATCGGTGTTTGCATTTTTGTTTGTTTTTGATAGAAAATGATAGGGTCCTAATCTGACTAAGAGATCCTGAGAAATAGATGCCAAGTCCATTTGCATTAGTGAATTAGCTGTGAAGAACCCTGTGCTCTGGGAGGGAGAAAAGAGGGGAAGCGTAAACTGGAGTCAAAGAGAAGTTGACTTTAATATATGGAGTGTAAGATGAAAAAAGGTTTGTTTTTATTGAGCACCTTCCTATGGTTTTCTCACGGTGCTCTAAGGACTTTGGAGAAACTTGTCATGGTGCTGACCATGCAGAATCTTTGTGGATAACCCCGAGTTTGGCAAGGAGGTCTCCAGTCAAACAGATTTTTGTAAGCATAAATAAATGCCTGTTTCCCCCCTCTCCTTTATTTCATCTTAGTGCTTGCCCACGGCATTGAAATGAAAGGGGAGATGCTGCAACGTGGTCATTTTCCTCCTAAATTTTTGATGTCTTGGACTGATAAATTGCAGGCTGCAGGTTCAAAGTGCTGGAGAAACTGAAGTAGCGATTTCCCAGCTTTGGAGGGTGGCTGCGTGCTATATTTAACCATCTTTTATCAGTGAGTGTCTGAAAAAAGGAACGTCTTCGCCGTATGTTTTGTCTCATAGCGTAGACCTTATCCATGTTGATTATTCCCAGGAAGTACAAACACCCTTTCAGCCTTTCCTGAGTGCCGAGCGGTGCGCGCCCTGGTCGGTTGGTGGTTAGCGTGCTTTGTTTTACAGCCGGGAGCAGTAAGCTGACGTGGTTTGTGGCTGAGGTGGTGGCACGGTCTGACGTGACGTCAGTTGTGAAGTTGCCCAAGATGGTTGGAGCCTGCCAGAGACTTGGTTTGCAGCGGAGCATCAGAACAGGGGTCGAAATGCAGCTATGGTACGGACAAGCTTTTCTTACTGCGCTGTCTGAAGGCATCCGACAAATCGGTGGGGGCGTTTGGATCTTCATACTTTGGAAAAAATTGAGTGGTACCGGACCATGACTTGGGAACAAGTAGGAACGTTGATTTTTTGAGACTTTTGGCCAAATTTGCAGGTTATGCTGCTAGGGAGGTGGTGCTTGTCAGCAGCGATGCTGCTAATCATCATATTTCTTCTCTCTGTGAGCTTCAAGAAGGATTTTTGTCTGTATCTAGGCATTTTGATAGCAAATACTAACGGAAGCATAACTAGATTGCTTAAGAAATCATGTTGTAGGTTAAACGGCAAAAGTTGCTGATATGGCTCTTTTTTTTTTTTTTTGATTTTATGATTTCAGTCGCCAGAATATCCTCTCTGGGGAAGTGGGCGCAATTTAAGAATGAGAGGTGGTTCTGCAAATCCGATCTGTCTGTTAAATTACTTAACTTATACCAACAGTACTGCAACTGGCCTGTCATAATTGCCCTATTTCCCTCTTTTGATCAGTTTGCCAGTGTTTTTTCTTTTTAAAGTATCATTAACGTTAATAACCAGATAAAAATATTTTTTCCTGTACGTTTGGGAAGGGAAGGGGCTGGCGGAACTTTTCTGCAAAACTCATGCGTAGGACTGAGCGCCGCTGTCCTCCCCGGAGCATGCAAAATGGCATCTGCCAGCCTTTTCACTGCTCTCCTGTCAAACACACGAGCACGGGGATTAATTTAAGGTAATTTTAATACACTAACTGATTAACTTTGCAGTTTGGTCTGGAGCCGTGCGGTTCTATCCGGGGTCTCGCCACAGCTCCGCTCACGGCCTCTCCTCTCCTCCAGGTTCACCTGCCTGGGTTGCAGTTGGCCGGGTAGAAACGGGAGCAGCGCTAGCGAGGGATTGCCCCTGCCCAGGAGGATGTGGCCCTCCTGTGCTCGCCACGACTAGCCAGAGGCACTTCCAAGGAGCGGGGCTGGGCAGTTTGGCGAGTTTTCCATGAGGGGACCACCAACTTGTCAGCAGATGGCACGGAGGGCTGTGGCGGGCCGGTCCGCGGCATCAGGAAATGGTTGTGTGGCCACCTGTGCCGCGAGACAGATGGGTCATGGTGAAAGACACAGAGGGATGAGCAGCGTGGCTGACGCCGAGGACCAAAGCAAAGTGTGGGGCCATTGGGCTTTTTTCTTAACGTGGAAAAGTTGTTTTCCTTGCGCTCCAGTAATTCAATGAGTTTGAAGTAAGCCATATAGGTTTAGAAGTGTCCATGTGAATGTTCTTTGCATATTTAACTCCCTAGCTACCTGTCCTGGCCATCAAAGCTCTTCCACGCCTTCACGATTGCTTGGTGGCTGGCTGGACATTTGCAAAAGACAAGGCTTGGAGGATAAAAAGGCATTTGGGGAGCGATCTTGGTGCTGCTGGCAGCCGGTTGTCTCTAAAGAGCAGTTTGTGAATTCTTGCCATTGTTTTAATCCATTTTTTTTATTCTTATCGTTTTGTTACTGTGTCAACTACTATGTGTTGATGCTAGCTGGTTAACCAGTGACTGACTGCTGCTAACCTTGAAAAAGAGGAGTTTGAAGGGTGCTGTATCTTAATCTTAACTTAGAAGTTCGGTTAAAGTATTTTCTTAATCAATAAAAACATACGAAGCACAGTTGTTAGAAAGTGCATGTTTTAGCTTTGGAGGCACTTTGTTTGCTTTTTCAGGCAGTGTAAACTGATACAAAAGAACCACATTCCAGCACAAATGTTCCTCAAAACATTGTTTAAATATTTTTAATGAAGCGATCATAGCTACCAGAAAAGTAACGATTTTTTGTGTGTGTGCACAGAATAGCTTAATAATAATAATAATTATTGGTGTTAGATTGCGGTGTTTTTAGCGCACTGTTGATGTGTAGGGTTTTTTTTTCAGGAGAACGTGAATAAGATTGCTTTAGCATATGTTCAGATTTCTTATGTCCTGGCAGCTTCTCCTAATTGCGCTTACCTTGTATCTGCATTGCACTAAAATGTGCCTTTTTAAAGTCCTTTTCTTCCTTCTTCACTAATGTTGAAATGCTTTCAGTGCCAGCGTGTTGTAGGGCCAACAGTAAGATTTCAGTACGTTTTTCTTCCAGATACAAGTTTTTCATCCTCTCCTGCGCGCAGTGGCAGAAGAACCTGGAAGGCGTGTGGTGCGCAGCGGAATGGTAGCTCCCATGCAAACAGAATGAGTCTTCTAGGCCCAAGTTAACTTCAGTGAGCAACTGCCATCTCCTCTTTCATCATCTGCTCAAACAATAGAGTTTTTCGATGAAGGATTGGGTGTTTTTGTTTCTTTTTAATATAGCTCACTACCTTGATGTAAACATTGTTGGGTAAATGGTTGAGCAAACGAAAAACCCGGTGGCATTGAGTTGCATCTTACCAGAGCACAGCTAATGAACCTTTATTTTTTCATGACCCAAGCCTGCTTTCATTATGTTTCATTATCATGGTGTTTTGGTGATGGTCTGATGGCTTCTGACAGATGAATGACGCAAAGAAATAGATCTTTAGATCAGATTGCAGCGACGGGCAGTATCTAGTACCAGTGGGGAGAAGTTGATGGAAGAACATGAACCAGAGATCCAGCCACAATTCCACCACCTGCCTCCTGGGATTCCTCTTCCCTCTGAGAATAAATCTTTCTATATCAGTCAAGAACCAGTTTTAACTGCTTGCTGTAGGAACAGTGACGTACACCATCCTGCTTGTGCTTTTGTCCCACAGGACTTCGTGGTCCTTACCTGGTTTCATCTGTGTCTTACTGAAGCTGCGTTAGGTGGCAGGGGTGGGGATTCTGGAACATTGGTGGCTTTTACAGGACACTCTGTAGAAAAAATGAATATATAGCACCTATATGTTGGTAATATTTTGCAGTACGGATAAGAAATGTCCAGAGTTTACTGATACATCACAGTAGCCAATTATGCAGTTACAAAATGTGGAAACTTGCACAGGTTTTCTGTTTGCATTTCCCCTTTTATGTCTTTCAATTCCTGGCTGTATTTCAAATGAAAATATTCTTTTCCCTTCCATCTGTCATTACGTATTTTTATGTCTTAAC
The DNA here is from genome assembly GCA_013398295.1 of Chionis minor. Classification (NCBI taxonomy): domain Eukaryota; kingdom Metazoa; phylum Chordata; class Aves; order Charadriiformes; family Chionidae; genus Chionis; species Chionis minor. The sequence continues at coordinate 262,515 of VZSF01011133.1, forward strand.
AGGTTTTTCTGTCACTGCGATGGTAATACCTTAGCAATTTTATTTATGCTCAGAAATAGTTTGGAATTTTGTGTCACAGTTCCAGTGCATGGTGTGTAATGCGGGCCTTTGCCTAGACTGGGTCGGTCATTAAAGAGTTTTCCTTATGAATCTGCTTCTCGTGGCAGGAGGATTTAGGGACACTTACTGCAAAAACATAATTAGATTTAAAGCTGCTTGTAGAGAGGAGGGGGACTTCGGAGCCTAACTCCGGGTGTTTTCGTGGGCAGTTACTAGTGACAGTGTCTGAAATATTCTTGAATATGCCAGGTGCAGGAAATTCATTCTGCCAAGAGTAGGTTGCATCAAGTGAGATATTTATAATTCCAGGTTGCATCTAGTGGTACTTGGTGGTGTGCAATTAAGGGAATTTTTTTTTTTAGATATGTTAGGAAATGTGTTAATTTTTCTTCTCTGTAGTCATGATGTCTGCGTGAAAGTTGCCGCTCCTGCATCTGATATTTAGAAGTACGAGAAGGGGGATCAGCAGACAAAACCGGATGTGTTACGATCTTGTTCAGATAGTGGAACGTGGCCGTGTGTCTTTGGGGGACATGGGGCGCTGTGATAACAGCGGGTAGAAGGGGGATAAAATTAATGAGTGTTCATGTGCGGGATCCTTGTGAAATCACCTGGCGTCTGCCCAGGGAATTGAGGCAGTGCTTCCTTTTTTAAGTTCTGCTCTAGTTCAGGTCCATCAGGGACTGGAGTTATCCTGGTAGAGTTCCAGGTCAGACTGCTAACCACTTTGATCCCAAGTGGCTGGACTGATCCGATGCACCTCAACTGACTTGACCTACGTGGCGTTTTGGGCAGGGGACCTCGTGGTGTACTGCGAGCTCTGGCAGAGGGTGAGATGGTTCAGCACGGCTGTGGGACCTCGGTGGAAGCAGGAGCCTGTTCCTTTTTCTTCTTGCCTGCCTGGTTTAGCTTTTGCCACTCCTAGACGCTCCGCTCTTCCCAGCACCCCCCTTGGCATCTCCTCGCCTGCTACTCCTCAAGGAGGAGACAAGCAACCACCAAATTGTTCGGTGCCTCCATGAAATCTGAGGTGACCTGTTTCTCGGAAGCTGTAACCGGATGTATTTTCCCTGCTGTAAATTGAGTTTAAAAAGTTACTGTTCAGAGCAGTGAATTGATTTAAGTTCCACGTTGCCTCTGAGTTGCTCTTCCTTGTGAACTTTAGGAATATTTTCCATCTGATAACTAACGAGCTCTGTCATGTGGGGATGCTGCTTCTCCGCACACGTACGATTCTGACGTGTGTCTCAAGGAGTTTTTCTGTCCGAGTGGCGGAAGAGAAATAGGCCACAAACAACGTCTTTTCTTCAGAGTTTCTTTTCTCATCATTGTGGGTTGGTTTGACAAATCACTAGTCAGTCAGTCATTCTTTTGAAAGCCCTAACGTTAAGGCTGGGGGAATAATGTTCTTGCTTTGAGTAAACCATTTTCATCATGTAGCAAAATAAATGCATGTTGAACAGAAATGTTTTGCCTAGGCAGTAATTAGTGAACATTTTCATCTTCCTTAATAGCTGTCGCACTCTTTGTTCCTTTTCCTACAAAATTCCCAATCTCCACCCTCGCTCACTTCATTCTTGTTTCACTTTTAGAAATTGCTTTACTACAACATTTGCGATTTGCAATTAAGTTAGGAATACCAGGCAAACAGAGATAATCAAAAGGTGTTTGGAATGTGCATAGTTACAGTTTCCCAAGCATACCTCGGTATTTCACCGGGCAGTTTGGATAACGGAGACAACAATCAACATGACTTTGTTTTTTTATTACTGCTGCCGAAATGGAATCTATGTCGGATGAAATATCTTGGATGATGAAAACCCAGGATCTTCTGTAGTTGTCCTATAACGTGGAATTCCTTACCCCAGTTTCCTGCATCTTATCTTAAAACCACATTTCTTCCGGTGACTTGTTCTGCTGACATCTTCTATACGAAGCCCAGTTAGTCCCTCTTGCATGTTAAAAATTATCTTTCTGTGATGACTTTCAGTCTTCCTTCCTTGCTGTTTTGAGACTGCTTAAATGCGTAGATGTATAAAGTATTATGTAAAAATAACCCTAAAGGAGGAAAGGTGCTATTTTGCAGCTCTTAAGGGTCTTCAGGGAGGTGCACTCTTGGTGGGGGAGTATCTATGAGAATAACACTAGTCTAACACTGCATTGGCAGCATCGCGTCATGTGTGCAGGGAGACTGAGGAGACATCTGTCATACTCTGGTGTTCGTTGAGATCAGAGGGAGGAATAAAAGCATCACAATTCCAAAAACTTTAGGGTTTTCTGGCTTTATTCTCAGTTACTACTTTAGGTGGAAAAAAGACTGAATGTAGTGATTGTTTACACTGCGACTAAAAGGCATGTGCCTTGGAAATGGCAGTGATTAAATTATGCATCAGTGTAATAGTGGCATTTTTATTCTTAAGTCCTCTGAAGTACGATTCTGGTCTGAAAACTTAGTTTATAAAATATATATGTGTTTAGATGTTCTATTTCTTAGCCCAATTACAGTATTAGAAAACTCGGTTGCGGTTAAAGTCTACAACGTGCCTTTTCCTTATGCGTCAGGTTTGCAAACCAAGTCTGTGGTCTGAGATTCAAGCTGCGTCTTTTCTTGTTAATCACCGGTGAGTTAGTGGGAAAATCAGTAGGACAAATACCGTTCTCAGTTGCCTTATTATTTCTAAATTATGGGCTTACTTTTTTTATTTTTTTAAGCAGCCATGAAGTACTGTTGCCAGACTAAATGGTGGAGCTGAGGCCATACTTCATCACGCAGTTTGCTGATTAAATGTATGCAGAGTGAGAGAACCAGGGAAATAAATATCAGTACATTTTCTGTAGGAGCACTATAAAAGAAATATTTTTGTTGGTGAAACCACACTGTGAAATTAGAAAATACCAAAGAGTTTATCTCTTGTAGGAAAATGTCAGTTTAAATTAAAACCACTTTTAACCCAGCCATGTGATTTGTTTGGATATTTCCAGCCAAATGAGCTGGGTGGAGGTGATGTACAAGCTCTTAGCTCCTGAGCTCCTCGCAATCCGGACTGATTCAAACATCTGAATTGTACACTGGTTAATGTATTCTTGGTGTGCTGTAAGAATATAGTGACATTAGCAATGGATTCATAATGACTTTCTTCAGTGCTCTGAAAACTGGTTTTGATCGCTAGGGAATAATGTGCCATCTATCCCAAGCTGCTTCCTGCTGTGTCTCACCGTGTGTTTACCTTTGGATGGGGGCTCTGGTTTAGTTGACCTAAGAAGAAATAGAAATATTTGCAACAAAGGCATGCCCCTGCAGCATCGCCCAGCTTTCAAAAGAAAAGGAATTCTCTTGTATTTTCCTGCCAGAACAACAAGTTTGAGTGATATAACTCAACTGTGCTGGTCAGTTCAGGTTTTTATCCTGAAAATCTTAAGTCTGAATCGTTTTTATCTTCTAAATGTCCGTGTGATGGGGAGTTGAATGGGACAGGGACAAAACTCGTATCCTCCTGCCTTTTAAACCATTTTCTGTAACATCTGACGATCTCCAGTGAGGAGGAATCTGTTGTATGAAGATGACTGAAGAATGCCTTGTGTGTCCGAAACAAGTATTTGTTTGTTTTACAAACAAATTAGTTTACAATTAGTTTAGTAAATCTGTATTTACAACCTGCCATTTCACTTGCAGTTTTTTCCAGTTCAGTTCTGCTCCGTGTCTGTGCGGGGATACGTCTCATCTGCAGAACTGCGGGATACGCTTCGAGGTCTTGCAATTGTGGGGAGAGTGTCATCCTTAATTTGGGGCTGTGGGAAGAGCAATTCCTGGTTTCCTTGTGAGTTGGCGAGTTGTGTTCGGGACGGAGGTTTACCTGGGGGCCTGGAGATGTTCTGCTTGGGTTTGTGCTCACCCTGGCACAGTGTTTGAGTTCGAGGGCTTTCTAGCCCACAGCCTGGGCCTTTTTTCCATCAGGGAACTGCTTATTCCCGGTGGTGTCTTGTGTTGGGGGTTTCTGAGGCTTAACTGGATGGTGCAGTTCATGTCAGTATCGCAGCTTGTTCGCAGAACTTCAGCTCACGCAGAGTTTGGTGTTCCTAGGGTGGAAAAGAGCACACAGCGTAAAATATGTTATTTGTGTGGTTCTGGTTTTAATCTGGAAAGCAGCAGTTTTAAGGGGGTTGTTGAAAGTTAAAAACACTTTTTTCCAACCTTAAACATCTTTTACAAAACCAATTGCTCTGTCCTGGCGTGTTTTTCTCAGCTGGATGAGTGAGTTCCTCTTGTGTTTGTGATGCCTGACAAACAGGGAACGGTGACAATCCCTGCCTTTGTGCCAGGGACCCGTCACCCAAAGGTGCTGTGGCTCTGCCGACCGGCATTCCCGAGCTGCTCTCCTGGCTTGGAGCACCTCAACGTGAGGCTATACCGGCAAATCGCTCCGCTGCCAGATCTGCATCAGAAAGTTATGTCAGCCTGAATAAACCAGGTTGCTCTTAAATCTCGTGTTTATTGGTGTCTGGATGCCCTTGCTAGGTGCGACCGCTGGCATGGGGGTTGATCGCCGCCAGCACGGCTCGTCTCCTCTTGGATCGCTCTGCCGGCTTTTCTGGCTGGGGCTTGCGGTGCTGGAGGCAGCCTTGCAATTAGGAAAGGCAAATGAGTGGTGGTTTGGTTTCAGGGCTTTTTTTTTTTTTTAACATTTCTGATAGGTATTCAGTCGCATCTGAAAAGATGACAAATCTGTTGTGCTGTTTTTTGCTTTGTTTCTGTGTGGTTTAATAAATAAGCCTTTGAACATATATGTTAGAAGCCCGTGTTTTTCCATTTTTTTTATGAGAGGAAATGAAAATGTTCCCATCTCTGGCAGTTTCTGTGAGGAAGTGAAATAATGAAATGGTGACGTCTCCTCTCCACTCTCCACAAAAACTGGGGAAATAAAGTTGAGCAATTGGGAGAAGAAGGAAATTTTAGATACGCTGAATTTTTAAACTTTGCAAAAGACAAAAGTCTTCGGAGCTAAAGCCTCAACAACTTAACTGCGCATCTTCTTAGTCTGGGAGAACCTGATCAGATACATGAAGTAGAAGTAAATGAAGGAAAAAAAAGTTTATTTTCTGCCTCCATTATTAAAGAAATAGGCTTAATTTTTTTAATGAAATCTTGTAGATTACTAAAAACTAATTACCCTGTGAAACAGAAAGGCTCTGGCATTACAGACAATTGCATTGGATTCCTGGAGGTCGTATAAAGGCATTTTAGCTTTTCTTTTCCTGAGCTAGGTGGCTGTTGCATGATTGTTTCTGGAAACTTGGCTTTATGAATTCTTCTTTTCTGTTCTGCTTGTTTTGCTTTTTTATTTGTAACTTTTTGAGAGGAAGAGTTGTGTGCTTGGTGGCGGACGAGATGACGGTTAAAGAACTGAATGGCAGAGATTAATAACCTGAAAACAGAGGTAAAGTTTCTTGAAGGGAAACACCAGACTTGATCATTTTAGATGAGGCTGAAGATGTGTGAATTGCCTCCTGCTGTTCCTACAACCTGGTTTTAGTTTTTGCCTTTTTACTCATTAAAATAAACTATTCATTTCAAAGTCATTAACAAAAACTGTTAAGTGGAAACTGTCAAGAGCGTTTATTTGACAACAAAGCAATTCCAATAATTAATTAGTTGTGAAATAATTTGGATCTACATTTTGCATTTTGTAAAGCCATACTTTTAAAGTATTTAAATTTTTGGGGGAGGGGGGGTGGTGGTGGAGTGGTGGTGGACCCTTATTTACCTTTTCACCTGCCTCCCCAATTGACAGCAAAAGAAGATGGGAACTTTCTCCATCTCCTGTCCCTGTAGATGAGTACCGAGGTAATCTTCCCCTGCCCTGCCGGATTAACTTCTCATAAGTCTCTCTTTCTTTCCCTCTGCCGACCAACTTGTAATTTGAAAGATGTGTTTGTGCCTGGGAGGCTCCCTGCATCATTTCTCAGACTGCTTATATGGCTTTTTTAGATGTACTCTGTAACCTCGTTTTTGTTCCTCCTTTTTGACCAGGCAAAAACTGCCCGTGCTGTAGAAAGGTTCTGCTTAGACCAGCGTTGTCTCCTTAACCTGTTGCTAAAGCTGGTTTGGTTCCTCTGTGTTTATTGTGCAGTTACTGCTTCGGGCAATAGAAACCCCATCCTGACCTACCAGAAGTGGTGAAGCGTTCGGAGCAGGCTTTCCGGAGGTTGACGATCACTTTTTGACAATCGATCTGATTTGTTCAGCCTTTTGTCACACAAGAAAACAGACATTTTTTTCCCCTTATTGCTGTTTAAGGGCCTTTACGTGTCTTACCTACTAGTGTGACATAATAGTATAAATCCCATTTTTGTATGGGTAAACCCATCTGTTTGTTCCAAGACTTTTTCTATATTTTAAAGGTTTAATGCTTTGACTATATTGGTATAGGCATTAGCAATATGATTTTTTTCTTAATTGATACAGTTTATTCCACCCACCTAGCACAAATGGAGCTGTACCTCTGCACTGATGCTTTGGAAGTAGTTTAAGATGTTTCTTCTCTAGAAGAAATAAGTGGCATCAGTATCACTCCACCCACAGTAGTGGGTTTTCTGACTTGCTCTAGTGAACTTGCATGCTGTGAGTAGTGACAGCGATTCAAGCACTGCACAGATTATATACAGAAAGAATTAAGAGTAATAATGAGGCAGGCAAGCAGAGCTATTTTCATAAATTTTTTAAATAGCTGGGTAGGCAGATGTAGGGTTTTTTTAATAGCTGTATACAGTTTGTGACACTTCCACGCCGCCATATAAACTACTGTAATGCCATAAACAGTAACTTAATTTGACTGAAGAATCCTTCAGCAATGAAATCCTAAGTGGGGAATCCACTAAAAAACCCAGAGTTTTAGAGAGTAATTATTTTTGTTGAAGAGAGAGGGTAGAAAATGAGAATCCAATACTTTACATTTTTTTCCACCCTAATATGGAAAAACTTCTTTAGTAAGTTTGAATCTTACTCTTGTATAGGGTACAAGGTCACAAGCCTTTGTAACAGGTTGGTCAATCAGACTTAAATGGCTAAATTTTAATCTGCTAAGCTTATTAGAGAAACAACACTTGTATCACTGTAGTTAAGTTTGTCAGAAGTTTCAGTGTAACCTCTCTTCAGTTGTTAATGGTGGATGTTACATGAATTCAGACTTGAATTTAGCGGAGAAGTTGTGTTGTCCTAGATTTCATTTATTGAAAAGTTCTGTGTTTTGGGTTCTTTAGGTTTGGTGGTTTTTGGAGTGTTTTTTTGTTTTGTTGGTTTTTGGGTGGTTTGTTGTTTGTTTTTTTAAACCCTCATTTTTAAAAGAACTTAATGAAGATTTTAGTGTCAGCCTTTCGCTGTTGGAGAGCTATTTTCTGTTCCAAAGGTTTTGGCCATAGTAAGATTCTTTTTTTTTTTTGTGGGAGCAAGATGCATACATTTGAAATTAATTCCCTGGATACTAAGTTAGCTTTACATCAGGTTTTACATTATAACAGAATGTTTTTATGGATAGGAGATTTCTCACAGGACCTTTAGAGAAATGCTGCAAACTGGATAGCAAAATTCAGCCAAAAGCCTTTTGTGCTGTGATAGAAATTTGAACAACATCAAAACACTCACTCTTGGACACTTTAGTGAAATATTAAATATTAGTGCTTCAGTTAATACGTTAAAAATTGCTATTTCAAGATAGCTAGAGGAATGTTCATGAAGAGTACTTTAAAATAATAGTAGTCTTCTGAGTGCATTTATTAACCAGTTTGCTTTACCTTCAGCCTTTTCACATCATTTTTCCAGTACTCATTCATTTTGCGGGTGATATGAGCGAATGAGGATTGAAAATAAAGCCTTGAGAGTTTCTATTTTGTCTATTGATTATTTTTATGTATTTATTATGCCTTTATTGCAGCGTTAATTCTTTAAATACTTGGTAACTATGATATAGCTCACATACATGATGGAGGTGGCCTATGAAGCAAAGTATCCCAAAGACACTTACCTCTTTGTTAACGACATACGGAGCAGGATGATGACAGTTCTGTTAATAGAACTGTTAAATAAAAATTATTCCCCTGCATCTGTCAGAGGAGGTTGAGGTAGACAGAAGAAACAGGTATGCTTTTTATCAAACAGACTAGATCAGAGAATGTGTCTGATTTCTGTAAGGAAGAGGTAATATATATCTCTTGGTTAGAAGAAGAAATGTGTCTGACTGCTATTTGTGGCCATAGTATATGGGTAAAATATAATACATGATATAATCCATAATAATGGGTTCAAAGTTGCAGGACAACTGAGGCAGAAGAGCTGGTTTTGGTATGAGCAAAACGGTTGAAAGCACAAGCAAACTTCCTAAGTGTATTTCTTCATTTGTCTTACAAAACTTGCCACAATTGTAATGCGTTGCAGAATTTAGTTTGCATTCGTGTAGCTTTGCTTGCTTTTGTTATCTCCATCGCTCTTTAATGTTTTCTTCTGGTTTTCATCTTACATGTGTTCTCTGCCTCCTAAACAATTGCTTATTCCCTTCCCCAGACTTTTTTTTTCTTTGAATGTTTATGTTTTTTGAAACAAGGTATCATCCATTAATCTTTATTTTTAAAGGTCTCTGTTTCTTTTCTGGCATCTGTCCTTTCGTTTTCTCTCCTTTTGTTTGTATCGTGAATATCGCGCAGTAAGGAGGGGAGATATTTACAAGTAATTACAAGCAGGGTATTATGTAGAGCTGTGGGTCAGTGGATCTGGCCTGCTGAATAATGAGATTGGATGGGTAGATCAAAACATTCCTGAGTCACTAAATTAGAATACCCGGTTGCAAGAGAAAGCAGGCGAGGAGAGGTGCAGGAAGGCGAGCTGCGGATGGCTGCCGTGCTGGCGGCGAGCGCGCGCGGGAGGATGCGGTGAGGAAGGGCTGATGCGACATCGCTGGCACAGGTTCCTCGTGTGCTTTGATTTTATAAGAAGTCGTTCCCTTTGGAATTTATTTTGGTCTTTTTCAGTTATTTCCAGCTGTAAATCGGGCTTTCTGCTGTTAATGACGCTTTGTATTGGCATAGCTGAGAGACTGGAAAAGATATTGCTGGTTGCATCTGCATTAAGATAAAAATACTTTTCTGTTCGGAGTTCTGTACATGGCTAGGTAGTGTGTATATTGACTATAAAAAAAATAAAGACTTTTCTTCTAATGGATTTTTGACAAGACCCGGGCCGGAATCTTGTATTTGAACTATTTGATGCTTCTATCCACACACTGTATTTTCATTTGCTTCACTACATATCAAGTGCTGACTTTAGCAAGGTAGCTCATTTTGTTAAAGGCAAGCAGGTATAATCAAATCTCCAAAGTATATTTGGACGTTGCTTTCTTCTTCTGTTTTGTTCGTGGATTTCCAGCTGCGTACATCCATAAATTGAGCATAACTGTGTCTGGTTTTCAGTTTGGCTGTCAACATTTCTGAAGCTTAGGTTGCTGTCTGAAATGGAATTGGTGATAAATTTAAAAATGGTCTTCATCTAGGTGTGAAGGCAGAACTTATTTAGGGGGGAAAAAAAAGTTACCGTGCATCTGCTGACTAGAGATTGAAAGAAAAGATTTTTGGTGGCCACAGGTGAAACTGGTGGACTCGTCCATCTGGGTAAGTCTGTTCTTGTCCCCAGTGTCCTCAGAGCCTGGGCCGTAGTTGTGCCTGCCTGTCCCCCTGCCATCCACAGCTTTTTATGGGTGGCTTTAAAAACGTCCAGTTGTTGATTGCTTCGTGATGAAGGAAGCGGGGGGCAGAGAACCTGGAAGCTTTTATAGGTTCACAAAATAGGATATTTTGCATCTGAGAGGTAGTCCACCCTTGAATCTTGCACACGCTCTACCTGAGTAGGAAAGTTTAAATTCTGCCAGTAGCATGTGCACTCCCTTTCAGTTTTCAGGAAAAGCCCTTGTTAGTATCTGTCAAATGAACTAAATAGGTCCATCCACAGTAAACTGATTGTTTACTGGTCGGTTGGTTCGTTCTTACTCATTTATGGATGTGCTGCTAAGATCAAGCAGCTTCTTACAGATTGCGTGAACCAAAATTCCATGGTGGGCGATGCCAACAGCTTACTGGGCGTATTCCCAACGTCTCTGTTTGCCACACTAAAACCTTCAAGTTTGTGAAAGGCGTACTTTTTAATTGAATGGGGAGTTTATTTCTCTAAGTGCATTCAGAGCTTGTTCTTTGGAATCTGTTGAAAAGGTTTTAGATGATGACTAAGTGATGACTTGCTGGGTGAAAGCTGCTCTGAAGTCCCACTCATGAAGTTTATTGTTCGGTAATCTAATGCGTAAGTGACTTTGTGATTAATGGCATGGACTAGATGTGTCCCATACCTGCTTAATCGGGCACATATTTTAATGTGTTGCGGCGATTTTTCCCTAATTTTTTTCTGTAGTGTCATCCAGCATTTCCTGGGCTCCCCTTGTCCGTTTCTTCTCATATTTTCGTGTGATCAGAGATCTGCAGCAATTTGTCTGATTTTGCCCTGACCACTGAAAGAAGGGGAAGGTTCTCTTCCTTCTTATACACCAGAGCGAGACTTGTTTCTTCTTCAGGCGATCTGCTTCAGGATGAGGGAATGCGAATAGGACAAAACTGTGGAAATCTGTGCTGTTTAAGCACATGCAGCAGTTTTGATGCCAGGCAGAGTGGCATTAGGAATGACTTAGCGGCATTCAGCTCCTCCGTGCACTTGCACGTCTCCTTCATCTTGGTGGCGGCGCTGCTAATAACGTGCGAAGAAAGGTGCTGCGCAAACACCGCTTTTTCTGTTGAAATTAAAAATAAATAAATAAAATTAGGTTTATTTGTCACGAAGGCGTCTGGCATCAGAACACGGCTCTGGGCTGTGGCAGGGTGTTCCCCCGCAGTGGTTTGCCTTGTCCCGTGCCCCTGCTCATATGCTGGAGCTGGCAGCGCCCCCGCTTCGCTAAGCTGCTTTAGCGATCTCTCTCTAACAACATTACAGATTACCGGGACTTGAAAAACACGCTTCTCTTGTTTTAAGTACAGATAGTTCACAAATGCCTAAGTTGAAAAAGTCCAAAGTCTGAAAACAGATAATGGTTATCAGAGCTTCTGTGCGGCTGGTGTCTTTATTTAAGTGTGTGTGTTTCACACGGTAGGAGGTTTGGGAAAAAGAGGCTGAAGCTACAGATAAAAGCACAGAGCCCTCAGATCTATGCTTTAAAATATTTCTAACTGACTTCGACAGCTAATCAATTCTAAAGATAAGTATTTACTTTGTGGGGACGTACTGTAGTATAAAATATTTTTGACAGTAAAACTACTCTGGTTTATTCCGGACTTTCACAGCAAGGCGGCGTTTGAGTGAAAGCGTAACGAAAATACATAAATACAGGCTTTAAAACGTATTCTGTGATGCTGGCTGACCCCATTGTAGGAAGGTGTGTGCCTGTGAAATGCATCCAGACTGCAGCATGCCTCCACCTACCTGGTGGCTTCAGTACTTCTCTGCTTGAAGTGAAAATTATATATAAGTATAGAAGTTTACAGTTCTGTTTTTTCACTTAACATCTTGCCTTTAGCGTATTATGAAGGGTTGTGCTAATAAAATAATGTGATGATAACTTTGCAGTGAACCCTCAGCGTACGAGTTAGTGAATGGTTGATTTGCTTTTGTTTTTTAGGAGAATCAGTTTTAGAGGTGTGTGGAGGCTGTTACCACTTACCTTAGAATATTCGAACTAGGTACCAGGTAAGTACTGTATTTTTTATTTTCTTGTAGCTAAAAAATTTGCACTCATTTAAATGCAAGATAATGCTGAGGAAGCAAAATTCAAAGTTTCCTACAGAAATCTGTAATACCTCACGAAGCCAAGCTTAAAAAACCTCATATTTTTCTTGATAATACAATTTTGTATATGTTTCTCTCCTCTCCCCTTTAAAAATGATCTTTTTTCGCCCTAGAAAAATGCCAGATTGTGAGAATGACTCTGAATGAATCTGAGACAGATGGACAGGATGCAGGAACCAGTGGTGTGCTATTTTGTTTTTGTGATAAATCAATATTTACTAAAGTGTTTTCTGACTTGGCGGTTTTATTTCGACTTTTACTAGTAAATAATGGTTGAGATAGAATAATTTAGTTTACGATTTAACACCTGTAGCTAGTCTGCACTGGAAATCTTTGAAAAACTAGTAATCTCAAATGTGACTGACGTTGTATGTTACCACATAGTAACCAGAAATGATTTGCAGAATACAACTCTTTCCTAAAATACTCCGATGCTTCCTGGAGGTGTATAATAAAGCATCAGCTAGACATAATTTTTGTAAGAGCTGGCAAAACATCATTTCCAAGCTCGGCTCTTCAGTTGTCTGCTAATACGCGCTTAGAAGAGTCCTTGCGGAGGGTTTGACGACGCTGCCGAGAGTTTGGCTTAAAAACACTTGCAGGGTTGGTGCCTGGGCGGTGCTGGGGCAGCTGCCTCCCTCCTCTTCTCTCCAGTGCTTCCAGCATGGCTCTGAGCTCATCTTTCCCGTTCTTCTCGTTTCTTACCTGCCCCTCTTGGGGATTTCTCTGCTCTCTGTGTTGCTGGCAATGCATGGAAAAGAGTCAGAAACTGTTTTGTTCTTCTGGTTTCAACCAAACTGGGTGCCATTTGGATAGAGGGTATCCATTAAGGTTAATGACCTTCCATTGTCCCACGTCTAGTGGGTAAGTACCATTTACCCTGTCAGGAGGTGGTGGATTTTGTCCGTTAACAGCAGGATTTTACTTTTTGGAACAACTGTTGATTCCGTACATTGAAGACAGACACTTAACTAAAATTAACTGTCAGCAGCACGTATTTAAAGGTCTGCGCATTGGCGCGTGCATTCGTGGTGTGATTTTTTTTGTGTTTTCTTTTTTAGTAACTTAAACTTATGAATGTACAAATATTAAGAAAATCAAAATTCTGGTGAAGATTGTACCCCAGAGGCCTGCTGTAGTAGTATTTTTACAGTTAATGTCATTTGCTTTCCTCTGCCCCTTCTGATTTTTATCAGTGGAGCTGAACAGCCATAACTCCTTTGAAAAGCGGTCTCTGCTCCAGTGAGAAAATCCAAGTGAGCGGCCGGGCCTTTGTGACTTACATGGAAAAATACACAAAATAAATTGGATGTGGGAAAAGTGATTATTTTGGGACTTGGCGGTTTCCGCAGGTTTGTTAATGAATAAATACTTAATGCTTCAGCCTCAAAGTGAAATGAAAAGTGCCGCTGTCAGCCCGCTTTCCCTGCTGGCGGCACTGAAATACTGTTGATGCTGCCCATTGGTGCAGGGCGGTTTTTTCTAGCAGGCATCTGATTCCTGCCATTCACTGGCGCTACAAGCATCTGCTCCCGGCGTGAGCAGCATCAGCAACCTCCAGCCTCTTTTTCTTGGAAAAGCTGCTGCCCCCTTCCAGTTAAATTCTTTGCAGCGTCTTGCAGCGGGGTCAGATTTTTTAGTCCTCCCTCCCTGCTTCTTGCCACCCGATCTGCAGTCACCCTTTCTGGTGCTGGAATTCACTGGGATGTTCTGTGAGTATTTAATTCCCTAAACTGGCAGATAACTATGCATTTTTCTTGGCCATAATAATAGTTTGCCATTCTAATGAGTTAAATACAACTTCTAAAAGGGTCAGCAGACCTGGCGGAAACAAAGATACGGCCAGTTTCGTGAAACTTGATAGGATTCTTTCGGGAAGCTCGAAAGAAAATTAGTCTTTCTAAGGTTTGATTTACCATTGATGTATTTAACATGTTAAGGCTGGCTTCCATATAACCCATCGGGCTTAATCTAAGTATTCTCAGCAAGGTGGTACCAATTATACCTACCTGGTCATGCTGAAAACAGTTGCGTTTTCTGGTAAAGCTGACTAACGCAGGATATTCTGGTACACAGATGGTTAAAAAACTGTGCTGTTTAATCCAGGGGATTACCTTTCTTCAGAGCCTTCTGAGAGAAACCTCTTCAGGGCATCCTGCTTGGTTAGAATAAGTAGCAGATGGCTTGTTGCTGCTGAATACAACTCTTCAAAAATACAGAGCAGCTTTCAGTATTGTGAACTAGAGCGACTTGTAAAAACAGTGGAATAGATAATACCCTGGTTTATGAAGTACTCTGAACTTAAATAACTTGCACCTTTATTGTCTGTTTCATATTTGAAAAGCCAAAGTTTGCGTTCCTAGTAATAAGACTTTTCTGTTTCCTTAAATAACAGACTTCCCAGGTGAATTCCCATTACCACCTTGTCCTCCGCTCTTCTGCCAAGGCCAACGTCTCCGTTTCATACCAGTTTTGTGAAAACTAAATGCAGACACCCTGTTACACCAGCCTGAACTGTTCAGATTGAAGCGATTAAGGATTGCAGCAGCATGGAATTTTATTCCTATGCCTGTCTTTATTCAGCCTGCAGACTGATAAACATCCCCTGGATGAAATTGAATTCGTTTTTATTAAGCAAATTTGCCCTAATTTTTATTACCTAATTATTAAGCAGAACATAGTGTTTACCTGTGATCTGCAGTGTCTGTGCACAAGAGCACGTTGGATTGATTTAAAGGAAGTTTGTGACGCTTAAACAGAGCTATAGACTTTAAACAACACAAATGTTCATAATGCCCTTGAAGCTGCCCTTTGAAGTGGTAACTTCGGAAGAGCTAAATTAACATGTGCAATCTCAGCCAGGACGGTTTGGTTCCCCCACTCCCCATTTCAGATTTATCCCACAGGTCCCTGGCAAAGAGCAGTAGTGATGGATGGGTCCCATGGCTGGATGCTGCCGATGAGTGACTGGCGTGATAGAGCTGCGGGAGAGAGTTTCTTCCCTAGGAGGGCTGCGAGGAGGCGGTGGTGGTCGTGGTCGGAGAGCAGGAGAAGCTGCGGGAGGAGCCAGGGCAGCGGTTGGAGCAGGACCGTGCGATTAGCTAGATTACCAGGATAGACGTCAGGATCAGCAGTCTTTGACCTCAGCGCTGGGACCGCTTGGGTGGAGGGGGCTGGGAGGCTGTGGATGGGAAAAGGCTGTCGCAGAGGGTTATGCCTGGTGTATTCCTGGATGTGGGACTTCCTTCCTGAAATACATACTTGTTTTTTTTTCCTTTCACTGAATCAGATCGTGCCCAAATAAATGAATCGGTTGTATTGTGTCTTGTAGCACTCAATTTTCCACTCATATAGAAACCTTTTGGTAGCTCAACAGTATCCTTTAATGAAAATAAAACATGTTCTCTCCCTACTCATACATTCACCTTCCAGATTGGGGGTTTACTTTGAATTCTTAGCCAAAGCTCTAGGGTTTAGACGTTTTATTATTAGTAGTAATAATTTATAGCTTCCTTATTAGGTAGCCTTCAATTAAATTTACCAGAGCCACCAAAGAGGGAAATTAGATGAGGGTTTGCTAGTTTGGCTGGTGTATTCCAGTCGAAGAAGCTGGTCACGGTGGCCAGCGTTAAACTGCAGTTGGAGAGGCCAAACGTGGAAGCGTAGTTAACGGTGGGCTCTGAGAGGCACAAGAAAGTTGTAATGTCTCTATCTGCATCCTTGCCACGTAGTCACACGTGTCCAGGCATGACGATACCCGTGTGCTGGTACAGACATGGGGTTTTGTGAAGCCTGTCAGCACTGTGAGGTCACAGCAAGAACCAGGCAGGGCAAGATGCAGCGTCTCAGAGTATTTCTTTTCAGGTAGCCTTTTAAAAGCCAAAGTTCTTAACTTTGTTATATAAGTTAAAGAGTTAAATTAGAGAAGTCTGGTGCTTAAAATATCTTTTTCAAAGACTACATAATCTGGTGTAGGCTAACTGTAATGACATAATCCAAAAATAGCCAATAGTCTTCTCTTCGATGCTCATCCTTGCTGCAGTTCTGCAGCTAAAGAATGGCAAATGCTAATCTCCTCAGGATGTTAGAGGACATAACCACATGTGGCGTGGCTCAGGGGAGACCTCTAGGGTCTTTCACATTTGAATTTGGAGTGGGAGGTTAATTCACATCCAGGTGGCTTGATTTTGGCTAGAATACATGTTAAATGTTTGATCCACAACTTAAATTACGAGAGGGGAGATGACTCTCTAAGTGGGCAGGCATCCCCTCTCCCATAGTGGGATGCACAGGCATAGTCAAACTGGGTTTGTTGAAAGAATTCTGCTTGACCCAGTGTCAGTGATAAGGTGGGAGGTTGGGGTTTTCAAAGGTACATGGAGGTTTGGGATTTTTTTAATTTTTTTTAATGTAACCGAATGTCTGCAGTTGAAAATGCAAATGAAATAACTTATCCCTATGCAAGTGTGGTGCAAAAAGGCAGCCTCAAGGTAATAGCAACCTATCTGTTGTCAAGTTGTTTTCCATAGGTATTATCACAAATAAATTATCTCAGTGTTAAGACTAAGAAAGAAGATGAGGTAGCTTTAGGGATGTGTATGTAGTGCGTGTCTATAACTGTACATCAGTTGTTGATTTGGGGTTTTTGGAAAGAAGAGTTGCGTATATACAGTAGGAATTCTAGGGTGCCTGGTGTTGTGCTGAAAATGTAATAGTTGTTTTCACTAATCATAGAATCATAGAGTCATAGAATCACTTGGGTTGGAAGAGACCTTCAAGATCATCGAGTCCAACCATAAACCTATGCCAAAACCACCCCTAAACCATGTCCCTCAGCACCACGTCTACCCATCTTTTAAATACCTCCAGGGATGGTGATTCCACCGCTTCCATGGGCAGCCTGTTCCAATAATTCACTGAGTTTTGTAACTTTTTAATCTGCACATTAAAAGTTTTTTCTTTTCAAAGCACATTTAAACCTTATAAAAGATGAATTTTTATGTGGCAACTCTTTTCAAGGCTGAAATTTTATTAAGGTCTATGTTCTTCCTTGTTTCAGGAAGATTCCTTGTTCAAAGATTTATCTTTTTTTTTTTTTGGCAGGGGCTGGTTCTCTCCTCAGGTTAGCTCAAGATGGCAGACCAGAGGCAACGTTCGCTCTCTACCTCTGGAGAATCGCTGTACCACGTGCTAGGATTGGACAAGAATGCCACTTCGGATGACATCAAGAAGTCATACAGGTAAAGGTTCAAGTTTTATGCCTGTTGTCCAATAGCACAAATAGCATTAATTGAGTGCTCAGTAGATGGCATATTTAGGTATAGGCTCCAGTTGGTTTGTTTAAACTTTTAGCAAGGAAATTGTGTAAGAAAACCAGGTGAAAAAGCAGATGATTCTTGCAAAAGTTGATGTGAAAACACACCTAGGCTTTGTATATAAGTGCCGCGTGCTGTTGAATTTTAACATCTTATCTCTAGTAGGTTAAATTCTCAAATATACAGTATCGTTCTGAAAGGTCTTTATCTAAAGTTGCACGGAGTTTTATGGCAGTGTGATCAGAGTTATGTTCTTTGTGTTACATAGCCTTGTGTCTGGCTTGCAGAGACCACAAATGTGCAGTATTGCCCTTTTGTCCATCATTTTCAGTTCTGGCACAGTGATGTATAAATTAAAGATGCAAATAAGGATAAAAACTGAGTATCAACAATGACTTTTTTTCCTAAAAATAGATATGAGATTTCTTATTGTGTGTGGAATTACTATTTTTAAAAGAGGATTTTCAGACATATGAAATGGCTTCACAGTGACCAAATAAAAACAAACGAGTAAACAAGTCTGGTAACATCCTCCCTTCCTGCATTCCCCCAAAATCCGCCTATGTGCAGTTGCTTGACAAGTGGCAATGTATTCAACCTTGCACTAGGGGTCAGTAGTAATCTTTGAGATACTAATTTTGGAAGTTGGGGTTTTTTTTTAAAGCCTTTAACATTTAACAAAACTTTTCCCCTTTCAAAATTACCTTTTGATACTGATGGCAACTACATGGTGAAGTCTAGTAATAAACTGGATCCGCAGATTCTCAAAAATTAGCTGTGTCTTCCTAAAACCTTTAAGTGGAAGTTTGAATCCATTGTCTTCCAGCCTTAGAAGCTAGAAAGTAATTTTACCTCCTTGGGGGGAAAAGCTGCAACAGTTTTTCCTTTGGAGGAAGGACCCAACTAGATCGTAGGGTGAATTGTAGCTGCTTAATACTTACCTGAACCTTCATCTCATCTTCTTTCCTCTGCTGCTCCTTTTCAAAAGGAGGACTGACCACCTCTTGTTTTCATTCCCCTTGCTGGCCTGTAGGCTATGCGCTTTGTGTACATGTAGGAAATGAAAAATATTTATTGTCGCAGCCTGATAGCAGCTAAGCCCTTTCCAGGTTTATATAACTTCCCTCTAATTATAAAAACTCTGATTATTTCAGTCCTCACTGAGGCTGCAGCATTAGTGGCAGCCGTGGACATTATTTACCTCAGCAGCGTCATTTAAAGTCTGAGTGTTTCAAATGCACACTCAATGCATTGTTTGAATGCTGTGATATATTTGCAGAATGCTGTGATATATTTGCAGGCGTGTCCAAATGTGTGCTTGCACAAATCTCTATTTTGTTTGTCTAGGTATTTCCTTACTGCAAAATTGTGTAAACGTCTCCAGGCTTCTAGTGTGTTTCTCAAATATAGGACTTTGTGGCAGTTTTCTGTAGGAGGACAAGTACTTTTTTTGGTGGAGAACTGTTTAGCACGCAATTCTGTGTCATATTTCTACTTAGGAGCACAAATGACTCAAATGGCATTTTTTTCTGTTTGTAAGGAGGTGTTTGGCCAGTTATTTCTGCTGATTTCTGTAAATAGCCTGGGCCATGTCAGAACTAGCAAATTTATCAGTGCTTCATCTGATTATTTTTTGTGTGTGCTGTCTTCAGAGACCTCCGGGGACTGTAAACTGCTGTCATTTAGTGGTAAAGGATCTAGTGTGGTTAGGGGAGGTACATTGTGATTTTCTGATGTCTCGAAACTCTGAAGCTTTTTCTATGCTAGCAAGCCTTGAACTGAAAAGTACTTTGTTCCTACACAGGAATTGGCGAATTTAACCACAAGTGATTGTCTGTTCTATTTTTGTGTTCAGACACTGCAGATCCGCTCTGACAGCTTGCATTTATTTATTCTTTGGTACTACACCTGAGAGTTGTGGTGTGTCTTTTTTCTGTTAGCTTGGTCTTTGCTTTAGCAGGAGCAAAACTTATTGGTGGGAATTGCTGGAGCTCGGGGGTGAAAAAAGAGTACTACTTTTCTTCAATATCTCTTTTATTCCATTGGCTTTCTGAAGGCCAAATCCAGCAGTCTGAAGTCAATCCTGTGAACTAAGCTAGACAGTGCTGTAGCCTTTTGTTATCATCTAAGGAAGAATCGTCAAGGAAGCTGAATCATAGATGAAGGAAACCAACTGGAACTTGAAAGTCTCCCTTGAGTGACAGGCTACGGAATTAAAAAAAAAATTAAAAAAAAAAATCAAAAAGCAGGAACCCAAATCCTCATTTTTAATCTATAACGGTCTCTTTTTTTTCTTTCTGCAGGAAACTTGCATTGAAATATCATCCTGATAAAAACCCTGATAATCCAGAGGCAGCGGAAAAATTTAAAGAGATCAATAATGCACACGCCATATTAACCGATGCCACAAAGCGAAACATTTATGATAAGTATGGTTCTCTGGGTCTGTATGTAGCAGAACAGTTTGGTGAAGAAAATGTGAACACATACTTCGTGCTATCCAGCTGGTGGGCAAAGGTAAATGAAAGTGCAAAGAGAAGTTGTTCTGGATTAGCCTTTAAAACTCTTAAAAAGCTCCATTTGATAATTGTGCCTGGGTTTACTTACTTACTGGGAAATTGCTGAATCTCTGACAACTGGTGATTTAACCTTCTTTTTTGCAATCTCCAGAAGTATTTTTCTATTTTCTCTCAGTGATATGAGCCTAATAAGACTTACATTGCTAAGAGACCTTGGACCCTTCTCAAAGTGATGAGAGGTTGGGGGGGGTATTCTCTTTGGTGATACCTGCTAAGTGAGCGTACAAAAGGAGTCACTGTAAACTTGAACTCACCCAGGAGATCCTGTCCAGAAATATGCTTACAGACTTACTGAATGAGTGTCACTTCTTCAGCTGTCCTCTCATTTGAGAGACTCCAGGTTATTCGTTCGCTTGGTTTTTTTGTGCAGCAGCAGGAGTGTCCCCAGTATACCAAAATTACACTGCAACCTCATGTGTCCTTACAAATACTTCCCAATAGTTTTTTGCATGCATTGTGTGCATGCAGTAATGTAATGATTATTGTATACGCTCCTTCTGGGAGTCTTCTGCCGATAACAAGGAATTACTGTATTTTACTAGACTTGAATTATTTTTAAGCGTAATATGCTTCTATCTTTTTAAGTAATATATTTTAAAATCACCACATTTACTCAAAAGTAAATCCTGTATGTTTCACGTTACACATTTCTCATACTGAAATTGTCCAGGCTTTTGCATTTCAGAGTTCAGGTGATTGCAGTCTGCTTGCGCAGAAAGTAAGAAGGAAAAGACAGCATGAATGCGAAACTGAAGTATGAAATCATAACTGCACCAGCTTACTTATTCAGCAACATGGTGTTGTTCTTGGTGCTTTGTGGCTGATTAACTTTGGTACGGTGAGCTTTGCAGCCGTGCTGACAGCCTTGGGTAGGTCCAAGTCCCTGCTGCAGGTGCATCGCGACCTGTACGTCAGCTGGCCTAGTGTAAGTCTTCTCCAGGGTTATTAATGCAAGCTGCCCTAAGCCTTTGTGCCTCTGGATTTTAATACAGATACACTTCTTAAACCCGTATCTTCTCCCATACGTAGCGGAATAGTCCACTCAAACCTAAATTGTAGGAATTCTTCAAGCAAACCAAGTTGGCAGTATTCACCTTGGTGTAAAATGTTGAGAGCCGTGTCCAGTTTTGCACGTATTTTTAAATATTTCTTGGTGATGAAGTAGAAAACTGTAGCTAATGAGTTCTGTCTCTGCATTGCTGTATTTTTTATCTCTGGTTTCCATATCTGAGTCTCACAAACTCAGTGGTCGTGGCGTGGTATGAATATTTCTTTGTCTTCTGTCCTCTGCAGGCCTTGTTTGTGTTCTGCGGGCTCATCACAGGCTGCTACTGCTGTTGCTGTCTGTGCTGCTGCTGTAATTGTTGCTGTGGGAAGTGTAAACCTAAACCTCCTGAAGGTGAAGAGCAGGAATACTACGTCTCTCCAGAGGACTTGGAGGCACAGTTGCAGTCGGATGAAAGGGGTGGGTAAAAATGCCGTGAGTTTCCTAGAAGGTCCGTCGGTCCCTGAGCGAGTGCTGGACGTGCTGGTGAAGGCGCAGTGCTTGCTTTGTGGGGATCAGCACAGGTCTCCGGTGGTGGATGGTGGTCAGGGAATACCCGTAGCACGGGAATTCTGCGGGCAACGCTAACACTGGATGTATGGCTGCTGAAAACCCCCGGAAGGTCTTCACTGAACTCAGTGGGGTCAGGCGGTGACCATCATTCAGCTTCCTTCCCATGTCACCGGAGTAACGTACCAGCCAGACATGGGTGATTCTAGAAAAGGGCTCTTTTACCCCCAAAAGATGGGGAGTGTCAAGGCAGTTTTGTTAACTGCATCAGGCGTAAAGGAAATGGGACTGCTACCCTAGTCGCTGTATCTAATACTGTTAATGAAGATACAGTGCTATTTGTGTAGAATTAAACCGATCATCAAAAAAATTGTAGAGCCTTGGTGGATGCTCTGGTCATGTTTTTAACGGGCATTGCTGAATGGTGGACAAGGATCAGCTGCTCTTGCACGAAGAAGGAAATACAATAAATGCCCTACGCATAGACTTGAGTTGAATGGTATTGTGTGCAGACTGAAAAACAGTAAATTAACATTATGCTCTTAGAGGAGTGTAAAATTGTGTTTTCAGAGTGCTGTAGGGAGATGTATCTTACGCTGTTTTTTCCCCTTGGTGTGGTAAGCCTTTTGTCTTCATTTTCCAGAGGCCTCAGACGCACCTATTGTGATACAGCCAGCATCAGCCACAGAGACGACCCAGCTCACAGCTGACTCTCACCCCAGCTACCACACTGATGGATTTAATTAAGTTAAGGAAACACTATAATTAGAATGGATAAAAAAAAAAAAATTACATGGCCAACTCAACACTAGAATCATGAACATTAGAAGTAGAAAATGGGGAGGGGGAATAATTCTGCTGCAGTAAGAAGGCAGCTTTCCAACCTGCCGAAAGTATTTTGTAATCCCTTCAGCCTTTTGTCACCTTTCAGTGTCGTATCTTGATGATACGTGAAGTGCTGTAGCATGCAGTATTTAAAGCAGTTTAGCTACGGTCTTATTTGTTTCCTTTCTTTTTTTTTTTCTGTTTTTTTTGTTTGTTTGTTTTTTATAGCATGTATGGAGTTATGTTAAATGTCTGTGGTGTAATGTATTGAGTTGTCACAATGTAAGTGTGATGGAGACATTCTGCATTTTAAGCAGTGGTACTGGCCTAAACATGAGATTTAAAAAGAAAAAGTTTCACAGAAGCCACTATTCTTCCATACAGCTGAGCTGTTGAAGACCTTTAAAAGTTCATGATTTTCATTTGAGTGCAACAAACCAATTCTTTTATTCCTCCTTCTATTCCTGCGTTGCTACCTAAGCAAGTTTACAAAGCCAAGAACCAAAAAACGCCAGTCCTGCAGAGCTGGGATTCTCTTTAATGCTGGTTTTCAGCTTAAATAAATCTACCTTGAAAAATAAGAAGGGAGAGCTTCCAATCTTTGAACAGTAAATTGATGAACAGCTCTTTACGTGCAAGGCGATCTGCAGTGACAATGTAACCGCAAACTGGAGTTTGTCGCAAAACCAACTGTGAATGGGTTTATTTGGTGGTGGCGGTGGGAGATTAACTTCAAGCACAATTCTGTTTTAGTTGGAGTTCAGTCATTTTCCTGAAATGCTAAAGACCAAATAGTGCAGCTTTTTGAATGCATGAGAATCTTAAAGTGAAACTTGTTAAATTGGTTTTTCACTGAGCACGTGAGTAAAATGCGGACAGTAGGCAACAGCATAACTGTTTAAAAAAAAAAAAATTGGTTTTTAAAAATTTGTTCTAATAATTTGAGATTTTAATAGACAAATGGGGTATTATGTGTCTCTTTTTTTAAGCTTTTATAATACACTAGCCCTTTAATTTTCTCATGAGCATCTTTGTGGAGTACTGAAATGCATTTTTAAGAACAAAACACCTTTCTTTGTGTTTATATTTTATAATTTGCACATTGTCTTGCGTTTAGACTTGTTTACACCAGTGTTTCTCTTTTCCTCCGAACAACTATGGGGAAACCATTATTGAAAGGTTCCCTGTGCTATTTTGAAACCAAATCATGTTTGATTACTTCTCTAGAAACTGGTTTATTGAGATGTATTAGGCAGCTGCTGAATTGCTGGTATATTTTTGTTGTTAATAATTTTGCTTTAGGTGATGCGGAGTCAGTTCTAGAACAGCTACCAGAGAACCTACACGTGGCACTTTCAGCCGTTAATTACAGCCTCTTTAACTTTGATCTTTATCGCTTTGTATCACAATGCCTCTACTGTCCTTTGTATCCCCCATCTATCCTTTTGGGTTTTCCAGCTGTTTCTGTTGCGAGGCTATTTACAGCTTTTCCACCCGGGGTTTGCTCTGAAGGTCTGTCCTGCTGCTCTGTCTGTCGCAAGATCCCGGTGCTACTTTTGAGTGGGGTAAAGCGCTGTCAGTCCGTCAGAAAACCATCAGAAAATGAAGGGGACTCTCCTGCCAGAGAATTGTTCTGAATATATTTTCACGCTGTCTTTGCATGAGCTGAAAATGACGGAGCACATAAAATCTGACGTGAGACCGTGTTAAACGTGCTGGGTAGAAGACAACGTTCTTGGCGCGGTCTCAATGCCGAGGGAGGAGTGTTTGCAAGGTCAGACTTGCCTGTAGCTGTTGGTGCAAGCACACGTTTGCTGCCTGCATGTGAGCTTGCTGCAAATAAGCATGCTTGTGACGCCACATCGGGTCCCAAAAATTCAAAAAGAAACATTACTTTTAATTAACTGCCTAGATTTCAGCAGCACACTTGTGAAGCCATTTCTTCCTCATCAATAGTCCTTTTAGACCTGAAACTCGGTGGTTTACTGGAAGATACCTTTAACTTTTCCTGTCTGAAAAACTCTCTTGGGGTGGCGCCTTGAGGACAGTCATGTATGTTTTGGCTTGAGGTCCTTTAATTAAAGTCTTTGTTTGACCCCTTGGAATATAAACAATTCTTAGGCTTAAAAAAAATAATGTCACATTGGCTGTCCTTGGTGGATTTTGCCTGAAGCCCGTTCTTAAGGTTGAATTGCACTTCGAATATGTTTGAATATCTATAGGCTTCGTCCCCTAGAAACTCACTGGTTAAAATTGTCCTTTAACTGTGCAAATTATGTTTTTGGCTAAAAAGAAAAAGTGTTAGGGGTTGGGTTTTTTTGGCTTTGTAAATGGGCGCAGTTGCTCAGAGTGACTCGGTAAGAGCGAGGGAAAGGCTGTTTGCCTTGTGCTGTGGTTTGTCATACTCCGTGTCCCCGCGCTCATCTCGATGGGTAACGCAAAGCCGGTTGTTTTCGGTTGTTGCTCCGCCGCGGAGCAGCTGTGACCCCTGATGCTGGGAGCCGGTTGCCGGTGTTAATTTGGAATCATACTGTGTTTCTTAACCCCTCTGGGCTACTTCCACTCCACTAGAAAGGCTGGCAGGAGGTTGTGGCTCCGGGGAGGTGCATAATGCACCTGGAGTCACTGCTCAGGCTCCAAAACGCGGGCAGCAGATGAGGATTAGAGGCGATCCCGTTATCCGTGTCGCACTGCTTGGGAAAAGGTGACATCCAGGATAAATTTGCTGGTTCAGATCTTCACTTAGCAAGGCATGAGTTTGAGGGAGAGTGCTTTCCTTTCAGCTGTGTCTGTGGGCGGTGTGCGAGTAGTAAATTAGTCTGTGTGCTGTTATATGCCAGAATGATGTGTCAGATGCTCCAAGGGAAACTCCTCTGAGCTACCAGTTACAGGGAATGATGGGAAAACACATTTTCAGATGGGTATTCATGGGTTTTGAAACTGTTTTAAGTTTGCCCATGTTACTCTCTAATCTCTGGATTTAAGATTATTGTGTATTAATGAAGTTGTTCTTGAATGGAAAGCTGTTTAAATATCGCTTCTTTAAAACAAAACTTGTGAAATTGGAAGATAAGTAGGTTAATGCCCACTTTTTCTGCTCGTGTAGGTAAGGTACAGGAGGATCCTGGGCTCTAACACAAGTTGCACTTCAAAATGCGTGAGTTGAACCCTAGTGAATGCAAAGTTGTATTGGAAATAATGGTTAAAAATCCGGTGGGGATCACTCAGCAGTTCCGAGCTTGGGCAGTTGGAGCTGCAGTGTCCCCGCCGGAGCATTGCAGGTGCTGCAGCTTGTTACCTGGCTTACCTGCAGAATGTTTCCTTCCCAAATGAAACCTGAGCACTGTCCATCTCTGTTTCAGCGCGTCGCCAGAATTAAAACTTGAGCTTTGATTATTATTTTTTTTTTTTTTTTAGTTTTTTTAAACATCTATCGTTTTTTTTACAAGTTGCCTGAGACCTCCGTTTCAGTAGTTCGGCCACCTCCACCTAGCTCCTCGAACCTCTTCGGCACCAATTTTCTTAGCACTTGTGGCTCCTCCTGACGAGGAGGAGTGTCGGGGAGAATTGATCAGGAGAGCTCCCGCTGGCCGGTGTTACGGACCACTGACTTTATCCCGGAGCTGTGTGGCGTGGAGAGCCATTCGTAGCTCACGGTG
The DNA here is from genome assembly GCA_013398295.1 of Chionis minor. Lineage (NCBI taxonomy): Eukaryota > Metazoa > Chordata > Aves > Charadriiformes > Chionidae > Chionis > Chionis minor. Next base: position 288,374 of record VZSF01011133.1, read on the forward strand.
AGCAGGGAAAGCTACTGCCTCGCTGCAGAGAGCTCTCGGGCGCCATCCGTCCGTCCCTCCCGGCGGCGGCAGAGCTGCTGGAGAAGGAGGTGGTGCTGGACCTGCGGTGCCCCGTCCTCCCCGGGGATGGGCAAATCCCCAACGCACTGTAGTACAAGGAATTGTACGCTTCACTTGAGGTGAACGAAGGGGCATTGCACCCATTAAATGCCAGTTTCATTTCATTAGTGATGTTTGTAGGAAATTCTTCAATATTTATCTGTATATAAATTTGTTTATGTGGCGTCTGATGGGGCGTAGGTTTCTGCTGATTCCATGCAGTGATGTTTTAGAGCCATGTTACCTTTTTAGTCTTATTTTTAGATTTGTAGTATTTTTAAACTGCTTTAGATATGAGCGTTCATGGTGTTCTTAGGACGTGATGCTCTTCGAGGTTTGGGTGCGCGCGGCCTGCGGTCTGAACGGGGATTCCTGCGAGGAGGAAGGCTTGGGCACGGGACAGGGAAACACCGAGTCCCGCGGCAGCGCTGCCGTCGCCTGTGGGAGTACAGCTTTCAAAACCCATCGTGTCCGCCTGTCAACATTCCAGGTGTAACCAGGGCAGGAGCCTGCCCGAAAAGAGATTCCTGCCCAGTCTATACAGCAGTTGTGTTGTGTGGTGTAGAGGGACGTCAGTGTGCTTTCTGGGGGGGGTTATATCAGAGCATTTGTACCCGACGCACTCCTTTGAGAGAGGTACCCGCTTTCCTCAGCTAGTTTGTGCCCTTCGTCTGTCCGGTGCCCTTTGGTGGTCTCGACATTTCCAGATCATTTAGGGAACACGTTTGTGCTGCAGGTTTTCCTACCCGATGTGACTGGATATCAGCGTCACGTTTAACAGGAGGTTCTTGCAAGGTGGTCAGGGAGGCTTTTGCAGCCCCTGCCTCATGATAACAATTCCGGATGCTGTTTAAATACGTGTTAATCTTAGAGCACTGAAACGTAACTCCCCCCCCCAGTACAAGTGTTTGTAGTGTAAGGTCGGTATAAACTTAACACGCTTAATCATTTGATGCCGCTTCTCTGTATTCTAGTGGAAATCATCTAGTTTGTAGTGTATCATTACACCAACAACTGCTTAAAATATCTTGAAAGAAATGTAACTGATAGGTAACAAGATGGCAGGAAATTTGTCGGTGTTCAAGCCCTGCAAGAACTGTGGTCTGCTCCACGTCCTGCGTTGGGAGGCTTATGTGCTATCTGGGACTTGGCAAGCCTGAAATTCCCATTTCCTTCCAAGAAGATGCTTTCTTTACACGAAGAAACCTGTGCGAGGGAAGCTGTCTTTGACGTTTTGCACAAGCCAAATGCCATAAATCTGGAAGACAAACCTTCATTTGGAAATCACATGTCAACGTTACATGCACAGTTAATTTTGTTGTTAAGAGGATAGATGCTGGGAATTTCTGGTGGAGAGATATATATATGTATATGTATAGAGGAAGCTCTTGTATAAAATGGCCGTTTGTTCTCGAGTGCTGTTGTCTCTCTGCTCCCTTTCCCCCACAGCCAGCCGTGTGGGTGTACTCTTGCGGTCTGTGAGCGGTTGCTTGTCACACCCTTCCAAAAATTTAACGATCTACTTGAATTCTGTGAGCTGCCCCTTGTCCCCGGCCCCTCCAGCGGGACCCGGGCTTCGCCTGCTCCGGCGTTCCTTCGGAGGACGGCAGGGAAACCCAGCGGTAACGAGGAGGGCGGGGGCCATCTCTGGAATGACGTGGACTTGCGCAGGCTGGTACGTGGGGTGTTTTAAATGTGGTCGATGCGCTTATCGCCAGAGGTGTGATACAACACATTGGTTTGGGGTTTTTTTTCTTATACTGGTTTTCACCACACTGTACTCGCTGAAGTGGGACTTGGTGAGCTCATGGAGCGAGGTCCAAACCTGCGCCGTAGGCTTTGGATTGCGACATCATGTGTGTGTATCTATGTATATATGCACATATGTATATATTTATACAACAGATGTGCACCTAGTGCTTGCTGCTGTTTTTTCTTTGGTGGTAAAAACGTGAAGTTTGGCTCCAAGTACAGATATGAACTCTCAGCCAGACAAGCAGAAGGTGTGAGTTTTGTGTGTCCGGAATTGTGCTTTTTTTCTTCCTTTCGGCTGCAGGGAAAAACCAAACCAGATCTGTCAGGTTAAATGACTGGTGAAGGAAACGGTGGAGGGATCCTGTTGGGTACAGACAAGGGTAGCAGGAGTTGGGAGAGCTGTGCTCCTTGAGAAGGAAGAGCAATCCTCTGCTCCCAGGGCCTTCCCTCCTTGCTCCGAGTGAGCTGATGCTGGAGCGCGGTGGCGCAGGCTGCAGTGCTTGCAGCGGGATTCGTGAGGACTCGCAGTTATTGCACATCATAAAACTGAGGTTAGGCAGTGATCCGGGTAACGGCGCAAGGACTGCGGCCAACACACGTGGGAGTTACCACCAAACCACTTCTGGTCGTACCAGGTAGACCCGCAGCCGGCCCTCCCGGGCCTTTCATTCCAGGGGCTGTTCCTGCCCTACAAAACACCGGAGGTTTCCTGCTGCACGGCAGAAACGGGGGAATACTGG
>VZSF01011134.1:0-38468 GCA_013398295.1 Chionis minor
GTGAGGCACTGGAACTGCCCAGGAAAGTTGTGGAGCCCCATCCCTGGAAGTGTTCAAGGCCAGGTTGGATGGGGCTTTAAGCAACGTGGTCTAGTAGAAGGTGTCCCTGGCCATGGCAGGAGGGTTGGAACTAGATGGTCTTTAAGGTCCCTTCCAACCTAAACCATTCTATGATTCTATGACTTCTTCCGCATCACGTTAGCTCAGCCAGGGAGTTGACAAAACAACGTTGATATGGCTAATGACTGTCATCACAAACAGGTCACAAGTTTAGCACTTCTGCCAGGAAAAGAAAAAAATCCTTATTATTTTCCTAGGTAGTTCACCAGTGGCTCCAGGGCAGAAAAGGGGGAAAGATACTGCCACCCTTGTTGGCTAGCTGTATCACAGAATGAAACTCAACCCTCTGCAGCAAATGCAGTTATTGCTACTGCTCTTGTTATTCAGACAACAATAGCACAGTCACTTTTCACTTGCTTCTCTTGAACTTTGTCATTCATTTATCAGCTGTACCACACTATTTCCAAAGGTTTTGGAGCAAGAATATCCTGATAATTCCTATTGGATCCTCAGAAGAGGCGCTGAGCTATTTTTTAACCTTTGCTGCAGCTTCTCGCATAGAAGGATCATTCTGCAGCTCCGAACAATAGTTGGCAAAAGGAGAGGACAATATTTAACCCTGCTCCTTTCATTCAGGAAGAAAGCAAAATGCATTCAGTGATGAGTATGATTCTAGTTTGCTCCAAACCACATTATCTGAAGACAGGTATGGGAGAAATAAACCCTACACAAAGCTGTGCGTCCTTATAGAAACATTGTTTGAAAAATAAATGTGTAAGCAAATGTGAACAAAGCGTGGTTTACCCCACTCCTTCCTTTCCCCTGTGACCTCCAGATAATTTGCCACCTCCACATGTGCTCTGCAAAGACTGAGCTGTGGGTGCGCCCTGGAACAGCAGGGATTTTAAAGGGGCTGCACATGTTCATAGCATCAAATTCCTTAACCTATCTTTTTATCTCTAGCCATAGTGGACCAAATCCTTCGACTGAAACAGAAAGATCACGCCATGGACAAAGGTGCTGATTGATAGCTATTTCTGTTGTCCTCTGGTCACGTGTCTTAATGCAACAAGGGAGGTGGTCTAAACCTCCCTCCAGGATAAGGTTTTACAGAAATCTGCTGTTCATGTGACAGCAGCCATGCTCCCACCTGTATTTAGAAGCTCCCTTCTGCCTCTCCCATGCTTCCCAACATACATGGCCATAATCCGAAGGGAGCTGCACCGATTTACAGCACCTGAGCTCCATTCACCTCACGTTCTATTCAGACCTTGTTACGGAAGACATCAACCCTCGTACAATCACCCAAATGTCTGTAAATAGGGTCTGTCACGGTCACGTATCTGGTTCTGTACCTCGCATGGACACATTTACGCAGTTACAGACTGACACAATCCTTTTTGTAATTTTGGTCATGACTGAGCTTGCCCAAGTTAGAAATGTTAAAATTAGTGCAACATGCCTAAGCAGCAGAGCAGCTTCTACACTGATCTAGCTTGCACGGATGCCGGCGATTTCAGGAACAAATTGCTCTAAAAAGAACATCTAATAAACAGTTTATTGCTGGCAGAAGAAAAAAAGATTTTTATCCACTTGCTAGGCAGGGTTAGGACTGTTTATTTTTGCATTTATGTAACTATTTAATCTTGTAAGACATTACTGCATACAGAATTCATTTACAACTGCCTTTTCAGATTAAACTAATATGCTTGTGAGGAAAAACATAGGACGTTACTTAAACTTAGCAGCAGGAGCTACGAATCACGTGGGGAAAATGACCTGTTTTCTTCCCAAACAACTTATTTTTTTTCTTAAAAGTGGGCCTAAAAAAACAAAGGCTGGATTTAGCCTACTTGTTCCTAGGCACATACTCCCACGGCTCCTTTTATCATGCCACATATTTAGAAAAGTGACAATAATAATAGTGTGTCTGTTCCAAGAGCAAGTTGCAACGGATGTTTTTAACAACAGTATAACAGCAGAAAGTCAACTTCAACAGCACATCCAATTCCTAAGCTATGTAAAAAAAAATCCACCATCTTGTTATTGCTTCAGCTAGTCAGAAAGCAAATCTACCGTTCTGCTATTGCAAACTTATATAGCCACAGTTCAATCTGCAAGCAACAAAAGAGGTTTTGACTTTAGAGCAGGTTCACTGTTTGGAGGAAAATAAGTTAATGCTGTCTGAAAAGTCCCATTTACTGATAATAGAATCACTAATAGATAAATCAACTATCAAATACCAAAAGCAGAACTTCTTCCCTGAATGAAACAACCACCTTAAAAATCTCATGTTCTTTACCCAATAAATCTCACTTTCTTCACACAACAGTCTTAAAGAGTAACTGTGTCCTCCAAACATGCTCTTTGTACAGGGAAAGCCAGGCAAACAGGACGGAAGAGTGAAGACTTCTACCTTCTGATTTATGTAAACCCTTTCGTCATTACAATTCTCTCCAGCCCCACATCCTTCTCAACTTCCTGCTCTGACTGGAGAAATGTCTTCAACAACTACTAGTACCAGTTTATGGACCTGTCTGTTTTACTCACGTACTGACCCCACTCTCCCTTCTAACTTTCCCTGACAGGTGGGCAGCTTCTTCCCCATTTTCAGAAGTCATCAGTCTTTACTTGTAACTTTTTACATGGCAAATAAGTGCCCCCAACAACCAGATAATGCACCTCAAATAAAAGATGTTTCTCCTTGATGTCCTACCTGCATTCCCCTTTTTCATTTTAAATCTTCTGTCTCTTAGGTGTTTCTACTTGAAGTAGTTCCTGTTCCTTCTAGCTCCTTAAAAGCTTCTTTAATCCAACTAAATCCAAAGGTGACAAAAAGAATAAGCATAGCACACAGGAGTGCTGCTGAGGCTCTTCACTCAACTTGCCCAGGATTTATCGGGTCTTTTTTTCTTTTTTTTTTTTCCCCCCCGAAGCATCCTGAACTGAACACAACACTACAGCTCTGAGCACACTCCTGATCTGATACAGATGTGGATTGTCACCTCCCTCTAAGACCTGATCTTCTATTGGGCACAGAGCACTAGTTTGTGCACAAATCCCATCTCAACTGCCATAGCTATTGTCCTGGTGTGAGCGACACAGGACTAATTTCTTTCCTAATACTTGGGAAAAGTTGTATTTGTGTAAGGCTCTGGTGTCTGAATTAGTGAAGATATTTACTGTACAGCCAGCCATGGCGTGTGGGTTTCAAGGTCTCAGTGTTTTCGAGCTCGCCAGGTGCAGGGATGAGGAGGAGCGAGACTCGGGCACTTGACCCAAGCTGGCCAACAGGATTGTTTCATACCATGAACGTCACATTCAATATAAATTAGAAAGTCTGCTGTGAGGGGGTGCTCCCCCTTGCTCGCGTTCTCCCCCTGCTTGCGTTCTCCCCCTTGCTCGTGCTCTTCCCCTTGATGGCTCTCCCTTGATGGCAGCGATCCAGAGGACTTCTTGCCCCGGTGCCGGATCCCTGAGGCCTTCCCTTCCTCCTGAAGCTGTAGCGCTCGCAGTGTCTGACATTCACTGTCCACTGCTGGGAGTGCACAGCTTCCAACTGATATAGTTGGCTGAGTATAATCCTTGTACTGTATATTCGGGTATCGGGATCAATATGGGTTCCTTTGTGTTAGTACTGTTAATTATCCATTTCTATCCTATTAAATCTGTTTATCTTTCAACCCCTGGGTTTTCTTGTTTTCTTCCCGATTCCCTTTCCTGGGTGGGGAGGGGTCATTGGGTGAGAGAATAATTGTCTAAGTGACAATAAATTGTTATGGGTTTTCTCAAACCATAACACCTATATATGACCGGCTGGGCGCGTGGATAAAAGCATTGTATCTCCTTGTGAAGGCTTATCTCAAGAAAACCCACACTCCATAGTCGAAAGCAGAGACAGTGGCATCAGAAAGCAAAGCCATCATCACAATGATACATTTGAGAGATACAAGAGACTGCATGTAATCAGAGAGATACAAAATTAAGAAAGAAGTTTGCTATAGTTATAGGCAAGAATATGCAAACTAGAACATCAGGTAATGACACAGTATGAGGACGTAAAAGGCAAAGATTGGTTATATCTGGGACAACAAAAATTGTTCTCTGCATATTTTCCTTCTGATGTTACCTTGGTAGTAAGAAGGGAGTAAGCAGGTGTCAGCCCTCAGTGCAGGAACTCCTCTTGCACTACACGACACACTTACAGACATGAATTGACTGAGCTGCCACCAGTTAGAGCTGGGCTACATTTTCACTGCTTTAGTCTCCCTTTAGCTGATTAGGCGTTTGCTTTCTCAAGAGTATTAAGAGTGGCTATAAACTGCTCCTCCACTTGTGTTGCAACATCACTAAGAATCATGCAACGGAGTCTGCCTAGTATCAGGGTTATCAATTTTCAAAATGAATCATCTATTCTAGTGCAATACAGTTTACTTCAGTGCTTCTCCTTCCTTTCATGAAAGATGTCTGCCTGTTTCTGGCATCTGGTCCTGATGTGCTTTTGAGAAGCCTGAATAACCTCTGATTACCAGTAGTGACTCAGTGTTTAAAAAAAAAAAGGGGGGCGGGGGGGAGAAACTGAGCACAGAACCAAGGAACACTTCCTAGCTCTGATTTTCATACACTGTATAAGGACAATAATATCAGAATGTCAGAAAATGTGTCAAAAATTATTATATTCTGCCATGATAGGAGCTGTGCAAGACACAAAGAATTGGACTGATGAGTAGAACGGCTAAGAGTAAACAAATTGTCCTTGAAAGTTCAGTTCAGATCTTTTAAAAAATCATGTAGTAGCAATCCAACTGTGTTTATCTCCTACAACTTTTAGCAAAGTAACTATAGGAGCAACAGCTATCATTTGTATGACACATAGGCTGCCAGCCTGTGACAAACATTACACTAAATCTTTTCAGACCCTTCCCTAGGTGTAACATTTACTATTCCCACCAGTATTCATTAGCAAAATTCTATATTAACAACCAATTATCACATACCTTCTCTTGCAGTTTAAGGGTGTCCCTCTTCCCAGCAGCTTTTCTTTAGCACTCTCTACAGACTACCTGCTAGAAGTTCCACCGTGTTACTATGGTTTGTCTTAAACCTGAGCAGCAAACCAATCCTTGCCCAGCAGAGGCAGACAGGTCTCTGTCAACCCCAGACTTTACTTTGAGAATGTAATTTTTCTCAAAACACATACCTGATCAAAAACTAAAGAACCCACCAGTTGACAACGACAATGAATTTTCTGTGAAAATGGACCTTTGTTCCTATTTCCCTGAAATTCCCCCAAAACTGTATTTTTTCCATAGCTTGGTAAATTCTATTTTATTTAGAAGTCATGCTACCTACTTGTTGGTTTGCCTTTGGTGTTGTATGACCATGTTTTTTTCATGGATAGTTTCCAGCAATGCAGTGGCCAGTGATTTGAGATCTGAAATGGACTGTGGTGTGGCTGGTAGGCTACATCCATGATCCTCCGACAACAACTCTTGGACTATAATGTTAAAAACACAAATGAGTTTCGGCTTCTCATGCAAAGATATGTGACACAAAACATTTACTTAGCAGTAAAGAACTATTCTTATTACTTAAACTAATACATATTTTTTTTCCTTTGATTAACAAATAAAGCCAGAGGACAGAAATACAATCTCTATCTGGCATAAAGATGGTGGTTTTCTAAGCTGATCGTTACTCCACAGCAATTGCCAGAACAAGTATAGGCAGACATATCTTATGTTAACTTAATTCTGCTTTGGGGAATTTTTTTTTTTTTCAGAAGAAAACAAACTTACTCTTCTACAGGCCTATAGATTGGCAGAAACCTGTCATTTCTCTCCCACTTACATTAAAGCATAAGTCCACAAGGAAGTTTTTATGTTACTTTTTAGAATTATCATATCCTTCAGGTTATTTAAGACTGATGTGAAAATACAGTCACTCAATGACTCTTCCTCTGCAGTTTAGAGCCTGTTCCTCTCAACCACATCAGGAAGCTCACTAGTATCATTAACTTCTGTAATTAGAATCTGGTTCTGCCTCTTTTATATATATATATATATATATTTATGTATGCAAGTACATGGGGAAGAGGACAGAAGTCAAAAAAAGAAAAGCAAGTTTCAGCCTACCCTGACAAATACTACTGATCTTGTGCGTGTGTGAACACACCAACACTAAACAGTAGGGTGCCAGGTTTACTGTTTGGCTCAGACAATTTTCTCTTCCCCTTTCTTTCCTAATCTTGACATTTTCTTTGAAGGGGGAAAAAGAGATTGCTGAATTTTGCTACCAATGGGTAGCAAACATGGGACAAAAGGATTTCTTGCAAAACATCTGAATGTAAAAGCTTCCAAGAACACTAGCAGACAACCTGACTTAGGGCCCCTCCTCTACCACCCAGCATATTTTTCATTGGAATATGAATTGTGATTGCCATTGTTAGCAGAGCGAAGAGATGAATAAAGAAGTGATTTGTCAGGGTCAAAGTTGCAGAGAGGGGTTTAGACATTAAGGGAAAAAGAACCTGATAAAACTGATGAGGGAGAGACTGAGTGGCAAAAGAGTAACAAAAGGAGAAGCAGTACTCAAGAGGCAAGTCTTATATTGTCAAGTCAACTGAGAAAAGGACAAAAATCAGCACATAACAATAAACAGACAAGAGAAGAAAGATTTTGGTTTGGTTGGTGAGGAAAGGGTTACTGAAATTAAGAGGTAAGATGGAAAGAATTCAATGAGAAATGCAACACCATGCTGCATTTATGTAATACCTTGCTTTGCAGACAGGACTCCAGTCAGAGCACTGCTACTGGATCTGCTATGAGTCTTTGAATTTTTTCGTCTCTCTAGCGCATTCTAAGGAAACAACGAATATCTTATTCAGAAAAACAGTAGCCAACAAATCCTTTCATTAGGAATAAAGAATCTGGAACTTTGGATTTTGGTTTCAGAACAACTCTGCAGGGCCTGGAGCTCACAGCCATAGTAACCTATGGGAGTGTGACTCTCCTGGAGTATTATTCTCACCCAAAACAGTCTTTGCAATGTTACAAAGGTTCATTCTGTCTCATTGCAATCACTTTATTGTAGTCTCTCCCACCCACTCCCCCTAACGCATTTTGAAGACTTGCCTATTTTTTAATAATCTGCTGAGTGCCAGCAAAGATACTGCAGTATCCTGTAGAGAATACCAGTTGGGAACAAAATCAGACTTTCCCCAGCATTTCTTTGTATTGGCTTCAAAGGGAAAGCTCAAATTCCTCTATCAGAGTTTCTACAAGCCCCTTTAGTACCAAATAGTGACTTTAATGAATTAGCAGTAGAATGATCCTACTACAGAAGTCCAGCTCTTGCAAAACAATCATAATTCTGTGAAACCCACCAAACCACCAAGATGCTCAGTTCTCACTGATAAAATAACTGACACTCCGGGACACCCAAGTCATAAGTGTGAACAGAAACTGACATTAACTTGGTACTTCGAGGAGCTTTGCTCATGCACTAAAAGCAATTAATGCTGTGACTGCTTCACAGTGACCTAAATGGTTAAGAAGTCCTATTGAGAGTCTGAAGACAGGGCTTGTCGTGCCCTGACAAGCAGCCCTCTGCTCCCACACCCCAAAATCACTTGCGGAAGAAAACGGAGTGCTTGACTTCAAGAATATTTCGCCCTTAGGATTCAGTCCTCAAGGGTGCATGCAAAACAGCTTATATCTTAACCCAGGAATGGAGGAAGAATGAAGGCTTAGCAATCATTAAGACACATGAAGAAATCGTGTGGTCATTGGGGCACAGGGAGACAAGACCTGCTTGTGACAGCAACCACACTTGCAGTCATTCCCCACACATGATGTGACCTGCTCCTTCTAACAGCAGGCTGGAAGGCTGATCGCCGGGAGTGGGGTGATCCCAGCAGGATGAGGGATCCCCCCAGAAGTTAAAATTTTAAATTTAATTTATTTTTCAAAATACTTTTAATGGGTATGCCTTTGTACTACATCAGCTAAGAAGCCTACAAGGAAGCCTGACCATGTCATTTGTATACATACTAATATTGTCAGAATGTTAATGGTAGATTTTTCTTGGAAGACGCAATTTTGTTCTTTAAATGCATATGAACGTGAGAATGAACAATAACCTCCATGAACAACGAAGCACAGTTTAGATGATACACTGAGAGGGTCTTACCTTGTATTTAGTAATATTAGACTTAAGAAGGTTGACTTCCTCTTGAAGTTGTTTTAATCTCTCTTGAAGATACCTGAAAAAGAAACGTAATCCTTTACTTCGTGTTACCTTCAAGTACTGCCTCAAGCACTCCTCTCTACTATTTGGCATGTCCTCTCTTTGAACTACTGAGAGTTCTTTTCCCTCTGCAATTCTGTGAGGGATAAAATAACAAAATCTTACTGCTCTTGACCCCATAAAACTTTAACTAGGGAAACAAATTGCATCAGAAAAGGAGGCTGCCCTTCTGTTAGATTTGTCAAGCATGCTGCAAAACCATTTTATATCGGTCCTTAGGTTTTTGGGGAGGGAAGCTAAAAGGATGTATTTATGTCTCGAGGAAATAGTCAGGAAGCATTTACTCGTGCCCTCTGTAGTTGAAGGTTTGTGAGGTGGACACATGAAGATTTGTATATATGTCAACACAGGACTCAACTATGCAGAACTTTTGCATTGCAATATCCATCACTTACATTGCACTTCTCATTAGCAATCACAAAGTAGAAAATTTAACAGTCTAGTTGAAAAATGGTATACGGTTAACTAAAACAGTACAGTTCTTCATAATAGAGTTTATGCACTTGGATTAGATGGCTATTTCCACATAGGAAAATACCTTTTTCATGTATAAAAGGTTTATAAATTATCGTCTTTCATGTAGTGCAACTGCAGCTGTATTAGGGTTCGTGACAATTTAACTATTTTAGAGGAAAAAAATCATATCACTATCAGGGGAGCAGGAGCCTTAAATTGATACAGAACTCTGTAGGTCACGCAAAACAGAAAAAAACCTGGAGTTGCTGGGAGGAAGCAATGTCTTTGGTATAACACCTTCCCACCTGAAACATCAGTCTCTGTAAACAGAAAGCGTCTTACAACATCTATTTCACATTAAGGTAATTGTTGACATTAAGGGAGGTACCTGCTCTGGCTCTGTCAGTGACTCCTCTGTGTTGTCCTCAGCAGAGACCATACAACACATTCTTTTCCCAAGGAGTGGCAAGAATATCTACATAGGTGATTTTACCAGCAACTTTTGTTGGCAAATCACTCCATGTTGACAACCTCTCCCTGTGGTGAGAACTATGTCCAAAACTGTTAACTCAGGGTACCCAAAGTCCCTGTTCCCAATCTAAGATTAGCTCATCACAGCTCACTATGAGTTTCTGAAGACACCGATTTTTAATATTCTTGCTTTTGGTGACTTACAATGATGGGAATAGAGGCCTGCACTTCTCTTCCTTTTCCTTGTTTAGCTCTATTTGGGAATACCACTGACAACTCTGGAGCCAAATAAAACACTGGTAATTTCCTGCAGCCTGACTTCCCCAATACTATTTGATGGTTAGCTACAGTCCAAACAAAACAGACAAAACAAATTACCAAAATCCCTTGCATTTCATTCTTGGACATATTTTCTTTAAAATTTTGCTGTGACTGACTTCCTGATCCTCCTGTTAAAGCAATACACTGCTTGCTCTAGGGAAACGGTAAGGTTTGCAATGCACTCACCTGTTCTCCATACATAGAGCATCCACGTCGATGATACGGTTTTCATGCCCTCCCAAGACATGATTAAGTTCCTGGTTCAGTCTGTCAGCCTTGTCTTGGTAAAAAGAGCGTTCCTCTTTCACATCCTGTAACTCATCCAGTGCAGACTGAAAATCGTTTCGCAGAGTCTCGATCTGAGAAGAAAGGACAGCTGTATGATTAATTTGAAGTTTAAACAAAAGATTTCAAAGCACCCAAACTGAAAACAGCAACAAGCACTGCATGTCTGAACAGGATTGATTTTGGACAGTCAAAGGTTTTTCTAAAGCTCAGAACCCTGAACCCTTTTACTCTATTTTGGTCTTATTTCATTAATTTGAAGTTAAGTAACTTTAGCAGCTAGATGTGTTTTACAAAATTTCTAGAAAACAACTAAAATGTAACAGCAAAAGAAACCTTAATCCATACTATGATTCTACCACAACCACACTAAGCTGGTTTTAGCATATCATTTCTAGGACTTCTGAATAAGAATTTGGCAAATTTAGAGAATGATGAAAGAGTCTGTAAGGGGGAATTTATACTAATTACGGGACTTTCAGCAATGAAGTTCCACAGAATAGGAAGAAGTACTTAGAAAAGTACAAAATTAGTCAGCATGGAGTTGAGAGGGTGAGCTGTGCTATTATGTGAAAGGGTGAAGGAGTCCACTATGAAAGATACTCGGGCACAAAGAGCTTCAAACTTCCAAGGAGAGGAAAGGCAGAGTGTGAGGAAAGTCTGCAAGGAGTTGACAAATCTTCACTGGCACTTCAGAAAACACCGATAAGCCAGGAAGGACAACAGAAGAGCATGTGAAAAGAGGCCAGGTGAAGAACAGACAGAGCACGGGCTTGGGAACAGAGGTACCGGAGAGAATCACATTGGAAGAAGACCAAGTGCAGTCAACAGTCCTTCTGGTAAGCTTGAGTAGCACCGCACTTGAGTGCTGCTGAGAAACAAGAAATAGGCACCTCTTCCTGGATCACTGAACGGCTCATTCAGGGTGGAACTGACGTTGGTAGGAATGAGTGTGGGAAACAACAGAGAACACAACCCCCATGGACTGCCCAGAAAGCTACGTATCGGTATTAGGGAAAAAGTGTGACAAATTGGATGCTGCACAGTACATAGTATTAATACTGACTTGAGGTAGGGAAAAGAAGTCTGATGTGAGAATTTTTCAGAGGAGGGGAAGAAATAGCTAGGAGGCAGGAGGAAGAGGAGACTAACAACACTTCTACAGAAAATTTGATCCAGAGATTCCCCGTCTTTACGGGATGCATAACCCACCACATATTGTGTTGAATACTTGTAACAGCTTTCACTAAGGAGTCTCTCTCATTGACATCCATTAACAGTATTCAATTGTCACAAGTTGTTGCTGCATATTATAGAAAGAGGAAAATCAATAATCTAGAGAAGGAATTCCTGAGGTTAGGAAAATCACTCTAACCACATATGCATGTTTTGTTTAGTGTTTTGACTCAATAAGAAGTATTTCAGTAAAAATCCCAACACCTTCACCACTATTTGCAATGTTAATCAGCTACCAGCCCTCCAAACATGAAAGAAACATTTACTTGCTATGGCACTAACTCTGTTAAACATGGCAGTATATGCCCATATAGTTATTACTTGTTCTCGAGCCTTCTCCAGTTGTTGAACAAGATCCTCCCGTTCATGTGCTGCGAAGTGGCGAGCCCCAACTTCATCATCTCCAAGTCTTTGCTTTGCTATTGTCATTCGAAGGAGCTGTAATTACAAAAAAAGGATTGGGTAAGCAAGAGACCACAGGCTGTAGCATTAGAGTACATCTGCATTAGAGAGAGTAAAGCTGTCATAGACTTTGGCTCTTCTAGGCCAAAGAGCTGGTGTTATTTAAACCAGAGGAAAATTTCTGAGCTGAGGGCTCAATCCTGTTCTCAGGGAAAAAATCCAGTTGAATACTCAAAGCATCAACAGGAGCTGAATTAGGCCTTATTGGTGCAACAATAGTCACCTTGAGTATACAAATGATGATAGACAGAATATACACCGGCACATGGTCTACGTTTTTTAGGAGTAACAGGAACTAATTCCGGTCCAAATAAAACTAGAGAATTCCCAGAACGCCATTTTCATATGTAAATCTTAAAATTCTCTGCAGCAGAGAACTCTTCCTAGTTAAGAATAAAAAGGCAAAAGTGGCTTGCCCAGCTTCATTTGCTGATACCACTTCAAATCCCACTGCGCTACATCAGTGTAGAATTTGCATTAACAGCTGCTAACGGATTTGCTCGTGCATTATTTTTTTCATCTACTCATAGAAGTTAATTCATGTTAAAAAAAAATTAAAAAAAAATGGGCCAACAACCAAAAGACTTGGCCAAAATGCTCAAACAGCCAATAAACTTATGAACTTTGTGACAGCTGAAAACAGCCTGACTTGAATTAATACACAGTTACATTCAATATCCAAAGCAAAAAGCAACTACCTTTCAAGAATCACAGAGTATTAAAGTAAGTCTACAAGGCATTCAGCATTTACAGTTGTTTACACCGAGTACAACTAGCCAAAAATGTTGCCTCCCTGTGGCCTCATGTAGTAGCTCCACAGAGACTAGAGAAACCCACCACAATAACCAGCCTGACTTTCCCCATATCTTTGACTGCACCAAGGAATTAATGTACATCATTATATTGCAGAGTTAGGGAAAAAAAAAAAAAAATCAATCTTCTGAAGTAGAAGACTGTACATTAAAATCTGTCTTTGGTATTTATGGGATGCCAGTCACCATAGCTGCAATGTGCCAATTAAAATCCTGCTGATGCAAGACAGACTACCAAAATCATCCTGCCCACTTATTTCAGCTCCAGTTCAGTGCAAGTCACTGAAGCTAGCCCAACTTGTTCTGATAAGCAGTTCACTTGTTCAGGGGAAGCTGTGCCCCCAAAAGTAACTGGTTTCGGCAAACTACATTTCCCTATCCCCACAGGGAAAGTACAAACCACTGCACAGTTAGTAAGGCTGAATGGATCCTAGGAGATATAACTCCTATTAATTTCTTTATCTGTACAAATGACTAATAAGGCAGCTAGCAAATCACGAAATGGCTTCATAGCTATGGGACTGGGGTTTTTTAAATCCTAAAAGGCTGATGAACAAAAGGCATGGTTACATGGTTTAATTCAGTCAGATTAATTTAATTTCTCAAATCTCTCACCAGTGAGAAAGGCAGTAAGAAACAAATGTAGTAACATTCTGAGGGCTCAATTTTGTTCAGAAAAACTGGAAACGGGGAGGGGAATCACACTTTACCAACATCTCCAATGCCTGCAGCAGAGCAGAACTGTGTAATGCGCGGCACCAGGCTGGGAACTGGCTCAGAGCTGTGACTCATGCACTATGACCAACTCTCCTCCAGCCCAGGAGGGGGTGAGGCATGAGATGCAATTACAACTGCAAGCAATTATTACTTGCAAGGTCAAACAGCCTGCCAATAAATGGAGAACTCTATTTACTACTAATTTTGAGGGAAAAAACCCCCTATGAAGTCTTATGAAAAGAATGCTTCAGAAATCCAAATTCCTCTGGTAAAAGCAGCATTATAAACATACATAAAATAAAGTAAAATACCAATCCATAAAATGACAGAGTGCTTCTTCCAGACAGTTGGCCAATCAGAGAGTTGACAGGGCAGAACAGGCCAAGTCCTTTAATTCTGCATTGCGAATGTCTCATGAGGCAGCACCACCTGCTATAAAAATCTTCCCTGAAAACGCTGTGACCCAAAGAGACACAAAGTGTTATGCCAGAGGGTTAAGGGTTTATTTCATATATTAGTGCTTTGTTATAAACTTTATACACCTGCCCTCTGGCTGCTGCATTTTTATTTCTGTCATTCAGAAATCACTGAGGAAAGGACTACTCAACTTCATTTTGCAGCTAGAGAATAAGTTAATGCTACCCCTCAGGATTCTGTGAACAGCATCCACAGCAGAGTGGATTTAAATTAATGGCACCTTACCAGAGACAGCTCCTGTTTGTCAAGAATCTGTAGATTTTTAACCAAAACAATCCAGTACTGCAAGCCACTAGCCTTTATTAATTTTACAGCTTTTTCTTAATCAGTGTCAGCTAAAATAACGATTAATAAAGTAGCAACTCTGTAGCAGCCCCACAATGCCCCGAACAGGCTTCCCTGCAATGGCTGCTGTGTAGGCTGGGAGGCCACAGCCAATGCCTGCGCCAAAGCTGGACATTCCTGATTATCGATAAAACATGCAGAAGGAAAATGGAAACAAGTACAAGCAGTAAATTCTTCATGGAAGGCAGAAACCATCATGTTTAGCCACAGTCACTGACAGCAATTGTCTTCACCGCGTTGCCTACAAAATCTTAAAAAGTGGACCAGAAAATATGCAAATTTGCTACCATAAGTCCCAGTTCTGCCAAAACATACGCACCACATTTAACATTTTGCACTGTTGCTGCATGAATGATTGCCTGCCTCATAATAACAAACTGTCAGTAATACCACGGCCATTGTTTTTCATGTATCTTCCTCTCGCTTACCACTGCCCTAGACGGCTTACAAAACCATTTCTTTGCGTGGGTAGGAATTCAAGCGAAGGCAACTGAGTCATCTAGTCTTCCAGAAGCCTCCAATTTCTACGATGCTTTCCATTTTCACCCTTTTACAAGAGAGAATTAGATTTCCTAACTATCCTCTTCTAAGCTTCAGTAATTGTTCTCCAAGCATTGCTGCCAGAATGTTAGGAAGAAGAAAGATTTACAAATAACTATCCTAAACAGAGAATAGTTTTCATGTGTCAGAGCTGATAAGAGATTGCGATCAATCATAAAAATAAATAGTCTTAGATATCTGTTGCTGGAGCGCTGCAGTCTAACTATGGCTGTATTTCTCAAACTGCAGCAACAAATCCTTCCAGAGATTGCCCGAAGAAGTTTTATGATTTGTGCCAACAGAATCCTAGCTGAAATTAAAGGAAAAAATTAGTCCAGTTAAACCAAATGCAAGTAATTTGTTATTGCCTAACTGATGACATACTTAACATGATTTCAACAAAATGTCATCAGTTTAAGGGCTTCTTGCTAATCCAAGTGACTGTATCCTACTAGTAGCAAACATTAAAGTGGTGAAAAACAAGTCAAGCCATCAAAACATTTCTTTATCAATAGAGCTAATGTGTGATATTTAAAGAAGTTTTTTTTTTTCTTTTTTAGTCCTACAAAGCTCTTGCCACCGAGTGACAAAGCCTGCATGAGTCACCCCTGCTCAGACACAGGCAGAATTGTTCATCCATAAGCAGCTTCACTTGCTGCAAAAGCAGCTGTTTGTTCATCTCTTGCCAGAAGTAAGGTTGACGTAGACCAGCTGGGCAGGATGCCCTCCCTCACTTGTGAAAAAGTGGAGAGAATGCAGGGGAAAAATGTAAGAACAAGCAAATTGTTATAGTTCTTTGTTTTTGTGTATGCCATGCATTATCTGGACTCCACTGCCTGAAGTAACCCAGCAGCCAGCGCAGGAGAACTGATGCGCAGAGCAGAAGGGCTTCAGGAAGAAGTCTAGAATTTTATAACTGAAGCTAGGAGGGAGCAAAAGCAGACACAGGAGGAGAGCGCTACATCACTCAGAGATGGCAATGCTTTTTTAGGCACTTCAAAAAACAGCAACCTGGCTCTAAAATAAGCTCTATTTCTCATTTACTAGGAAAGCAAAGAACATGTTCCAAAAATGAAAATCCTAGTCTAAATTAATCCCTGTTTGATGCAGTTCTTTCCACCCCCTCTTTACTTAGTGATGCACACTTTTGCACCTTTGGAGAGGGGCACAGTGGGCAGAATAACCCTTTTTGTATTTTTCCATTCATTACGAGGATCATGAATTCAAATTCATGCTGAGAATACAGATGTCACAAAGTTGACCAGCTAATATCAAGTTAGCCTGGAAAGGCAAATCTAAACAAAGTCATTTCAAGCACAAAGTAGCCGCCTCTGTGTTACCAAGACCATATTGTTATAAGGAATTAGAATAGGCACATAACATAACCTTGGTATTTAACTATGTTTAGTTTCACTACCTTTCTGCTCTGTTTGTACTTACAAACCCTTGTTACCTGATCAGGACTGGCATGGGAAAGGCTATATGGCATAATATTGGTACTGGAGAATGACAAGGCACTGTCTTCTACACTGTAACAGTTCAAACAATAACGTGTAAATGCAAAGAAACACTGGGCAAACTGGTCTTTGAAGACTTGAGCAAGGTACACTGAATGCCGTGTATACTACAAATTCAGGTCTCACTTAACCTTCTCCCAGCTCCCTGCACATCTTTCAAGGAAGTCCTTTGAGATAAACAATTAATAAACTGCATTATCACAATATACTTACATTTAAAATAAAATAAATAAAATGAACTTAAATAGAAAGAAACACCCACCTGCCCCGAATAATTAAAAGTCACATAATTTTTATTGACATTTTAAAATCCTATAACTTTAAAACTGTAGTTGAGGAAGGGAAGTTATCATTCATTATTTGTTTCATTTTTTACTTCGTTAACCACCTCGACTCTCAAATTCAACTTCTCACTAGTTTGATCTCTGAGTGTACTTTTGCATACAACTCCAGCTGTGAATGTTACACACATTTGGCTTGAGTTTAAATATTTCAATTAACAGAGACAACAGGAGTTTGATTAATACCAAATGGCAGATTTTGAGCAATGTTCCATATAACTTGCTAAATTTAGCAATAAAATAAGTTGGTTATGTAAAGGCAATGGGATGAGGGCTTAATACAAAGCGCACTATATGCATTTGTGATCAACTGCTCCATATTTTTGAAGGGAAAAATTATACCTCCCCTGTTTTATCATCTACTAGAATTTTGCATTTTCATTGCAAAAACATTGAACATTATCACATGATGAAGGCATGCTTATCTGTACTTATTTCTAAGAGGAAATACCACTAATAAAATACATTTGAAAAAAAAAGAAAGAAAGAAAGTCTGAGATCATTAAAGCAAAGCTAGGTGTAAAATAGTTAAGGACAACAGAGCAAAAGCAGCATACAAACAACATGTAATAAGCTGCACTTACTGGTATCCTGTACAAGCTTCTTTTGTTCTACTGTTTTGAACATTTACCGTAATCAAAGTATTCTAGAAGTTCTGTTACCCATTGTTCTATTTGTTTTCCTAAGAAGTAAATGCAAAACTCCAGCCCAGTTTACACATTCCATGCAATTTACTGATAACAAAAGTTTATAATACCTTATTGTCTCCTTGTACTTCTCCCAGTCTCTGTTGAAGCTCTCTAATCTCTTCTCCAAGATGCTTATTTCGATCTTGAGCCTCACTTAACAGTTGAGCAAGATTTGCCTAGAAAAAGAGTAAGTATCAGTCAGAAATTTATGCCTATGGAGAGAAGTGTAAGTGGTGATGAACAGAAACCCTAGGCTTAACTCCTTATCTGCAAGCAGTTTTTAGTTTTATTGTTGTTGGTACCCAGACTTCATGCTTCCTTAGAGAGATAACAAAAAAAGTCACCAGGAAATACATACAGCATGTATGGATAAAGGAAGAGCAATCGACGTCATCCACCTGGACTTGTGCAAGTTGTTTGACACTGTCCCACACAACATCCTTGTCTCTAAATTGGAGACACATGGATTTGACAGACGGACCACCCAATGGATAAGGAATTGGCTGGATGGCCACATTTAAAGAGTTGTGGTCAACAATTCGATGTCCAAGTGGCGACCAGTGACGACTGGTGTTCCTCAGAGGTCAGTGCTGGGACCAGTACTATTTAACATCTTTGCTGGTGACATGGATGTTGGGATTGAGTGCACCCTCAGCAAGTTTGTTAACAACACCAAGCTGTGTGGTGCAGTGGACACATGGGACAGAAGGGATGTCATCCAGAGGGACCTGGACAAGCTTGGAATGAGATGATCTTTAAAGTCCCTTCCAACTCTAACCATTCTATGAATCTATGTGTGCATACACACTCCCCGAACAGCACATGAACTCCGAACAAGACAAAGTGAAAACACCTACACTAGTTCTGTTATCTTAGCTGGCAGGAAGCGCAAAATGTAGAGTACTTTGACAATATTTATGCAAAGTTGCCAAAATACTAGTTTTAAACTTCCATATAATTAGACAAAAGGCACAGCTGATAAATGATTATGACATAATTACATTTCCTAATAGTGTTCAGAGCAGATTTCTAGCCAGTAAAGAGGCTGCCAGCCAGAGTCTCTGCCCCTATATGGAGCTGTACCATGGATATCTAGTAGCATAAAACTTCAAATGTGACCTCATTTGTGTTGTTAGCTAGCACATAGACTTCTAGAAATACAGAGGTGAAAGCTAGAGATTAAAAACTAACACCCACCCCCAAATAATCCAGGGCAAAAGTTATCATTCAGATTATCCTACTAAATTAGCAGGGTGAGCAGTCTGGTCTGTAATTTTCACAATTAAATTCCATCCATTTGATCACTAACCAAAAAAATAGCACAATCTCCTCCATTCCTATCTATGATATCTGAAAATAAGCAAATCTTCTGATTCTGGTTTTATCCTAAAAATATCTGATGAATACACAAACATTGACCCAGCACAGGTAAAGCCTAGCAGTGACATCTCTTTTCTAAGAAAGTTACAGTCATAGTGGCCAATGTGCAGCCTTTTGAGACATTGCCTATGGACAGCTGGGTGTGTCATCCATTGCCATAAATCTGAAGAGGATAAAAAGAAACGAAAAAAGAATTTTCAGATCTTCTAGGTATGACTTGGTGAAGCCTCACGAGACAATATTTCTAAGCTACCCTTGCACATACTCCCTGGGTTTAAGGCCAACGTGTCAACTGACTGTTCCTAGCTTGCTCTTGGCATTTCAGGTTTAGTTTTAGTTTCCCTACTTGCTGTGCTTCTCTTTCAACTCCCCCATTTCTCTGTCTTGGTATCACGCTCTCTCGTTTTCAGTCCTGCTCTTTTGCCCAGTCATTCTCATGACCACTTGACAGTCTCACTGGATGTTTTTGTGAGTTTTACCTTTTAAACTCATACCCTATCAAACCAACAAAGTGTCTGATAGCCTTTCCTGCAACCTTTCCCGTTGTTTACTAACAACTGCTATTTCCACATGTCCTGGTTTTATATTTAAGAGAACTATTAACACGAATATATTAACATGAATATTAACATGAACCTACCTATGCATGCATCTGACCATTTGCAGCATTAGACTACTAAACTATAATCAACTTTTGTATGCTACTATATGAAGAAGATGGCTCCAAATTCCATTTGGGCTAAGCCAGCAATAGCTTCAAACTTTCAAGCAGGAAAAATAACTTGAGAAACTGATACATCCTACTTGATGAACAACAAACCTAATTCACTGCTGCAGCTTCTGTACTTCTGGTGCTCTGAGATCAAAAGTTCAGAAGTAAGATAAGTTTCTCATAGTTTTGGAAGAGGTTAAAGCATTTTTTAAACTACTGATAAACCTGAAGACTGCAAATAAATAATTTGGGAAAAACATGTAATAGCAAAAAACCATAAGTAGCCAATTACAGGGCCCAAATTAAGCTGCTTCTAATTTTATTTTCAAGGAAGGAACCACTCAAACAATACAAAAGTTTCTCCAAGTATGCTTTGGTAGAATGATTTTTTTTCTGTACATTAAATAAATGTGTAATAGTCATTCATATATGGAATGAATCAAGGAGCTTCAGAATGGTTTTGAGGGGCACTTCTTAATGGCTGTTTAAAAGAAAGAAAATAAAGAACAGATGTTTGTGGGAAAATGTATTTAATCCGAAGTATTTATGGCTACTGCTCGGATGCTTTTTCTTTTTTTTTGAAGAAAGCTGACTTTCAGCAAAGGCCATCCAACCACCAGACTGAGTTAGTTAAAAGGAACATGACTTGCACAAACCTCTCTGAAACACTTCTATTTATAAAGTCCCTTTTTATGATGAATTTGAACTACTTATAATACTGCAATAGCACATGTGATTTTAACACCTGGGAAGAACAAAATCTCACTAATCAGTGTTTACAGCCACAAAACCAGGATTCTGGCAGTCTCTAGTTAAAACCCAGCTCCCAGTAAACGCAGGAAAGGCATTACCCATGCCTATACTAAATCTTCCTGCTCAGATTTATTTCTTTTAAAACCATTTCTCTGGGATTGCAATTCTATGCTGAATTTTATTTGTCAGTCATATAAATGACTTAACATGACAAAAACCTTTATACTTGAGACAGGGATTTTGGAAGAAACTTTAAACAAAGAATTTTAGACACCAAAATAAAACAGCCTTGTTTAAGCATGCTAAGAGCATTACAATGAGCTAAGTATAGACTTGCTCCTTACTGCAAAGGTTCTATTATACTTCTGTTAAACTAGAACAACCAAGCTATGTCACAGAAGTACTCTCCAGCAATTATTCATTTCCCTGGCTTAGAGGTTCCATACAACATATAATTTAGATTGTTCCAAATTTAAAAGGTTTTGGCAAGACCTCATTAAAGCTCTCGGTTAAATATGGATAGAAGGAGAAATATTTGATTTTCAAAAGTGCTCTACTGGGCTTAAGGAGAGCCAGCGAAGAGGACACGTTGAACAACACCTGGACTTGATACCATTTCTTTGGCATATATAAGAAAATGTACCATATGGTTGAAAGATGATAAAACTAACAATGAAGGACTGGCTTCGTGAACCTGTAAGCATGTATTTTTTGAGGAAAGTGGAGAAATCTATGCAAGGAGAAAGGCGACTCATTTTTCCACCTGGTAACTTCTTTTCCACATTCACAGAAGAAACACAGAATTCACACAGAAATTCCAGACAGGTTACTTCAGCAGACAATAAAGCTCATATCATTTACCTGTGCAATGGAGAACAAGTCTCTTAAAATTAGCCAAATTCAGCTTCTCTAGACTCAACTTCTTCAACAGTTTCTTCTGATTCTAGGTGAAGCCTTAGAAAGGCTCCTGTAACTGTCAGAGACTTTACTTCTTTCACTCACACTATTCAAAACCAACTCCGAAGTACTGATGAAGAGAGATTTCTGAGCCATGGGTCATGGGAGGGAAAGACGCTGAGGTCTACACCTTTCTGCTGCCTTGTCTTGCCTCTGCAACAACCTGCAGCAGCGGAAACCGTTTCTCCTACCCTCTCCCAATGCAACTGTTTGTAATACTAAATAAGAGGTAGTGTTTCATTCAACTCTCTGATTAACTGCCTGGTACCAGGCAAGTTTTCTAGAGCTCTGTCCACCTCTGGCAACATTCAGTTTCCAGCAGGTATTCATGAGCCTCTGCAGCACGACAAGCTATTTGTTTTACATCCGTCTGTCACGGGAAGCTTGCACGTATCATACACTATCTCAAGTTGGAAAGGACCCAATAAGGACCAGCAAGTCCAACTCCCTGCTTCTTACAGGGCTACCTAAAACTAAACCGTATGACTGAGAATGTCGTCCAGAGGCTCCTTGAACTCTGACAGACTTGGTACCATGACCGCTTCCCTGGGGAGCCTGTTCCAGTGACCGATCTCCCTCTCACTGAAGGATGATTTGAGTGCAGTCCAAACCCCCACTGCAGTACTAGACATACGAAACTGTCCCCGTACTCCTTTTCCCTCTGATCAAAAGCAAGCGTGACCGTAGCCAGCGATCCCACCAGAAGTTAGGAAGAAGGGAGAAAAAGATTGATGGGAGAGTGCCAAGTGGGAAGTGCCAACCTTTATTACATTGGGGATAAAAAAGCACCATAAATCAGAACAGACCAGAGGGTGAAAGACTCAATGGGATGGGATCACAGACCTCACCCTTTTCCATTTAGACTTTGTTAAAATTTGCAAGAAGGTTTTTGGGATAGAAGGTGGAAGAGAGCCTTACTTTTAGCTACAGATGAGCATATGAAACTACTGCTGAAAATACCTATAAATATTTATTAACATTAGCCACTGAATACCTATAAATATTTATTAACATAAGCCAGTGAATACCTGTCAGACAGCAACAGATCTTTGCTCACTACTGACCGATGACCCAAGAAGAAGCGGAGAGGCGGGGAAAGTAACTCCAAATAGTCATCCCTGGCATTATGCACGACACTTGAATTTGGCTTCTTTAACAATTTTGCAAATCTAGCCACACATACACACAGTGTTATTTTTCTTCACACCACTTTAAAAATGATGGATAGTAACACAGTCTTTAATACAGCTCTCAATTCTCTTGCGCATAAATCTTATCCGACATTTAAAAAAAAAATTTAAAAAATACTTTCTGCCTTTAGATACTGCTTGAAAAAGTAATTTGGCAAGGGGGAGGAGGGGGAAACTTCCAACATACCTCTACAGTTTAAAAATATTTTTAGATACAAAGAAGCATTTCTTTACTGCAGTTTACAGTCTTTTACGTTTCTTTCAGCCACACCTTCAAACAAAGAACACTGAATTATAGGGCTGACAAAAAAAAAGTTTGATGAAACATTAAGCACACCTGATGGGTGTGACTGATAGCAAATTTAATTGCAGTTTCTCCTCCAATGCATTCATATGATTGCAATAGCTGAATTAATACAGAAAAACCTCTTTGCTTACCAGCTACCACTCTTCACTCCAAGGCAGAAGAACTGACAGCCTCCCCTAGCACTAACTTCCTTACAATAAAAAGCAAAAACTATTGTATTTTTCTTTTCAAGTTGAAAAACTATGTAGGGAAAACTTCTGACATTACAGATTCTGGATATGCTAAACAAAATACACTTAATATGGGTCATATTTCCCCACAGAAAAACAACAGCAAAAATCAAAGCCTTGCCAAGCAGTCACTTGACATAAAACAAGGGAAGAAGAAAACCCTCTCCTCCTCTGAGTGTCTGCCACTCTGAGAACCAGGCAGGAATCCCACCACAGAAGCACACCAGTCAAAACTTGACAAGGCTCTGCAAACCAAAAAGGACTTGCTTGCACTCACATACCTTCAAGACACTCAGCAATCGGAATTTGTATAGAGCTGATTAACAGAATCAAAAGGCCATTTTAGCAGTAGGCATGTAAAATGAATACTTTTACCCTCCTTTTCAACCAGTCTTCTGTGTGTTAGATTAGCATAGTGTTGTACAGGACCAAACACTGCCGAGACCGACCTAGCGCATTTGCTGAAGGCTGACAAACAAAATGAGGTTACCAACAACTACTGACTCCTTTATGAGGCCAGTTTTTGCAAAGCAACTTGTTAACATACATCATAAGCAGCAACCAAGGACGTCAGTATGAACTACCAGTACAATGAGAAGTTACTTGGCAGAAATTCCTTCGCAGTGAAGGTTCAATAAGGTACTTTAGTCCCCCCATACTTCATATAGGCATCAAGTAGTCAAAGAGAAATGATTAATTTGCATCTATACAAAAACTAATATGCGCATATGAAGGAAAAGATTGTTTCATTGGCTTGTTTTACCAGAAATATTTTAGCTGCTTTGAGACCTTAAGGACAATTAAAACTTTGAGATAACGCACAAAAAGAATAAAACTCCCTTAAACATTTTGAGTATTGTGACTAATTAACAGAATATTTATGGCGAGTATTCAGGTGCAGGGTTGTGGACAAGTGTCTCTGTTCCATTAAGTTAAGACACAGCAACCAGAGGAGAGATTGTTGTATACATTAGGTCTGAACTGCACTCCAAATTTTAAAGAGACTATGACAAATTTTAAAGACTGTCACGTCTATTAGAATCAGCATTTCTTCTCTCCTAGCCTCATGATTACTGCAGAACCTACGAGTTGAAGAAACAACTGTGTCGCTTCACAAAGCTGACTCCTAGTGCGGCTGAGAAGTTCTAGGTTTTGCCTACTGCCACACCTGCTCCTGTCAATGGAACAGCAAATTTCAGTGTGCAGAAATCAAAATCTCTCTACCGGCTGTGCTCTTGGAGCAGGAACATTCTGAAATCCGTGGGAATATTGCTCTCTGACGCATTGCAAGGGCAAACGATCTCACTGTTTTCCATCTGCCACTTCGCACTATGGGAGTCAAGCACATGCACCTACAAACCACAGTAAAGCGCACAGGTCTAGGTTTGACACATGCACAGTGTTTTTCATCTTCAAACCCTCTGAAGAGAGGTGGAAATCACATCAATCTTCACAGCATCCTTGTGAGATAAATACAAAATGATTGCTTACCCTGTAGTGTATTTTATCTGACGATTTTATCTCATAGGGCTCTGAATACAGCTTTTGTGCCTTAGCACAAGACTAGCAAAACTTCCCGAATTCAGTAATTAACAAGAAATAGTCACAGTATAGTCACACTAGTCATTTTTTCGATGATGTCGAAAACAGTCATTAGGTAATCCCTGAAGTTTGTTTCGAAAGTGAATTGTGACAAGTCATTACCACTAGTCAAGCTGTCTGACCAACGTCTTGATTAGTGGGTAGCACGCTGCTGTGATGTCAATGATTGCTGAAGCAGTCAGAGTCTTGGTTTGAATGAATCAGCCTGGGACACCTACGAGTAACTATAACAGAGTTAAGGACCACAGCCTTCAGGAAAGATGCACACAGGTTCTCTGATGAGACTTTTTGCCTGGCAAAAAGAGTAGCTATTAAGCTGTGCTCTACAGCAGGACCATGTCATCATTGCATTATGAGGCTCATTATTAGGAGCCACAAAGAGGGTTCTATGACCATGGGACCCTCTCTAAGGCTCAACAACTGCTTGGAAGACACAGAATCCCCTTCAGTACATGAGCAAAAAGTATCTTTGCCAAATGGCTGGCCAACTTAATAAGGAGAGCTTTAAACCAGAAATTACAGGGAAGGGAACAAGGAGGCTTGGGACAGGGTTAGGCAAGCCAAGACCCTGGGATGATGGGAAGAGAAGCGACAGCAATCCACAAAGCAACTGAGCTGGAGTGTAGTTCCTTTGAGGGTAGGCATGTAAAGAAGGAAGTGCCTGCAGAATAGCTTTGTGGGGAAAGATCTCAAGCCTATATTGCAGAAACAGCACACTTGGATGCCCCTCAGAGACATCCAGTCTAGCGCTAGTGCATGGGCATGGGCAACAACGAGGAGGAATTCGAAGGCTGTGTGCAGCAGGGGCATTGGACCAGCTGATGTCAAGAGCTGCCTTCCCACCTCAACCAGTCTGTGATCTTGTGATGTTTAGCTCCATTTAATTTGATTCCTCATACATTTAAAATACAAATATAAGCCCTCGCCAGTGAACACGTGCGTTGCGGCTTTATTCTTGACACACAGCCCCACTGCAAACCCATTATCTCCAACTGAGTGGCCTCACTGAGATGAAATTAAGCAAAGCATATTTAGGACTGTGGCCCAGCACAGTCATTTTCCTAACCATGCATTTTACCTCACCTTTGTTTATTCAAAGGAACTCATTTGTATTAAAAGAACCTCCATTTCATATAGAAGGTCAAAGGATTCACTGATCTGTTATTTCAATGACAAAGCTTCTCCAAAATGAAGTTACACTGAAAAGTTAAGCAATATAGATGAAAATACAAGTCCAAATCAAGCTAGAAATCCCATCTGTATTTTTTTCTTCAAGTTTCCCAGCATGGCAAGACCGTCTAACAGATATCCAGTATTTGTTTGTCAATGTCATAAAAATGTTCTGTATCACAGCAAATACATATAAATGTATATCACTGCAAAATGGTAGAATTTCTATTTATATGGGATGCACAACAGAGGCTCTGTAGACAGAGCAACATTTTAACATGCCTTTCAAAATGGGGAGTGTCTATTGTTTACCATATCTGGTGAATTTTAAAATTAAAATAAACTCTTCATTATTCTTACCCTCCTGAAACATTTCACCCTTCATTACTTATCCAAAAATTACCCTACACCTGACCCCACAAGACATTGTAAAACTACCTTCAGCCACAGCATTTAATTGTGAATGTTTGGTAAGAGGGGCCAGGAAAGCACTGACCGCTCACAGGCTGCGATAACAACATTAACAGTAAAACATTTACTGCAGGAAAAGAGGTTTCAGTAGCACAGTTTCTCATTTCCTGCTTTTGTTGGTTGGCAGAAGGTGATACACGTGGAGCAATCTTTGGATTATGTCAGAGACGCGTACCACCGCACACACAGCTTTGAGAGGAAAAACTGCATGTGAAGATACCTTCAAGTAACAGCAATTTTATAAAAACAAATTGTGAGTTAGCGGCTTGCTGATAGAAATTGCCTAGTTACATGGTATTTCCATACAAAATGTGAAAATTCTTTGTTGCAAAACGCGGAGAGAAGGCACGGTGTGAAAAACTAGGTATTTTAAGAAGTCACAAGATGTAATTGATAATAGAGGTGAAAAATGAAGAGATGAAGGAGAAAAAAGGAGCAATTCCAACCCACCTATTACATTTAAGGTTCCAGACTACAATCTCAACAATAATTTCTCAGTTATGGTAATGAAATGTAACAAATAGCAAATTGTTCAACATATCATGGTTTTCATCTCATTTCTGACCATGAGAACAGCATGCACTTTTGTGTCACAGAAAATTCGTTATAGGATATGGGTCTGTGTTTTTATAAAGTGACTGAGGTCACAAACTTCTCCCAGCAGGCAACTAGGCTTCTGGGCAAAAGACTTTTTCTGATGGAAAAAGTCCAGAAGAGTACAGAGAACTTCACTCTTTATTAGAGGAGAAAATGCTAAGGAATGTACGTGCATTAATAATGGAAAAATAGTCATAACTTTATTATTCTTTGATGCATTTCTCAAATCAAAACTATACTCTTCTTCAGAAAGGTTGCCCTAACTACTTCAAATTACCTACCTTGTATGCTACAGACACGCTTCTCGGGAAAAGGAAAACTCAAGAAGTGCACTAACAGCCTATTACTGTACAACCTAAAGTATATATTGCCCTTGGGGGAGATCTATAAATGACCCCATTTGAGAACAAGATTTTCTTTCTTTCAGTATTACCTAGCATGAATATGTAACTTCCTCAGAAAAAAAGACTCCTAGCTAGATTATTAAACCGCTTTCCAAGCACCTACCATGCTAAGATTTGCCAAAACTTCATATAAATGCAGCTTCTGAATTTAGACTAAATTTTGCTATTATTTTAGAAACAAGTGTCAGATTTCTCTGTTTTGAAAGACAGAAGACAAATTAGAACAACATCCATGGGATGGCAAATCTCCCTTCCTACTTATCTCTGTAACGACCTTATATACTGCCTTGGTTTTTGTCCTTCCAATTGTATATTCCTCAGCTCCAGTTTTAGTAGTCAGAATGCACAACCCTATCTGGTCATAAACTTTTATTAGAACTCTGTTGAAATAACAGAATTTAAAATAAATTATGCTAAATAATGAGGAAGTTAAATGATTATACACTGAGCCACTGACTTCTTGGCAGCTATTTGTTTAAGTGCCTGAAGGAGTAATTATATTGCCTCTGAAAGTTTAGTTTAAAACAACCAAAAACCTAAGCCTCTAAAATTTTAAGAAAATAGCAAAAACTACATGCAAGCTCCCAGAGAAAGGATGACGAGTAAAACTTTTCACCCACTAACAGAATGCAATAATTATGTTTTAAACACAGCCAAAAGACTTTCAGGACTGGCAATTACAGTAACAACTTTTGTTCTTTTGGGTTCTCCTCCAGTCCCTGCTCAAACGTTGTGTTTTGGGTGCCATTTTTCTCTAAAAATTAAGGTAATTTTAGGATGTGACAACAAACACTCCACAACAGGGACACACTACCTGGATCTCCAGAAACAAACAAAACAAAAAAAAGTGAGCAGGCAAAAAGTTTTTCAAGGGAACCATAAAATGCAATTACCATTGTTCTTACCAATTATAACTCACACAGCCCAAGTGACCTGCAAGAGCACCTAATGGAAAACAGTACTCACAACAATAAATTAACAATTACGGAATGCAGACAATGCATTCCCAGATTGCTTTTAAGTATGAGAAGTCCTGTCATGAACCCATTTTAGGACTTGATACAAGAAGGATAAACAATCTCAAGTCTCTGTACACTGACCAATGTCAGTCTCAGGTGAACATAAAAGCAATAGCTATATATTCTAATTAATGATAGTTCAGATATTTCAGAGTGAAACGTGTTTAGACAAAAGCATAAGCAGCCTCAGTTTACAGACCGAGCTTTTCAACAGACAGAAATGTTTCCTTTTTACTATATTCCTCAGCTAATATTTTCACACTTTTGCAAAGTAATTTTGTAGCAGATAAAAAACACCAACTGAAAAATAAATCCTACCTGTTTCCTCTTTTCAGGTGGAAGGGATGGATCCCCATCCTACAAATAAATGGACATACTTTATTGGCAACTTATTTCTGAAGCCAGCAACTATATTAACTTTGTGGCTCAAACTTTAAAACACATATTTTAACTAAAATGTTATCAAAATTGTTTCTAAAATACTGCATCTTGATTAATACCAGTAATATTAATTTCAACTCAAAAAATTGTCTAAGGCTGAAGATTTGTTTACATTTCTAGAACGGCAAGTCATTACAAATTTATGTTGCATTATTTTTCATAACAGTACATTAAGTTGCTGTGGAATAATAATACTGCAGTGAGTTTTTAAATGGAATTATGACTGAAACTAATTTCCTCAGAGCACACACTGTCTTTCTGTGTCTTATATAACAGGCACTACCTCATCAATGCGGAACAAATGAGTAATAATATGATCAGGGCTGTACAACTGCAGGACTATTGTAAACAAGTACCTAAACATTTTTACATCAGTCACTATGGGCTTCTTTCCTTTTTTTTTTTTTTTTTGAGGTTCACTCTTGTCCCCCACTTATACAGTATTCATAAAGAACAACATACAATCAGCTCCCGATACTTCTTTTTCAGAGACTGATGTCGTTCCCGCAACTGGTTGGCCATAAGCTTGTACTGGTCTCTTTCTTGTTGACAGGTGTCCAGCTCTTTCGAAAGGATTAGCAACGCCTCCTTTTTACTTTCAAGCTTCCTTTTGCACACCAGATACTGCAGAAGAGAAAAAAAACATAATTGTAACACGCCATTTCTACCCCAGCCAGTACTGGATTCAAGAGGCTCAAGTTTTTCTCTGAAAAGATGGAGACTATCTGCACAAGATCAAAGTCTGACGCAAGTCACCTTCACTTATTAATAACAATCACGGGAAAGAGATCTGTTGTCTGAGAAGCCTAAAATCTATTTGTAAGGCCACATGCTCACCTGACCCTTGTGAGTTAGGAAAATTCAGCAATTCAACTTTCTCCTCTTTTTCTTCATACGCAACAGTATGAGGAACCTCACAATTTGACCCACAGCCCTGGGAAGGCTGCTAGAAGGAAGAGGCCTTTGCAAACTCCCTTTTCTACTTGTGCCCACGACACCCAGCTGTCGGTTAGCAACCAGCATTTCCCCCCTCATTCCTCCTTCCCTCCTCCTCCTCCCCACTGCCAGCGATGTCCTCTGGGCTCAGCCTTCCACCTGGGCAGTGAAACAGGACCATGTTACAGCAGAAGGGGTAGCACGACTAGCAGCCAAAATTTACCTTGAGTCTGAAACAATTACAGTGTGATACTCTCTCGGAGCAGGTAAAAAAACTATTTCAGCTGTGATACTGTATGCACACGCTTATTGAGCTGAAAGAGTGGGAAATAAGGCAGGAATATTGCAAACATGCAAATGGGGAGGGAAGGCAGAGGTGAGCCACCCCCTCCAGCCACCCCCTATTATGCTTGGGGCTCAAGTGGAAAGCAAAGCAGAACTTGCAAATCTCAGTAGCTGTTCTGCACTAGGCTGCTCTGCTTCACTGCCCTTCCCCACTGGGAGGAAGAGATAGTAACGCACGTGCCATCCTCTCCTGCAGTGGCTGAATGTTACCTATCAGAAGTTTCAGGCAACTTTTTTCACTTAATATGATGTTCAATCAGCAGATTCTTCTCACCCATTACTTGACACTGCTCATGCTAAAGCATATATTTCTATTTCTGATGTTACTCACATAAGACGTGGCACTAAATACTTTCTGAATGTGCTCTGCAAGAGACCAAGTATCACAGCAGTCATGAAAAGAATTTATAGTTTCATTATATACTCTGACAAGAATACTTTGTCATTATAGGCTCTTGCACAAAGCAAGAGCATCAGCACTTCCACACTGTTCAAGTCAGTGCTGTTCTTTGGGACACTCGTATGTACTACTTGCTTGGAATTGACTTTGTTAACCTCAATTTCACGTCAATGAGAAAGGGAAAAGCGAGTTGGGTATATCAGCACAGCCAACATTTTCCAAAAATGGTAAATGCTTAGTTGCAAAAAAGCAGGAAGGGAACGAGAAAAGCAGTTCCAAGAAGGATTTGAACTCTCAAAAAGGACACTTCCACCTTGGATTAATTTTATTTCTGGCAATACTGAAGTTGAAATCCTGCCATAAATTTTCTGGATTATGACGCCTTGGCATCAACAAAGGCAACTGTACCTATGTACTTATGTCCTTACTGATACCTTACACAAATGTCAAGTCCCCTGATAAAGCACTGCAAGGTATGAGAAGCTAAACTTTAATATTGTCAGCAAATGATTATAGTGACATAGTAAACTGCTTCAAACTTGATAAAATAATTCCTTCCCTTACAGCAAAAGATCTGCCCCAGACAATCTTTCTTCTTTTTTCCAGTTTCATCTCATGTCTTAGTCAATTCTAAATATGCCTTTGCTAAATTGTTTTTAAATATGAACAACCTGATACAGTAACTGCAAATAAAAACGCAGAAAAGCAAACGTCACAATCGCTTTAAAAAAATCCAACAGCCCCAACCCCTGAATTTGCACCAATAGAAATTGTTCCTGAGACCCAGAATCCAACCTTAAGGAGAATGAGAACAGCAAAATATGGACACTTGCAGATGCGTATTTAAATGATCCTTGAGTTTTAATGGTTTAAGCACAGAATAGGACAGACAGCAAACAGAGATATGAAGCTCTACCAGAAGGTAGGAGATTTAATAAGATGCTTATTATCATCTATACAAAAAATAATATTTGGGTCAATTTGCAGTGAGCGCTTTAATCATCTTCCTTGTTACTGAGTGTATAGAACATTCAAAACCTGCCTGGACGCCATCCTGTGCAACCTGCTCTAGGTGGACCTGCTCTGGCAGGAGGGTTGGACCACATGATCTCTAGAGGTCCCTTCCAACCCTTAACTTTCTGTGATTCTGTGAACCCCTGAACCAAGTAGCCTTTCCTGCTCCTTTAACCACCGGGAAGAATGAAGTTGGCCCATCCAGCCAAGGCCGACGTGGAGCAGAACAGCCTGTANCCATCCTGTGCAACCTGCTCTAGGTGGACCTGCTCTGGCAGGAGGGTTGGACCACATGATCTCTAGAGGTCCCTTCCAACCCTTAACTTTCTGTGATTCTGTGAACCCCTGAACCAAGTAGCCTTTCCTGCTCCTTTAACCACCGGGAAGAATGAAGTTGGCCCATCCAGCCAAGGCCGACGTGGAGCAGAACAGCCTGTACAATGTACACAGTGGGAGGGGAGCAAAGCCAAACATCTCGCCTTAGGGCACCCACACGGCCAGCAGGTGCCTCTCTCCACACCCTGCCACCAGTGCTGGTATACGAAACAGTGTTCCAGAGAGTTGGAACATGTGGATAAGACTGTAAAAAAAAAAAAAAAAAAAACTAATCAGGCAGGAAATGCAGACCTAGTGCTAAACAAACCTTGCTTCTGCCATGAGTCACAGCTCTGCACAAAGGACATGTTCAAAGCACAAAAGAAGGCTTTACCTTTCACAGCAGCACTGGCAGAGGCAAGGGAATTGTCCATTACCTATCACGTTGAGGATAATGAACCATAAGCAGATTGTGGTGTGTTCAGGGTCTAAATGAAAAGGAATAATGATCTCCTCCTTGTTTAAAGTATATTTTAACTTGAATTATATACTGCTGATGTGCCATACGGAAGGAAGTGGCCTGGCATCTCTCATCAATGTACTGTTTGGATTTCCCCGTAAAAATGACCATCGAGAAGACTTTTTGAAGCCATTTTTGCCTTTTGCATATATTGGCTTTCCCAAATAAATGGGATAAAACCAGTAATAATGTATAGTAATTTGTTTTCATGGGCTTATGGTACAACAAACAATAAAGCCAGAGCACTTCTGTGAAATTTGATTATTCGACAGAGCTATGTTTCCAATTCCCATTACCATTTTTGAAAGAAAAACAAATTATACAAAGGCAGACCTCAAAGAGGTTGTTCAATATATATGCTTCTGAATGTTTAAAAAAATCCTAATAATGGCCATAAACTGACCTGACAAGTGTACACCAGAAATGGATTCTGCTTAGGGAAATAACTGAGTCTCACCAACAATATCCCATATATAGACAAACAAGTGCAGCAAAATTGGTATGCTGTCAAAAGGAACATAAGGGTTTAACCATCTTTTTGCAGCAACGCAAGCAGTAAGAAAATTTTCTCATATAGTCTGAAAAAAAGCATTCAGTAGATGCTTGTGTCATTCATACA
Organism: Chionis minor; assembly: GCA_013398295.1. Classification (NCBI taxonomy): domain Eukaryota; kingdom Metazoa; phylum Chordata; class Aves; order Charadriiformes; family Chionidae; genus Chionis; species Chionis minor. The sequence goes on from VZSF01011134.1 coordinate 32,419, forward strand.
GAGATTTGTTCCTCTGCAATTGAAGGAAAAAGCCTACGTCTCAAATACTGTCTATTAGTAAGACAAACAAGCGAATTCTGTTATGCACTACTGTTACTATGAAATATTCTTATTATCTTTTGTTTCCTTTTAATTGATGTTCCAAAAGAATCTGAGTCTAAAAAACAAAGTTAACCAAGAACCAGCTGCTACACTTTCAATCTAAGAGCTACAACATACAACTTTTCGTATCTGTCTAGTGACTTTTATCTACCAATTCGCTGTTATCTGCAATAAAGCAAATTATAATTGCTACAAGGAAGATCATAATAATTAAAGGGATATATATGACATCCAACATTACTGCCTGAACTGCTTTACAGCCAGATAACTACTTTAGTGAAATTGAGTAAAAAGAGACTGACATTACAGGAGAGTGTAACTGCTCCAAGGTGACCCTCTGCATCAAACACTTAGTATTTGTCCATTGCTATTTTTAGCGACAAATCTGGATAGATCTCATTAACAACACCATAGACATGGTCTAATAATCTGATGAAGCTGGGACACTGTCAAGGTTTTAGACTTTATTTTTTTAAACCAACAAACAGATCAAATTCCTATCACAAAATAATTTATTTTAAATTTGTACAAATTACTGGCCTATACTTAGGTATTTTATAGCAATTAGTGCCAAGAAGGAAAATATCTAATTTTCTGAGGGTGAAAGTAGAGATACTATCTCCAAACTGTGCTTTTGGAATCACTGTGGACCATATTCTGTGTTCTCTCAACACTCTGGGACCTAGTGTCCTCCCAAGTGCCGACGGGCCACCACATTGTACATGGACCTGGAAACTCTATCGTCCACCATGCTCTCAGAGAAACCATGAATCCTACTCGCCATCTTTTGGACAAGAGATCCAACTGCTATTGAACCGCCTGGAATTTTATCAAATTTCTCCTCACTGTAGTCTTGGAGGCAATTTTGTTATGCCAAGGACAAACTGAAGAGTCCCAAAATGCATAGTAACATCACTATACGGGGTATTTGTTGACTGTGTTTCAGTGACGTTGCTCCCCTTGATGTCAGATTAAACTCTTCAACTTATCTGAAAGAGTAAACCCAGAGAAATACACAATTACTGGCCACTTGCCTGCCATCTCATCTCATGTCCTCATCTCTGATAAAACCTGAAACAATGCAGTGTCCTTGGGTTTATCCCACAATATCAACTCTGCTTTTCCTGCTGCCCAGCGCTTGCTTCACTAGCTACCTCCTGACTGCTGAAACACACAGCAGGCCGGGATCATTCACTCTGATGATATAAGTGATATAAGCAGCTCCCCAGAACACCACGTCTTGTCTTGATGACAATATTACACCACATCGTCTTCACTGGTCACTTAGGAAATACCATCATTTGATTTGATTCGTCAAAACAACACTATTCTGCAATGTGGCCCAGCCCTTAAAAGTTTTATATGCTCTGACTGGATTACATTATGAATTTCTCCGTGTTTGCTCCTCCCTGTGAGTATCTCAGTCCAACCTGGAACATGGAAACATGAGAAGCAAATGCTTGTTTTGTTGCCTGAAAGCCCAGCACGCAGGTCTCCGCAGCGTCTCTCCCATAGCTCCCGAGAACTCTAGAGAGCAATAAGTCACAGTGCCAACTCTTTTAGTGTTTCCACTTCCTTCTCCAAATGACAAAACCATTACGATGCCAATCCAGTCACCTAGGGACCTCAGAGCATCCGCTCTACTTTGTCCTTCCCTACAGCCACCAGCATTTGCCTGCGTTTAGAAACGCTCTGAAATTAGTGGCTCCAAAGCCTGTCGTGTCCCCTCATATAGGCTCGGTGAATTACATTTCACACACTGTTTGAAAAGGCAACATGACAGAAAGTTAGGGAGGTATTATAAACATGAAAATCTCACTTGTATTCTTTGCTCTCTTGTCCACATTAAAAAAATTGCACAATCCATGGGAAAGGTATGCTCTGCCAATTACAAGGCGGTTAGGTTTCTCACTCTTATTCAAAATTCATGTCTGGAACATTTAGCTATTTCAACTAGAACTACTGCTCAATAGTCATGCATTTGATAAATAATTCCCCAAAACTCTTTTCCCAAGTTTCAGGTTGGCAATTACTAGGCAAGGAAGCTCAAGAGCACAAGCATACCACTTCCCTCTGTGTTGCCGAAGACCATACACAGTTAATAATCAAGAAATAGCCTCCTGAGAATGACAAATTAAATGGAGGCTAAATTTCTTCAAACTAATTTTAGGAGGCACAGTCATATATGAGTAGCTGTAAATAGCACAGAGTAAATGCTCTAATGTGTGGGAGGTGACAAGGAAAAGAGAAGCATTTTGACATTGGATTTAATAAGTTGGCAAATCCAAGGGAGAAGCTAGCAGAAAGGACAGAGGACAACCACTCTAGTCTTATGGGTTTCCTAGGAAACCTTTCTTGCTTCCACTGGAAAACACTGCCAAAAGTACACGTTCTCCAACCAGTATAAAATTAGGACTGGTGCCAACTCTCAGTGAAGTGAATGGAAGCACGCTCGCTGACTTCAGCAGAAAGGAGACCCAACTCATGTAAGTCAGCTCTCTAAAGCAAGGACAGAGGTGGTCTTGCAGATTATGTAGAAGTGTTTTTTCCCTACCACCCATGATGTCACAGTACTGTTCAACTCATCCCACCACCCCAAGATCATGCTACCACCTACTACTTTCTCCGTCACTGATTCTGTCATCATCCTTAGATCAAATGATTCTAAGACAGATGACATGGGATTCAGGCAAAAACTGAAATCACACCCTTCTCCACAGCAGAACACACAGAGTTGGAAGCTTCTACAACCTTTCAAAAAGAAGCCCCCAACTACCCTCGAACAAAGTTCATGTATCGTGTTTCTCATTCACATTCATGGGATTTAGTTACGTTTCATCTCCCTTACACAGACAGGAAAACTGAGCCACTAAGGAGTTTGAGTATGTCAACCCACATGAGCTTGTGTATGTCAACCGCTTGGCACGTCCTATCAGCTGTCAGGCTGACAAGTAAGTATGGACATTTAAAAACACTTAAAAGCAAGCAAACAAAATTCTGCAAGCAAGATTTTGGTGACCAAAACTATTTTCAAGAATTCTGTTCTCTTAAGTGAAGAGTACAGTATAACCACCTTTCTGTGACTGCTCTCTAGCAGTGAGCAGTGCACTCAGCAAAGCAACTGTCACGCTTTCCTCTTTTCACCCTCTTCCAGGTAAGAGAGATATTTTGTTTGCACTGAGGATTTTTCTTTTTTTTTTTGGTCTTTTTTTTTTTTTAAATAAGAGACATGCAAAGGCTTGTTCAAAGGAATGGGCTGTACTCTTGGGATAGTATTTTGAGATTTATGAAGATCACTTGTTTCTGGAAGACTTAGGCCACCATATCAGTCCAGCCAGCAAGAAAGTTCTTGCTATGGCTCACTTTCATTTGTGTCAAACAAGCAGTTACTGTCCAGGTCTTCATCCTACAGCTTTACACAGGCCTTTAAATATCCTAAACACAGGTCATTCCGTGAGGTGAATCTTGGACAAAAAACCAGACACCAAGCAAAAATTATGTGGTAAACCAGAAAAGTACTTTAACTTTTATATATATTCACCCACCATCAATACTTGAGCTCAGCTAAAGAAGGGACAAAATTTACGTGGATTCTCTCTCCTGAAGCTTGTTCTTTTGTATCCAGTTGGTGAGATTATCAGTGGAAATAATGACTCTTTCTGCTCCTTCAGTGTTTGCTAAGTTGGCTGTGTCCCAGTATTCCTTCCTACGTCACTCTGTGTAGAGTTAGTTTAAAGAATGTTCAAGGTACATGTGGTGCGAAGATTATTCAGAGTACCAGGTGCACACTAGGCCCGAAATGCATGTGGATGCAGAATAAGTGGAAAAATACATAAACACAGAGGCAAAAGAACAAGCAAGAACTTAGTGATGAGCATAATAAAACCAGAGAAAGATGCACGAAAGAGTACAGAGCAAAAGGCACTAAAATGGAACAAAAGTCAAAAGGGAAAAAAAAAAAGAGTGAATACCAAAAAAGACTGGAACACACCTAAAAAAAACAAGCATTCTTTTTATCTAAGGAAGAATGAAAAGCAAAACGACAAAAATATACAGCTGTGTGTACAAGTGTTTGTGTATGTGTATATATAAGGACCAAAACCACATCCTAACATTTTCAACACCTGCAATACCAGACTTAAAAATATTATAGTTGCTTTGATGAGTATTTCAATTACTCATATCTTTCAGATTTGGAGGACTGAGATGGTGGAAATGAAAAAGAATGTGACTATGGATCTGAACCCATCAGCTTCTGGTCTTTTCACACCAAGATTCTCAACTCCATTCTACATTTTAACTCTCCAACATCAGCAACGTGAGAGTGTTTGTTTAAAGCTACCACATCTCTTCTTGCCGGCATTATATTTTGAAAGCACTTCAAAATGTTTACGAAATGCATGGGGAACAAAACTTGAATTACCTAGCACTGAGGCTAAGAGGCCTGGAGAAGTTCCGTACCACTAAGGCATACAGTAAACGGGAAAAACTTATTACGAGTTACTTCAGAAGTTAGAGCTGCTTTCTCACAGACCCATTAGGATGTTGGAGCTAATGGGTAAATCGCACAAAGTTAATTACAATAGCCAAAGGAAGAGGAAGGCAAAAGAAGGAAGCCTATACCCTGACAGCATGTGCTACAGGCATCATGCAGAAAAACAGGCTGTAAGCCTGCTGTGGGAACAGAGAGAAAGGAAGGAAAAAATGGAATATAAATCACTAGGCCTCTAATTGTTCCTGAAAAAAAAAATAATTATATGTATGCTTAAGTATTTGCAAGAATGTAGCCTAGCAGTCATTAAACTCTGCTACAATCAATCAAGCAGCCCCTAAACCAGAAATAAGCGTTCAATTTCAGGATTGAGTTTCTAGGTTAAACGCTGTAAAAAGTCAAAAAGTTCCAAAGTAATTCTAAATTACTTTTTAAAGCCAAGAACAGGGACATTTCCTTTGAACACACCTTGTGAATTGTCTATCTTTTACCCTTCCCTGCCATGTGATGCCATCCCCACCTCCAAATAAAACACCATTTGGGAGATGAGATGTCAGGTGCAACACCACACAGCCAGGATACCACTGAAAGCTTACTTTTCACTGTCTTCTGGATTAGTTTGTGTGTTTGCAAGCACTGTGTGCAATAGGTAGCCTCCACTTCTGGACATACTATACCAGCACATATCTAGGCCCATGCAAACTCCCACTGAAACCACTGGGAGAAGTGACAGGTCCAGGACCCTGAACTCATGGATCTTTTTGAGAAGTCAGGGCCTTAGGTCACGCTCATGTAATACAATGGTGGCAAAGCCCTCCTGAAATAGAGGAATTCACCAGCGCACATCGTAGTCGAGGACAGCTGACTCGGTCAGGCTGATCTAGGCTCATGCCATTTACACAGAAGTTTTGATTGCTCACTGTAAACACAAAAATACTATTTTAAGAGTTATTCAAAATTAATGTTATGCAAAATGCAATGTAAAAATCAGCATGCCAACCTACTTCAAACTTCAGGGCTTTGCTTATTAAGCAGGCCTGCCTTTGATGACACTCCTTTAAAGTACACCGACCTCAAGCTGTTTTGAGTCTGGTAATTTATCCTACGTGAAAACATGCACCTGTAAACACTGTGGATCTTTTAATGTGGAGGCAGCAGGTAACAGAATGTTCTGCTCCTGTCTTCCGAAAAACCTCCCTCTACCTGTTGCAGCTCCCAGCCCCTCTCCCGTGAACAGACTCCTCTCCCGCCGCACACCGGACACCACGGCCTTTCCAAGCCCTTTCACGTGCGACTGACTCCAGCGAAACAAGACCACGAAGCAAGTGCCACACGGGGGGACCGGCCGGGGCCAGGCCGGGTCCCCGCCGCAGCAGGGCTGGCTGCCGCCGGCCGACCCCGCTCCCAGCCGGGCCGGGCCCGAGGCCCCAGGGGCCAGCCCCGCCGCCGAGTCCCA